>CM054127.1:112936990-113536990 GCA_028751855.1 Ambrosia trifida
TTTCATCAAGCACTTCATATGCAACTGCTTAAACATAAGTAATTCAACAAAATCAAGGCAATAGACACTTATACCTTTAATCAAACACCTCGTATTGAACTAGTTAAACAAAAGTAACACAACAAAACCATCACAACACACACTTTGACATTTTATCAAACACTTTATATGCAACTACTCAAACCCAACTATACCTCCTACATCCTCACATAAACTCTCAAATTCCAACAAGATGACAATCTGATATCATGACCACAACTATCCAAATTAAATATACAAGGAGGGATATTCTTATCATGATAGACAAAAATCAAATCAGAGTTAACCTAAAAAAAATGAAATCAGTACCTAAGTTGAATCGATGAAGTAACAATCACATGGTATGATTAAACCAATTAATGATTAATCGAGCTTGTGCTGACTAGGGATTGGAAGTACTGTGTCTGGAGGTTGTTCTTGATAGTCGATCAATGGTGATCACGGTGTTTCTTGAGGAAGAAGATTGACATACAGAATGGTGTATGGAGTTGGGTTTTTTATTTGTTAATATTACAATTTTACTCTTTTACTCTTTTACATCAAATTTTATGGTTCCTTATTCATTTAATCCCCTATTAAATCTTAGAACTTATTTATCATAATCAAGGAATGAAATCTCCTATTATATCTTTTGGCTAATATAATAAATACTAGATTGATCCCCTACGCTTCGCGGTAGACCAATTATAGGATTTTTCTAGTTGTAGTATCATAATGCTAGAGTTGCATAAAAGGTTTTTAATGCATATGAAAGGAAAAAGGTGTTACATACAAAAGTTGCCATAGTTGTTGATATGTTGAACATGTAGTGGCTTTCTTTTTGTTGCTTTTGAGGATGGCATAGGGGAGCAACACTTTGTTATTTGTTAATATGGAGGCTTCGGCAGATGCAGCGAGTAACTATGATCACTGTGACGGATGTGCCAACTTGGTAGTTGGCTCTATGCTGCATTTTGGTAGTCATTAGTAGTCGCTATGTAAACTAAAATTTAAAATAAAAAGTGCACACAAACTTCAAAAAATTTATTGTTCTATTGCATATACATTTGGGGGAGCAAAGAGCACAATCCTTTATAAAACTTGTACAATACCATCAGTAATGCATGGCTGAAAATTAAATAGGGAAACAAAAGTTATAACTTTTTAGAAATCCTAAACCCAATAACAAATTTAATTACTCTTTATAAGCTTACTACTAAAATTGCATAGAGGGAAAAAGTACCTACTCAGTGTCAATTTGATTGTGCCGTTTAGATGCTATAATGCATAGCTAGAATGTCTTAGACATGCATGAGGTTAAAATGATAATGGTTATAGAAGAATATCCATTTTTTAAAGGTGTTTTGTAGGTACAAAACATTTATTTTTCAAATTCAAATTTCCATTAATACAATCTATTAAAGTTGGATCATATCTTTTTGCAGTAATAAACTATAAAAACTATTTTATGATCTAGATTTTGTAAACCAACTACAATAGTCGCATTTTATGGATTATGGAAAGTAGCCTTTGATCTATCTTGCTTTATCTTCTCAGTATTAAATTGAAGTTGATCTTAAAACAAAATGTTAGTTGTAAAGTATCAAATTAATTCATATAAAACGCAGGCTAAATGTATAGTGTAGGTGTATGCTGTCATATGTTTAGATATGTAGAATCACATACACTTTACTCTCAACATGTTCAACCAATTTGACCCATTTACTTAAATCCTTTAAGTTAGCTGAATTGACCCGTTACAATTAAATTGGTTTGTAAACAAATTATTAATTAAAACTAAATGCTTCTACTACCTCTAGTCAACAACATAATACTCATAAAGGCAACATTAGAGAAGATGACTGAAAAAAAAAACCGAAGTAAATAAATAAGAATGTCAGAAACATACCAGCGTGAGAAATTTGTTAAAACCCATTTCGTTTGGTATGGCTATTGCGTCGTTTGTGTTTTTGAAGTTGTCTGCACATTGGTAGGGTTATGCGAATGCAATAGATCAAAGTAAATTAAGAAGAAACATACCTGTGTATAAATTTCAGTAGAATCCAGCTTGATTATTAAGGCTATTATGGAGTTCCTCTATAATACAACAGGTATACGATTTAAGCAAGGGTAAGTAGAGGGGTTCTGTCCAATTGATGACACCTCTATCGCCACCCCTGAATCGATTCAAAATGGTGAGAAATTTGGTAAACGGGCCGAGTCGTAAAAAATAAATAAACGTAAGAAAGGATAACTCACCTATTGCATTTCATTGTCTATGTTGTAGTACATGGACTTTGTAAATAAAAGGCAAAAGAAATCATGTAATTTTTTTTAGTTTTTCACAATAAGTATAAAACCTTTTAACCACCGGTTAATAGCACCCAAAACCAAGAACAAAAAACATTACTAACTAATAAGTATGGATGGGCCAAGAAATGGCTTGAAACATTCAAATTCGGGTAGGAAAACCGTGTTGATTACGTCAAAACAATCTATCTGTTGTAACCTTCATTTTTTTTTCTTGTGGAAAAAAATGGTTTAGGAAGTAGATAAGTTACTTTATTAGGTATATAACAGGATTTTCTTCATTATTAAGCATGGTCATAAATTTTCTTCACTATCAAGCATGCTCATAAATTTTCTTCACTATCATCCATTAGTGATGCCGCGATAGACAAAAAGAAAGTAGCTAATTAAAAATTCCAGATTAGCGTCGTTCGACGGTTTCCTATGAAATTAGGTCCTTAGCTCATAACTATTACCCTACAACAGATTTTGAAAGGGTCACTAACAAATATGTAATATCATTCTAAAGCTGAAATCTATCTAAAAGATTCAATGTAAGGAAATTAATTTATCAACCTTTTTCTTTTAGTTATTGGTATGCTTTTTCATCATATATACATTACCTGTTGTTTTTTATACTTGTCTTTTGACATTTAGCACACCAAACATGTATGCATATGCTAATAAGATCCAAGAGTTTCTGGCCCAAAGATAACTTTTTTAAAACAAAATGGGACTCAAGCATGTTCACAAATAGCTCGTAGGCATTCCAAATATCAACAAATTCACACAAACAGAGTGTGAGCAAATTTATCCACATTTCAACCATAAAAAAAAACTTTAGGCTTAAGTAATTAAGCACATACTTTCTAGCCGATTTCCCCACTACTTCGACCAATCGACACAAATCCTTACCCTAAATCAAAAGTAACACACGAACCCATGTGACAACTGAGTTAATTCAATCACAAAGATTGACATGACAGATGTTACCGGGATAAAAAAAAATAAGGAGGATTTAGTAAATAACTCACCTAAAACAAACGAAGATACAAGTGATGCGACGACGGAAGAAGAGCGGCTTATGCAATATGGAAGAAATTGACTTAAAGCATGCACAATAGGAAGACAAACATACGCGTCAACACCAGACGAATGACATGTAACCACATATTACGCGTGTCAACGGAGAAAGCAAACAGAGCAAATTAAACACATTACTCGCCTCAGTGAAGAAAGGAGAGAGGAAAAAAAACAAAGAAGCATCAATCATGACTCGAACCGGTTAAGGTTAACCAACAACCAATAACAATACCACCAGACAGCAACATTTCATGTTTCATACTAGAAATAAACTGTTAATATATCATCGTTAAATCAGAAAAAGTACTATTCAGATGAGTTATAAATGATGCAAACCTCAGATTGTTATTCACAATCAACTTACACACACATATGAAGAATCACACATAGTAAAGCTTAACAAAATTCCCACATAAAAAAAACTTACTAGAAATCAAAGATCAAAGGAGCAGCGGTTGAACCCTAAAATCCCTAAAACACAATCAATTCAACTATTCAATATAACCAAAATTCTAGTGAATACAACTTTCCCCGCTAAAATACACACAAAATAACATGTGTATACCCCAATTGATGACAGTGATGGCATCGAAGAACCATCGTTGGCGACAGAAGACCTCACAGACTATATAGAGAAAGCGTATAGAGATGAACAGGTATGACGGTGTCGCCGTCGTATGGGGCCGATAACCACCACTGGGTCTCTTTTTCAACCGTGTAAACGAATTATAGAGCAGGGTTTTGGGTTTTGTATGGGAACCAGCTATGAATGTGGCTGGGATGGGGTGACACGTGCCACTACCGCCCAGATAATCGAATCAAAGGCAAACACAGGTGAAATGAAACAACCCTGCAATACCACAGTATTACTAAAACGCCATCATACTATTCATGTTAACTTTCCAATAATACAAAGTATAATAGTTGTTGATTTGATCACAATTATACCAAAAATCAATAAACCGGCCATTTGACTAAACAAACAACGTTTATTCCAAATAATGTTTTATTATAATAATTTAATTTGCATTTATAAATAATAACTATATGCCGTTCAAAAAAATAAATAATAACTATATTGTGCTAAAAGTAACAATAAGTAACAACCATTTTAATAATTCTCTTATGTGTTTAAACTCACTTATACACGGTGATTATTTACGTTATTTATTGTGTGACTTTAAAGGGATGAACTTTACCGACGTTATCGTTTTATGTCGACATTTGGGCATAACATATCCAACAGCTCCATCCACTTCTTAACGGAGGTCAAGATTCTTGTAGCAACAAATAACTTTCCATGTATGGATAGCAATTAAAGTCACTATATTTCTTTTTGATATTCTAAAGTTATGTAACTAATTTCATTGGCCAGTGTTTCAATTCTATGTATTTTCTTTTTTATAACTGTTTTTAAAAAAGTAAGTGAGGCAAATGAAACTTAAATGAATCTTAATATGGTGATTATATATAAATAACAATTATGAAACGTGGTTATCTTCAATATTACCATCTACTACAAGTTAATTGAAAAAAAATAATTGTAACTTATTAAAAACGATGGATGATTCATATGTTTTTCATTTGTTTCGCTTAAATTGGCATACCGCAATGTATTTCTTAGTCTTCTATTTTAGAGCTAACAATCCATTTGTGAGCCACTGGAATCACTTTGTGTAGCATTCAAGTTGTTCATATAAGATAATAAGAAATTATTTCATTACTTCAAATTTCAATTTCAAAGGAAAACGCCAACCACTCACTAACGGGAACCAAATGTCAACAAAAAAATTGTTGGCTAAGACTTCTAGCGAACGGCTAAAGATCAGAATAGCCTTGTCTGCCGGCTATACACTAAAAAAATTCCACTAGTTGCTGGCTAAATACTAGCCATCTCCTTCAGTGTATCTGACTTGACGTATTTCGATTGGTTTAAATAATTTCGAAAAAATAGCTAAAAAGTGATGTCTAGATCGGTAAATTTTCCAATTAACCGATTAATGAAATTAGCTATAACGAAATTGAAATACTATGACAAGTATAGTAACAATTTTGGTGCAAAAGAATAATAATACGTTCACTATCATGGATTACTTATATATTAGAATTCTATTAAGATTCATAAAAAAATAACACATTAACATAAGTAGTTTATTTTTGCGTCCTTTTGTAATATCCATGGGTTCAACGTGGATCCCAAAGGTTGAATAACTTAATCGTTTTCGTTTTTCCTCGAGCAGATATTTTATTATAATATTCGATTAATTGTTTAAGCAATTAAAAAACAATCCAAGAATCAAAATAAATACGGAGAGATGTCTTTACGTTAAGCCAACACACCCTTTTAAGCTCAACAAAATCTACTCAATAATATTCAATTATATGCCATGTCGCCGGAGTTAGCAGAATATTCCGACGAAGAACTGCAAACGCCGGCGCCTAAAAACCTGTTCGGAAAATACGAGGTCGGGAAGCTTCTCGGCTATGGAGCTTTTGCTAAGGTTTACCATGGTTGGGACACTCAGTCGAAACAAAGTGTCGCCATTAAAGCTATTGACAAGCACAGAATTATGACCCGTGGTTTAACGGGTCATGTTAAGCGTGAAGTCGCTGCCATGCGGCGACTTCATCACCCTAATATTGTTCGCCTGCACGAAGTGCTGGCAAACCAAAAGAAGATATATTTTATATTAGAGTATGCACAAGGTGGTGATCTCTTCTCTAAAGTGGCTAAATGCCGCTTTAGCGAAGAGCTCAGCCGTAGGTATTTTCAACAACTTATATCCGCGGTGGAATACTGCCACTCACGTGGTGTGTTTCACCGCGACTTGAAGTTGGAGAATCTCCTGTTGGATGAAAAATGGAACCTTAAAGTCACGGATTTTGGATTATCTGTGGTGACGCATCGTAGCAGGAGTCCGTTTGATGCAGACGGACTCTTGCATACGATGTGTGGTACTCCAGCGTATGTTGCGCCGGAGATTTTAGCGAAGAAAGGTTATGATGGCGCGAAGGTGGATATATGGGCGTGCGGTATCATATTGTACGTTCTTAATACGGGTTATTTACCTTTTAATGAGTCGAATGTGATGGTTATGTACCTTAAGATTTGCAAAGGCGAGTATCGGGTTCCGAAATGGATGTCGCCCGAGCTAAAACGGTTCTTGTCGCGACTTCTCGACACGAATCCTCAAACGAGGATTACTATCGATGAAATCGTCAAGGATCCGTGGTTTCGAATTGGTTACAAAGGCGCGGAGTTGTGTTCGGATCATTTCGAGATGAAAGATCGCGAAGATGGTGGCTGGAATGGCGGTTTAAAGAGTTTGAACGCATTCGATATAATTTCGTATTCGTCCGGGTATAATTTGTCGGGTTTGTTCGGTGGTCGAGACGGCGATGAGATGTTTCTATCGACGGTTTCGCCGGAGGAGATAATCGAGAGGGTGGTGATTGCGGCTGAGCAAGAGAGGTTGACGGTGGTTAAGAAGAAAAAGTGGTGGGTGAAGATTGACGGGGGGCATTCTCGTAATTTCACTTTGACACTGGAGGTTAAACGGTTGACTGTGGATATAGTGGTGGTTGAAGTAAGGTGGAGAGAGTGTGAGAGCGAACCCGGTCCAGAAATATGGAAAGGTAGGCTTAGGCCACGCTTGAGCACTTTGATTTATCAACCGGATGGTCCGGTTGGGCGTGGTTGAAAATAGTGGCAATACCTTATCCATCGCATGCGGAAGAAAGAGGTCCCTATGGTTTGACGTGGAAGAAATAGACACGGAGAGAACTCTGTTTGGAAGAGCGGAGATTGTGAGGGGAAGAGGGAGAAAGAGTGTGTGTGCGCGTTCGCTCGTCGAGTTTTATCCAGACAAGCCAACGCGAAGAGGCCTCGTAGCCTGTCGAGTTTAGCAATGGAAAAGGTATATATTACCGTATGTATTGAAATGTACATATTTGAAATTGATTGTATCTTTGGTAGCGAATTTTGAAATGCTACGTTCGATGTAAAACTTGTATACATGTAACAAATTAAACTTTTATATAAATGTGTATATAATTTTATGTTTAAGATTTTAATTGGTAACTAACACTTATTATATAATTTATCAATATGCTTTTCGGGTTATGCTCTCTTTTGTGATCCACTATAACTTTCCACCACCAAATGATTACCTTTACCCTACCAGCTAGTGACGATTCCTATTTATCAAGACTTGTGTGTTTGTCTCGATCTTTAGGTTTATTTGTTTGATAATTTTAATTGAGTATTCGAATTTGAATTCGAAAATTTGATTCAAACTTGAATTAAGGAAAACTAATTCGAAGTTAAAAATTATAATTCGGGTTGATTTATAATAAACCAAATCATTAGAAATGGATGAAAAAAAAAAAAAAAAAAAAAAAACATATGTACGTAGTATATAAAGGATATAACTTTTTTTTTTAATAAAGAACATATATATATACGGAGTAATTTGAAATCAAACAAAGCCTATAAATAAATAGAGATAGTTAAAATAAGAACTAGGTTGAGTTGTGAGAACTATAAGAACTCCGTTATTAGCGACATATTTAATTGATTGTGTAATGAATTTGTAGTTGTAATTAAACCATAATAAAATAGTAATTGTGTTACACACCGGTGTAGTCATTTTGTTACACTGGTGTAAGGATGACGTAAAAATTTTTTTTCATTTTTTTTATAATTTTTAGCTAGCCATTTTTATATCATTGGGGAAAAAAAATTTAAAAATTCGCATTTTACGTCAAAGTTTCAACGGTTCTCACAACTGGAATGAGTTTTTAACCAAACCGAATCCAATAAATAAAATATTTCGAGTAGAACCTATAAGGGGGTGATCGTCATGTTTACATAAATCAAAGAAGGATGCACACTTTCTGTTTTACCCATGCACAATGAAAAATTTGTCATACAGAAAGAAGTACGACTACAAATAGAATAACAAATCTCAATAAAATGTAATAAAAATTACAACTTTATGTTTATTTTAAAAGGCCCTTTATTCATTTTGAAATAAAATGTAATAATGGAATTTGAGAAGCTCTTTTTGGAATAAATAATTTTGTAAGAAGGGAAATTATTTCAAATTAAGTAAAAACATTAAATTAAGATTTGATATACACGATTGAGAATTATGTGCAGTGGAAAAATAACGAACCAAGGTGCACTCTTTACAAGGGTTGCAAACGAACCGAACGAATACGAACAAGGCCATGTTTGTGTTCGTTTGTTATGAAAATTATGTGTTCACGAACAGTTCATGAACACTTACCGAACGAGATTTTCTATTCGTGTTCGTTTGTTAAGAAAACACTCATGTTCATGTTTGTTTGTTAATTTTGTTTATGAACACACACGGACATAAACAGACATTAATGAACACAAACAAGTGTTCATGAAGACAAAGAAGTGTTCATGAACAGAACCAAACACAGACGGACATATTAACTTTTGAATAAAATCGAATTCACATACATTAAGATAAATAAAAATAAAAGAATATAAAAAAGTATAAAAATTAAAAACCTTACTAAACTATAGAACACAAACGAACACGTTACCGAATGTTCACGAACATAAACGAACGAAATTTTTTGTTCGTCTTCGTTCGTTTATTAAACGAACGAACACGAACAAACTTCCCGCCGAACGGTTCATGAACGGTTCGCTGAAAGTTCAGTTCATTTGCAGCCCTACTCTTTACAACATTGCCTCGAATTTCATGTACATTATCAATTGTTGTGTACGGCTAACCCATACAACAATTACAGAGAACACACTATCAGATTGATTACACATTATGTTATAGACAGATTCGGTTCACAATGGTTAATCTTCTAATCCATCTGTTGAGTGTGTTAGGGTTAAATACAAGAAAATACTTTGCAACAATTATCTATATATCTATATCTATACTACTATATAGTGTATGCTTAATGGTTAAAATCATCATTTCATATTCTTCTATATAGACAAAAATGTAATTTCATTAGATTGACAAGACAAACTTAATACAAAATTTAATACAAGCAAAATTTTATTGCCATGTGTAGTGGGGCTTGAAAAACATAAGGCCCCTGATTCTGATTGGTCCACGTGGCAGCTGAGTCAACATGGGGCTTGAATTCAAAATGTGGTGTAGTGGGGTGAGAAAAAAAAGGGGCGTTATTATATTTTATTAAAAAAATCCTAAAACTTCTTCTTCTGTCTTCTTCATCAGACCACCACCACCATCATCATCACCACCACCAAACCCTTCTTCTTCATCTCTCCCACCTCCTTCATCTTCTTCTTTTCTTTTTCTTCTTCATCTACACCGATCACCATCATCACCACCACCACCACCACCGTACACCATCAGCCACAAACCTTACTCCACCACCATACACCACCATCAGCCATAAACCCAACCGTTTGAAGAATCCACGTGTGCTTTCCCCATTGGTCATTTGATTTGTTACCCAATGCTATAAACGTCATGCTTGGGGGAGATTTGAACCCATAGTACCCCCCGTACCGGTGTGAGGGGCGCGAATTTGAAGAAAACACCAAAAATGGCGTTCCACTACATATGTTCTTATAATAAGAATAATAAAAGGTTGTTATTAAATATCACTAAATGTGATAATTAAATATCTAATGGTTTTCATTGTTCGTTTCAAATTCCTATCTTTCGGTACTTGATTGCTACTAGGATAAAAGGAGAACAATGTTAATTACATGTTTCAAATTCAAAGAACCAATAACCAAATAATCACTAGAGTTGTCCACAGTTTGGCCCAAACGGAAATAATTTGTTTGGCCAGTATGGGCCATTTCTATTAGGTTAACTTGTTTGTCAAAACCTTAGAAGCCCTCAAATCTATTGCCGCTTTCCCTCGTGTTTGTCGTATTTTTCGAAGGCAATGACAATCAAGGCCACCAACTGTTGTTGTCGGTTTGTCACTCTCGTACAACACCATCACTACCCCTAGCAACCACTGAAACCATAACCACCACTGTCGTCGTTGTCTCCCACCACCACAATTTGTGCACCGTGTTGTTTCATATTTACCGTCGTCATTAGAGTATTCGTAGGAGTCGTGACTATCGCAGTTGCCCATCTTTAGTAGATATTGATGTTAGTCTCGGTTTGAGGTAAGAATGAATGTGTATTTTTGATTTACAAAGTGTGTGCATTAGGTGTAATGTGTGTGTTTATGTGAAGGTGTGTGTATGTATGTCTGTGTGTGTGTGTGGATGAGTTGTTTTCTGTATGAATGTGTTTGTGTTTTAGGTGTGTATGTGTGTGTTAAGTGTATGCATGTATGTGTGTGTGTGTGTGATGAATTGAATTGGGGGTACATGCATGTATGCTTGTGTTTAATTAAATTGGAGGTGGAACTTGAAGGTAATGTGTTGCTATTGTTTTAAGTGATTGTGATTAATAAAATTGATTTGCATTTAGTTTATTTGAAGTCTGTCAAGTATAAAATTTCAGAACTAAAACATGATTATAATAAATACAAATGCGCCTTCCTAACAAATGTTGAACAAGACCCAATGGATGTATGTGACGACCGGGAAAATTTTTCTTTATTATCGCTTCGTTCTCTTTGACTTCGGGAAATTTTCGGGACGAAAATTCTTTCAACGTGGGGATGATGTAACACCCGGCATGTTCGGCTTAAACATAATAGTAACATCTAAGTCTACCTTAGCGAGAAACGTTTATAAACAAACTTAACTGGGTTAGTTGAGTCGGGTCAGATTAGGATTGTCCAGGGTTCAATGATCTGGAGGATCATTGGGAGTCATTTTGGGGAATACACTAGTACCGGGTTCCGTTGTTGGTGACATTACATGAACTAATTAAGTATATGTGTAGATTATGGGTCGTGTGGTGGATTGTATACTTATACTTGCTTAAACGATGTACAAATGATTATACGTGCCTAAATATGCTAAACATAGACTATGGGTGCATGCTTATGTGTTAAGATGTGTTAGAATGCGTTAAACACGACAAACTGGGAAAAGGTTAACATGTGTTAAAAAGTGCTGTTGACATGTGTTAAAAAGGTGCTGATGACCTGAACGTGGAAATGGAACTTGAAAAATGGGCGAACGTAGAAACAAAGTGGGCGAATGTGGAAAAGTTCCACATTCGACCATTACAAATGGGCGAATGTGGAAAAGTTCCACATTCGACCACATAAAAGGGGCGAACCTGGACTGGGTATAAATACCATCCTTAGCCATTTTTCACCATTTCACAAACCCTAAACGCCTCCAAACACTCTCTATCAGCTATTATCATTGGGGAAGGAGTTTTTGAGCTTGTTTTTCATAACCTAACTCTCTAAATCATTACAAGTGAAAATCTAAGGTGTGTTCTTCATTTCAAATCCTTTTTAAACAATTTTAACTTGTTTTCATCTAAACCCCAAGGGTCCAGATCTGATATCAACATGTTTTATGGGTAAAAACCTTCCTAATATCTTTCTAAATAAAACCTATTCATAAACAATGAGTTTTCATACAATTTAACATGTGTTTATGTGGTATTAAGCATTGTTTGATGATTACTTGCTATGTAGATGACATGACTACAACCTAGGGCTGTTATTAATAGAGAGTTATGATTGAAACATGTTACAATTGATTGTTGATGGTGTTTTGTCGATTAAAGGGGTTTTTAGTTAGATTTAGGGCTTGTTTTTGGATGGTAATGATAGAGTTATGATAGGGGTTTCTTGTTCATAATGATTTAAGTATGATGAGCTAATGATTGATTAAATTCAGAAAGTTTCCTAATTGGGTAATAATTTCATGCATGATGATGTGACATCTCCATAATTTACTATTTTAGGAAACTTGTAAAAACGGATAGATTTTGGGGTAAAATCGGTAGGGTTTCGTAGGAATATGTTAATGATGCTTGACTGCTGTAGTTCATGATGTTTCGTGATGTTTTCGGATGTTTTCGACGCGTTTTTGGGAAAATCTAACAGCAGGGGCGAACCTGGAATACCTTCGACCAGTCTAACGGTCGAAGGTGGACTTCCAAGGGTCGAACCTGGAACTGAGGGGGCGAAGGTGGAAGAAAAGGGGCGAATGTGGAAGAAAAGGGGCGAAGGTGGGAGTTTAAAGCCACCTTCGACCACTCAAAGCCACGTTCGGCCCTACGTTAACAGAAATGAGATTTTTGATACGAACTAAGTGTTTTATGCTTTAAACTTATGTGTTAAACTTATGTGCATGACTAATTGATGTAATGGGTCACCAACGGGATGTCGGGTCGGTCTGGGATGTCCGGTTAACGTTTAAACACACTTTTTAACATACGTAGTCAAGATCTGGACAATCGGGGACTAGTTAGCCTTCGGGTTAATAGTCATTACACTTATGTAAACTCATTGATAGGTTGTCAGTAGTTGGGATTATCATTCACGTGTTGGAATTCTAGTTACCAGAGGACGCACTTTAAGGTGAGTTTCACGGCCCCACTCTTTTACTGGTTTTACAATTTCGGGGGAGAAAACATGCTGTGTTCTTTAAGCGTGTGTCAAATGTGTTTTTCCTAAAAGGCGTGACAACTATGTTTTTGGGTACTCATGTATTCACTACGTTTTGGGAATGTTCATTTGGGTTCAAGGTATTCATTTATGTTCCGTATTATATGGCCTATGTTGTGGCAGTTCGTTAGCCGTGGTGCGGTAGTTCGTTAGCCTCTATGTGGTAGTTCGTTAGCTATGTTATAGTAGTTCGTTGGCCATGGGATGGTAGTTCGTTAGCTATGGTAAAGCAGTTCGTTGACCATGGGATGGTAGTTCGTTAACTTCGGTGGGCGATAGTTCGTTTGGGAGGTTCGTTATGAAGTTCAAACATTTAACGAGTGTTTTCATCGATCGGTAGTATCATGTTGGTCTTTCAAAAGTTCGTGAAACGTTTTACTTAAAAACCTGTGAACTCACCGGCATTATTTGCTGACGTTTTTAGCATGTTTGTCTCAGGTTGCTAAGGTAGCAGCTGTCGATAGGCGCACGGAGTCTCACGGCGTCTAGGAATCATATGCACGTTTTGTTAAACATTTCAGACTTTATATTTCATTTTGAGTTGTAATACATATTATGCTTCTGCTGTGTTGGAACAGTTTGAACCTTAATGGTTTACTTATGTCAGTTTTACGTATCATATAGTGTTGTTTATTGTGACCGTTGACTTGGATCCTGGTGTGTCACGCGCCTCGCGGTAAAACTCCGCAGTGGTAATTTGAGGGTGTGACAATGTAGTTGGACTAAACACCAAATAAAAACGGTATTTTAAATTAGCCTTCTCAATCAGAAATCTTTAAGTCAACTATTTTATATTCATATCTATATCATGTATTATTATAATAAGAATAATAAAAGGTTGTTATTAAATATCACTAAATGTGATAATTAAATATCTAATGGTACATTAGATTTCATTGTTTGTTTCAAATTCCTATCTTTCGGTACTTGATTGCTACTAGGATAAAAGGAGAACAATGTTAATTACATGTTTCAAATTCAAAGAACCAATAACCAAATAATCACTAGAGTTGTCCACAGTTTGTCCCAAACGGAAATAATTTGTTTGGCCAGTATGGGCCATTTCTATTAGGTTAACTTGTTTGTCAAAACCTTAGAAGCCCTCAAATCTATTGCCGTTTTCCCTCGTGTTTGTCGTATTTTTCGAAGGCAATAACAATCAAGGCCACCAACTGTTGTTGTCGGTTTGTCACCCTCGTACAACACCATCACTACACCTAGCAACCACTGAAACCATAACCACCACTGTCGTCGTTGTCTCCCACCACCACAATTTGTGCACCGTGTTGTTTCATATTTACCGTCGTCATTAGAGTATTCGTAGGAGTCGTGACTATCGCAGTTGCCCATCTTTAGTAGATATTGATGTTAGTCTCGGTTTGAGGTAAGAATGAATATGTATTTTTTATTTACAAAGTGTGTGCATTAGGTGTAATGTGTGTGTTTATGTGAAGGTGTGTGTGTCTGTGTGTGTGTGGATGAGTTGTTTTCTGTATGAATGTGTTTGTGTTTTAGGTGTGTATGTGTGTGTTGAGTGTATGCATGTATGTGTGTGTTTGTGTGTGTTGAATTGAATTGGGGGTATATGCATGTATGCTTGTGTTTAATTAAATTGGAGGTGGAACTTGAAGGTAATGTGTTGCTATTGTTTTAAGTAATTGTGATTAATAAAATTGATTTGCATTTAGTTTATTTGAAGTTTGTCAAGTATAAAATTTCAGAACTAAAACATGATTATAATAAATACAAATGCGCCTTCCTAACATATGTTGAACAAGACCCAATGGAGGTAGTTGGACTAAACACCAAATAAAAATGGCATTTTAAATTAGCCTTCTCAATCAGAAATCTTTAAGTCAACTATTTTATATTCATATTTGTATCATGTATTATTTAAGTGTCCTCCCACCTCCCCCCCCCCCCCCCCCACACACACATTTTAGTTTGGTTTTCTATGTAACATGTTAATTGCTTATTCTTTGATTGACTTGGTTCGTTTACATTCTTTGATTTTATGTAGTGAAATTGATGTTTGATAATGGTAAAATTTTGACTCATTTCATTGTTATTGTAAACCGGAACTCGAAATGGACAAAGGGGGTAATAAAACAGAGGTATAATTGTCATTGGACATGAAAGATGCTTGAAATTGATCCACGAAAGATTAGTGACAACGGAGGTGCAATGACCATTGGACAATCTTTTGGTTATATATTATGCTACAATGACGTAGCATGCTATCATTTAACAATGCGAAGTGTGCGCTCTTACATACGTACACAACTTATATATGATCGTTTTTTATTTTTTTAAGGTTTGAAATATGTTTCCACCACGTATTATTGACTCCGCCGTAACTCGCGAATTCCTCACCAGTCATACTTAATTCATTCCAAACATAAAACTGCCTTTTATAGGCTCAACTACAAACAAAACTAAACAAGGATAATACGTAAAACATGAAACAAAATAACTCAATAACTATGAAAATAATCAACAACTAAGGGAAATAAAATACGTAACTCGCAGCAAGCCATAACCCCACGGTCGTGGACAAATAGGATCAAGCCTTACCATTGGTATGGTCTATATTGTAAAACCCCAACCGATGGCGGAAACATCGGGATGTCACGTATTGATGATTGTTCAGTAGCTCATGGTAAATAATAAATTTCATTATATGATTTAGATAAATTACATACAACTGTTCTACAAGAATTCGTACATCAAATTGAATAAAACTATGCATACATCTTCAAGCATCAATTCAAATCCTCAAGCAAGTAGAACCTGAAATATGTTAAGTTGAAAATATTTTTGGTCAACAAAAGTTGGTGAGAATTACATAGGTTTTGATAATCGAATAAAATTGTTGTGCAATTCATGTGTCATGGCAATCTAGTTCATATGTGAAAACATACTAGAAGTAAATCGAGTGCATAATCAACCATTGTGACTGTTGTATTGTGGTACATCCCATACGCTCATGGTTCACTCGTTTATATTGCAGTAACAAACACCCACGCTACCTTTGTAGGAGGTACGTATCCGGGTGGGATTGTCAGTCCAATAGATCTATCAATGTATACCGTCGGCTGATGAATGTTTATGCTAGAATTGTGCTTACCCTAGTCATGTTCAAGATATAAAGCAACATAGAAATACACATAGACACATTGATGATTGAATTGCATAAATAATGTTGTAACATGTTTCACCCCAAAAATGGTGATAAATAGAAAAGGGGCTATGTAAAACTCACCTTAGCAAAATGTTATCTCTTGAAAAATAGAATAGTGTGTTGCCCAAATGAGTTAAGTATCACCCTATAATAAGGTAATAAATATGTCTAAGTCTATCTAGTTTACAAATGTATAAGTTCTAGGGCTTCGAATTTGGGGATAAATGCTCGTTTGATTAATATTAAAATGTTTGATAATGGAGAGAAATTTAGTAAATAAATAACCAAAAATCTTTTTATGAAATTTAAATTTAGGATGGTCACAATAATGTGTTTAAAGTATAAAAATAATTTTTATAAAATTATTTTCTTTAAAATAGATTATTAAATCTATTTATTACAAATTGTCAAAATTTAACTTTAATATTTCAAAAATACTAAAATTAAAGAATTATTAGTTTAAAAATTATATTTCTGATCCAAATAATCAGAACTAATTTGTATAAAATTTTGGTGCAAAAATATTAAAAATTGGATTTATTATGATTTAATTATGATTAAAACTAACAAAAATTGATTAAAAATATTAAATAAATGATTTTTCTGAAAAAAAAATCATTTCAGAAAAGTTTATCATTATATAAACTCAGGATAATTTTTGTGGATATTTATAAAATTGTTTTGATATTTTAATGGAATTTTATAAATATAATAGAATAAAATTGATTTAATTATTAAATATATTAAATAAATACATTTTTGAAAACTAAAAATTGTAAGGTAAACTTTTACATCAGATTAGCTTAAAATAATTTTTTTAGGATTTATAACAGAGTTTTAATAATTAAAAATGAATTTATAAAATTTATATGTATTATATATAATTGATTTGATTTGTTTGTTTAAAAACCAAAAATAAAGGAAAAGGTTGCCACCGCCGGGATTCGAACCCACGTGGCTCGGATGTTGGACACCAGACACAACCACCTAGTCCAGCCAGTGGTTGTGTTTGGTTGTTGTTCCATTAAAATAAATAATGTAACACCCCAACCGATGGCGGAAACATCGAGGTGTCACGTATGAATGATTGTTCAGTAGCTCATGGTAGTACACAAGTTTAAATAATCCTTTAATACATTACAATATTGAATTACATTAAAGTCTACATCAAGTAATCAACAAAGCTTCAAATATCTCCTCATGCTAGCTCTAGACTTCAAGCATCAGTATTTCCTGTTGAGTTTGGAAAAATGGGGGGGGGGGGGGGTCAAGTAGAAGTTGGTGAGAATACATAAGCCATGTCAAGAATGTAGTTTAAGTATAAAAGTTTAGCAATTCGTATGTCTATCGTAAATTTAAGTCTACATGAATAGTATAATATGTTGAATCGACATAATCAAACCTCCGACTAGTTTAGGTCCATCCCGTCATCTACGGTTCACCTTAGTAATATGTTGGAACGATAACAATCACCCACGCTACCTATGTAGGAGGTACACGTATCCGGGTGGGATTGTCAATCCAATAGATCTATTATTGAGTATCGCCGGCTTGGCCATAGCTAATGATTATGTAATGTTGAAACTCGTTGAAACTGTTGACTAATTCATGAGGCAATAAAGTTTACAACTAGACATGCATGTTGAATTGCTTAAATAAAATGTTGCAAGTATAAAGAATCGCATAAACATGGTTACGTAAACTCACCTGAAGTGCATCATGAAAGAATAGCAAACAATGTCTGAAGCTGGGTTAATTGAATCTCTTGTACCCTATTTCAAGTAAAGGATACCCTTAATTCTAATGCAAATAAGCGTGTTTCGTTTCTTGGTTGTAAAGATAGTTTATCCAACTACCTAGACTCGTATTGTAAACAATATGTGTCTTAATGTGTATGGCTTAACGAACCGATGGTAACTTGGTTTGGTTTCACAAGAATATATACGTATGTGTAGTTGTAGTTACTTGGAATAATGCATTAATATATCTTTCAATGTCTCGACTTGACGTTATGTCAACAACAAATTCTGGTTAAAGAAATAATATTTACGTAGCTTGATTCGGATGTTAATTTGTCTTGTATCTTGGATAGTATATATGTTTCTAGGTGTTAACATATACATATATTTCTATGTTAACGAGGTGAAGTTTGGGAGTTAAGAATATCATTTATAAAAACACGAATTTCGTTTACACGTAACTACAACATGAAAGCCCGATTTGTTTCTTATATTTTATAAAAAAAATTGGGCAGAGTTTCCTCTGTTTTTGTAAGAAACCGACAACTCATGTTGTCTATATTATTCCCAAAATCACTAGTCAAATTTCACAACACGCAACATTATTTAACTAAGTTATTTTACTCGACGAATGGTTTAACTTAAAACGCTAAAATATTGATAAACTATACATTTCGACAAGTTATATGTAGACATATGTAGTTTAACATTTAATTATCCTCGCGACATTAAGTGTATAATAAGTTAGTTATTTTTCCGTTCCTTCGCGTCACAAAAATAAAATAGTTTTTTTTTTTGTCACAATCGGTTCGGTTCGCTTACACTTTAAGAATAAGTATTTATATACAATATACACGAAAAAAAATAAATAAATAAAGAAAATAAAAATAAACTAAGATCGTGGCGCGCGTTATACCTTCCCGCGAACAACTCTCGAATCGAATACGCATTCGTCTAGAACTAGAGTTTGACCAACTTCGACAGTTGACTGGAGTTGAACAGCTTTAACCACGGTTGACCAGGTTTGACCAGATCTTGACCAGTTTGCCTGTGGTTGACCGCAAAGAAAACGAACAAGAACAGGCCTAATCTTCCCGAGCACAAGGAACACGCCTAAACCCAACGAGCATCTTGATCCGAATGGAACCGAACATGAACCAGATCAATACCACTTGAACCCAACTACTAGGCCACGGTCTGCATCTCTTCGCGTCACCCACACCGTGTCCATCACCTGACCTAGAGCCAAGAAGACCAACGAGGACACAGATCGGAACCATGTTTACCTGAGTTGGACCCGGAGCTTGACCCGGAAACCGGACCACCCTAGAACTGACCACGCGGCGCCGCCGCTGCAACCAATCCCAGGCCATCACCGGCCGCTGCCACATCACCCTCACCTACCAACCCGACCCAAAAGCAACCCCTGTAGCATGACCCGACAACCAAGTCCACGCCATAACCACCACAAAGACTAACCTAGCACAGCCCAAAAGGACCTGCACACCAGTACGCCGCTACCACCAAAGATGGTGGTGGCCGCCGTCGCTAAAGAAAGGCAGAAAAAAAGGGTTGTGTTTGTTGTTTGGACCGTCGGGGACATGGTGGTGGTTGGCAGCGGCTGCAGAGTTAGGGAGGGAGGAGATGAAGGGAATAGGGGCTGTGATTTGCAGTGGTGATGAAGCCTCCCGTCGTCCCTGTCGTATTCTTCAACCGGCGGCGCCACCACCATTCATGGTGGTGGCCGATTGATTTGAAAAAAAAAATAAATGGAGGAGGATGAAGACTGGAGTAGAGATAGAGAGGAATTGTTATGTTTCATCTTTTATTGGGGGAGTGTGTGTGTGTCAAGAAATAATACAAGGAGGAGAAAGAAGGAGGTAAGTGATGGTGGCTAGGGTTTTGGATGTTTGAATGAGGAAGATGAAGATAAGGTGTTTATATAGTTAGGGTAATTGGTCTAGGTTAAGTGGAAGATTATTTCGTATACTAACTCGAACCGGCCCGGGTCTCGTTTATGAATTGGGCCCGTTATCAATAGCATAATTATCTCATAAGTTATATTTGTTTTGATCCAGTTAAAACGAGTATTTTGACTATATTTTAGTTATACGTATATATCTTATCGCATTTTATTTACTATGAGCAGTTATTGTTTCAAATAATTATAACGACAAATACATATATGTTTTATAAGTTAATGTCGTGTAAGAACGTATTATTTGCTAACGAGGTATTAGTGTTAACGAAATAAAAAAACAAAAAAAATCGTTTTATGAATAATTAGATAAATAAAATTATTATCATATTATTCGGGAAACGCTGGGCGTTACAGTCTCCCCTACTTTAGGAAACTTCATCCCGAAGTTATTAAAAAGACAGGGTTGAGTGTGATTGGGTAGAAATTAAGACAACTATGGTTTGGAGAAATTTGGGTTAAGGCACAACGTGAATTTACAAGTAATAGAATAATATGTTTCGAATAATTTGGGTAAGAGTTTTGATATGTGTGAGTTGATTGACTATGGAAAGACTAAATGAATTACTAGGTAACTAGCGTTTATAATTGATTAGCTATCGAAAAACCTTGATAGAATTTCACACCACCTTAACGTACCTGTAAATTCATGATTACGTTCCGGACCGCAATCACCAATTTACCTTACATTAGGGTTTTGTGTCCTTCTATGACTCTAAACACACATGTAAGTGATGCAAAATAACCTTGTGATTGAATCTTTGTATCAATGAGTCTAACTGTTGAGCAGGAAAAAGACTTCTACCAGTCAGTGAGTAGGAACCTCTACCGATTGTTGAGCAGGTGCGATAGCCTCTACCAGTCGTTGAGCAGGTTATTAGAACCTCTACCGACTGTTGAGCAGGCATGATGACCTCTACCAATCGTTGAGCAGGTTATTAGGTACTCTACCAACTGTTGAGCAAGTACTCCATCCCCTACCAGTTGTTTAATTAAGTGTAACAATTGTTTTTGATTTAACACGTAAGTTGCAAGTTGTTAATGTATACATGTAGCAAGTTTGTAAATGCATCAAGTATCGAGTATAACATGCGAGTTGTAACAGAGTTGCCCTAGACAAGGTGAATGACTCTAGGTGTGTTTATAGCAAATAGTTTATATTCCATGCTTTCATGTATCATGAATAATCAATTGTTCAGGTAGATAATCATATCCTCATGTATAATTAATATTCAAGTTTGATGCAACGAACAATTAAGTTTCCAATAGTGTGGTTATCGTGGAGATCAAGTTCATGTTCGAGGAGGTAAAGGATGTGAATTTGGATTTTGAGAGATAATGAAAACTCAAAGTAACATCAAGGTTGTGAAAAATGGTGAATGTGTAGATGGTTGATAAAGGGTTTAATTTATAGGGTTTCAAAAAGACGCAAATAGTAAGGTGATCATGCAGAATAATCGTGGGGTTTAAATAAATGGTTAGATACAAGCGTATGAGAAAACATGATTGTGGTATTTGCCAAAAATTTGTAATAGTTCAAACAAGTTTAAAATAAGTATGTGTCAATGGAAAAATTGTAGAGTAAATTTTGTTCCTGTGGAGGGAAAGATTTTATTTTCAAAATTAGTTTTGTATATAAAGCAAAAGTCATTAAATTGTACAACTAAATTGATTTAGATCAAAATATTTCGATGAGTCATAGGTTTTAAACACGATGTCGGATTTCAAAAACCAAGAATTTGTTCAGACGTTTTGTATAATAGGCTTCGAGTAATCCATAAAAGAAGTCATTCTTAATAGATTAAAACATATTTATCGTAAATCATTTGTTACGCCAATAAATTGTTCAATAAAAATTTGAAATTTAGCAAATAAGTTTGTGGAAATAAAACTCTTTTTTTTAAAAAAAAAATATTTATTTGTTATAGTTTGTGAAATTCCCAGGTGATGAAAGTTTGACAAAACTGTGTACTCTTTAGTTTTGGTGCTAAAGTATCTCTTATAAACAGGTTACGATATGATAGTTTGAACAATGATTTTAAAATCTTGAATATGATGAACTTTTATGGTTGATAGTATTTTCAAAATATACATATATATATACACATAAAAAAAATGTAAGGGGGGGGGGGGGGAGTTTAAAATAAAATTGGCCAGAACATCAAATATGATAGATTATTTATGTATGATGTAAAGGGAAACATATGATTTGAGTTAGATGTTAAAAATAATTAGACTTATGGATAATATTATAAGTTTGTAAAATAAAATAGGATTATGAAACCCAGAAATGATTCATGAAGTTTAAACTAATGAGAGAATTATATAAGAAGAAAACATATTTGAATTGTAAAAATTTTGAGATTCAAAACTTAGATTTTTATTCGGGAGTGAGGGGGTATAAATGAAACACAAAGATTGTAAATATCTAACCCTGAATAAACGAAAATGTTGGCTTATCAAAACAGATCAGGTCTAAGCCTAACGAATTTACCCTAATAATCTAGAAGCACGTTAGGATTGTAGCAGGTAAGTGAAAGAGAGTATGCAAGACTAAGTTAGGTTAAGAATAAGGATGAGGATAGAGATAAAGATAAGGATAAGGTAGAGCTACAAGTAATTGAAGCAAATACTGGTTAAAGTCCTAAGGTTATAGACTAGATTATTTTTCTAATAACCTAATTCCCTATAACCATGGCTCTGATACCAATCTGTAACACCCCAACCGATGGCGGAAACATCGAGGTGCCACGTATGAATGATTGTTCAGTAGCTCATGGTAGTACACAAGTTTAAATAATCCTTTAATACATTACAATATTGAATTACATTAAAGTCTACATCAAGTAATCAACAAAGCTTCAAATATCTCCTCATGCTAGCTCTAGACTTCAAGCATCAGTATTTCCTGTTGAGTTTGGAAAAATGGGGGGGTCAACTAGAAGTTGGTGAGAATACATAAGCCATGTCAAGCAAGTAGTTTAAGTATAAAAGTTTAGCAATTCGTATGTCTATCGTAAATTTAAGTCTACATGAATAGTATAATATGTTGAATCGACATAATCAAACCTCCGACTAGTTTAGGTCCATCCCGTCATCTACGGTTCACCTTAGTAATATGTCGGAACGATAACAATCACCCACGCTACCTATGTAGGAGGTACACGTATCCGGGTGGGATTGTCAATCCAATAGATCTATTATTGAGTATCGCCGGCTTGGCCATAGCTAATGATTATGTAATGTTGAAACTCGTTGAAACTCGTTGAAACTGTTGACTAATTCATGAGGCAATAAAGTTTACAACTAGACATGCATGTTGAATTGCTTAAATAAAATGTTGCAAGTATAAAGAATCGCATAAACATGGTTACGTAAACTCACCTGAAGTGCATCATGAAAGAATAGCAAACAATGTCTGAAGCTGGGTTAATTGAATCTCTTGTACCCTATTTCAAGTAAAGGATACCCTTAATTCTAATGCAAATAAGCGTGTTTCGTTTCTTGGTTGTAAAGATAGTTTATCCAACTACCTAGACTCGTATTGTAAACAATATGTGTCTTAATGTGTATGGCTTAACGAACCGATGGTAACTTGGTTTGGTTTCACAAGAATATATACGTATGTGTAGTTGTAGTTACTTGGAATAATGCATTAATATATCTTTCAATGTCTCGACTTGACGTTATGTCAACAACAAATTCTGGTTAAAGAAATAATATTTACGTAGCTTGATTCGGATGTTAATTTGTCTTGTATCTTGGATAGTATATATGTTTCTAGGTGTTAACATATACATATATTTCTATGTTAACGAGGTGAAGTTTGGGAGTTAAGAATATCATTTATAAAAACACGAATTTCGTTTACACGTAATTACAACATGAAAGCCCGATTTGTTTCTTATATTTTATAAAAAAAATTGGGCAGAGTTTCCTCTGTTTTTGTAAGAAACCGACAACTCATGTTGTCTATATTATTCCCAAAATCACTAGTCAAATTTCACAACACGCAACATTATTTAACTAAGTTATTTTACTCGACGAATGGTTTAACTTAAAACGCTAAAATATTGAGAAACTATACATTTCGACAAGTTATATGTAGACATATGTAGTTTAACATTTAATTATCCTCGCGACATTAAGTGTATAATAAGTTAGTTATTTTTCCGTTCCTTCGCGTCACAAAAATAAAATAGTTTTTTTTTTTGTCATAATCGGTTCGGTTCGCTTACACTTTAAGAATAAGTATTTATATACAATATACACGAAAAAAATAAATAAATAAAGAAAATAAAAATAAACTAAGATCGTGGCGCGCGTTATACCTTCCCGCGAACAACTCTCGAATCGAATACGCATTCGTCTAGAACTAGAGTTTGACCAACTTCGACAGTTGACTGGAGTTGACCAGCTTTGACCTCGGTTGACCAGGTTTGACCAGATCTTGACCAGTTTGACTGTGGTTGACCGCAAAGAAAACGAACAAGAACAGGCCTAATCTTCCCGAGCACAAGGAACACGCCTAAACCCAACGAGTATCTTGATCCGAATGGAACCGAACATGAACCAGATCAATACCACTTGAACCCAACTACTAGGCCACGGTCTGCATCTCTTCGCGTCACCCACACCGTGTCCATCACCTGACCTAGAGCCAAGAAGACCAACGAGGACACAGATCGGAACCATGTTTACCTGAGTTGGACCCAGAGCTTGACCCGGAAACCGGACCACCCTAGAACTGACCACGCGGCGCCGCCGCTGCAACCAATCCTAGGCCATCACCGGCCGCTGCCACATCACCCTCACCTACCAACCCGACCCAAAAGCAACCCCTGTAGCATGACCCGACAACCAAGTCCACGCCATAACCACCACAGAGACTAACCTAGCACAGCCCAAAAGGACCTGCACACCAGTACGCCGCTACCACCAAAGATGGTGGTGGCCGCCGTCGCTAAAGAAAGGCAGAAAAAAAGGGTTGTGTTTGTTGTTTGGACCGTCGGGGACATGGTGGTGGTGGTTGGCAGCGGCTGCAGAGTTAGGGAGGGAGGAGATGAAGGGAATAGGGGCTGTGATTTGCAGTGGTGATGAAGCCTCCCGTCGTCCCTGTCGTATTCTTCAACCGGCGCCGCCACCACCATTCATGGTGGTGGCCGATTGATTTGAAAAAAAAATAAATGGAGGAGGATGAAGACTGGAGTAGAGATAGAGAGGAATTGTTATGTTTCATCTTTTATTGGGGGAGTGTGTGTGTGTGTGTCAAGAAATAATACAAGGAGAAGAAAGAAGGAGGTAAGTGATGGTGGCTAGGGTTTTGGATGTTTGAATGAGGAAGATGAAGATAAGGTGTTTATATAGTTAGGGTAATTGGTCTAGGTTAAGTGGAAGATTATTTCGTATACTAACTCGAACCGGCCCGGGTCTCGTTTATGAATTGGGCCCGTTATCAATAGCATAATTATCTCATAAGTTATATTTGTTTTGATCCAGTTAAAACGAGTATTTTGACTATATTTTAGTTATACGTATATATCTTATCGCATTTTATTTACTATGAGCAGTTATTGTTTCAAATAATTATAACGACAAATACATATATGTTTTATAAGTTAATGTCGTGTAAGAACGTATTATTTGCTAACGAGGTATTAGTGTTAACGAAATAAAAAAAACAAAAAAATCGTTTTATGAATAATTAGATAAATAAAATTATTATCATATTATTCGGGAAACGCTGGGCGTTACAAATAACCTCCAAGGATTCGTGTTCTTCCACAAAAATTCAATTACGAGCCCTAGAATCTACAATCAGGCAATCCACACAACATTAACCCGATTAACCTTAGGGTTTATGTTGTGTGGGTGCCGATAAATATAACCCATCAAAAACATCGTACTTACAATGCAGAAACGAGCACGATTGGACAGTCAACGTGAAAAGTCAAAACGCGTTCGCAAAAACAAGAACAGAGTGTAATTGTGAAAAAATGGAGGTTGAGAGAGATGTAATAGCGAGTTGTGATTGTTCGGGAATGATCAATTTATAGTGTTAATGTCCAGATCATAGAATTGGAAATGTTTGACTTGACTTTAAACGTTGACGCGTCGATGGTTAATTATAGGAACAATTGAATGACAATTGACGAAGGTATGAATCATATTAGGCCGGATATCACGTTGTGTGTCAATTCCATCTTCAATCACGAGTTAAAGCTGATGATTTTGGTAAGTCTTGATGCACAGTTGACTTTCTAAGTCAACTGTGAGAGTTGTAAGCTAGTAATATAATTATAAAGGACCGGGTTAGAAACAAACATGTTGGCTAGACCAGATGGTTAGTGTGTGTGCATGGTTGAACCGGTTAGGGACCCGGGTTCGAGTCCCGTCCCTAACATTATTTTTTTAAATATATTTCTTTTGGTGTGGGCCGGGTACTGGGCTTGGGTCTGGGCCTGGGTGTTTGGGCTGGATTGGTTGGGTTAAATTAATTGTGTTGTGGGCTTAACAAAACATTATTTAAAACAAACTTACTATTATTATTATTATTATTAAAAACCTTTATATATATATATGTATATATATATATATATATATATATATGAACAATTATCATTGTATTAGGGTTCAAAATGCCACAAAAATAACTAAATGTAAATAGTAATAAAACTTGTCGTTTTTATCCAACTTATACGTAACGTGCAACTATTTAATGCGAAATGTTACATGTATGGACTACGTGCTTTGGGAGGCACGTATCAGATAAATTCAACTAAATGAAACTCGCTCACTTAATATAAGATACTTTTCACAAAAATTTTATGATACGAATTGTCCTCAAATAAGTGAATGCCTTCTCATAATATTCTCATAACCATTTTCTTGCGGGGTGGGCTGAATGAACCTCCTCTTCTTACTTTTTATACTCCATATTTTAAAATACTACTTTAAATTTGTCAAATTTCAACCCTTTAAAAATTCTTATTTTTCAATACATTTAAAAGTTAGGAGTGGTAAAACTAATAATAAAACTTTATAAATCCGTATTTATAGAACCTAATCAATTAGTAGTTTTAAATTATTTTTAATGTCAACGTGTTCATTCTAATCATACAACTATTTGGAAATCATAAAACTGTAAGGATTCAACATTTTCCTTGTCCGAAATAAGAAAAAAAACATACTTAGAAAAATTAAAAGAAAACGTTTTAAAACAATGAAACTATTTTAAAAAAAAAACATTCAAAAATACCAAAATAAGCAAAAATAAACGTACTTAGGAAAAATTAAAAGAAAATGTTTTAAAATAATAAATATTGTTTTAAAAATCATTAAAAAATATCATTGAAACATTATTCAATAAAACATAAAAAGCTTTTTTTAAAGTTGATAAAAAAATATTAAAAATTGGCAATTTAAAAATAAAAAGACTTGAATTGTATTAATGTGAAACTTAAGAAAAGGGGTATCTTCAGTAAACATAAATGAGAGGGGTACATTTAGTAACCCGGCTATTCAATTTCTGCTTGAGTGAATGAGAGTTGGAACAAACCAATCTTGACTTGTCAAAGTTGTAATGCAGTCTCGTTACATACTTGATAAAAAAATCATTCTTAGACGTTAGTGTTGCAACTTTTAGTATTACGGCTTGAACAAAAATGTAGCATCAGTAACCAACTTTTGAACAATAAAAACATCCGATCAAGTTTTGTTTCGACAACTAGATCTTTAAGTTAGATAAATAGAGGTAATAGAGGCGATATCAGCTGTAGAAAGTCGAACGCGAGACTTCACTTTCTATTTTTACTAAGCTTTAAATTTAAAAAGAACCTTAACAATAATTTCTAAGTTTATAACTCAATAAACTTCCATTAAGAGCAATTTGTCGTAAGCAGATTATAATATTATATATAATCAAATACTAGATTGTTGAAAAAATCAAATAAGTTGAAACCATTGTTGAAGACGTCATATGATTGAAAATTTGCAGGTTAATAAAATAACTTAAGAATAGAATAGAACAGAATTTAATATATTAGTCCATCCACGTTTGGGTATATGTGGATGGGTAATAAACTACGACTCGTGAGTTGTACATTACCTAATTGATGATGTTAACATAATCATTTATTTGTTCGATTGTCTTTTCTGATGAATAATGACAAGCAATGAGAGCCATGCAGTTTTGAACCCGTTTGTTTATAAGAAAAAAAAATAGTGATGAAAGTCTAATTTTAAATATTATTATTATACTAGTGGGTTTATCTACGCGTTGTAGCGGAATTTAAAAACGAATTGCAATACAACATCATGATATTGTACAAAATTTGAAAATGTTCATTTAATTGTACAAACGTTGTGCTTTTAAAATAGGTCTTCTGAAATTTATACTCAAATGCTCGAAGTTTTTTGGACAAAGTTACTATTTCTCATCTAATATGCACATGATTTTACACGTATTAATAAAGTAAAATCAAATGTAAAGTGATTAATATGTAATTCTCACCATATCTTAAAGCCTGATCAAAGTTATTTCATCATTCACCTACAAATAAGATATCTTTACTGAATTTTTAGTTGCGATTACCTTTGGGATTAATTTTATGAATCTTTAATACGTTTTCCTTAATTGGATATCTGCTTATTTGGTTGACTTTGTGAGGAACACTAATGAAATACTAGTTGGTTTACCCGCGCGTTGAGGCAGGATTCAAAAAAAGCTTACAAAACCAAAGTGATTAAGTGAATTAATTATTTATGTATTTATTCATACTTGTTAGGCATAACATGGACCATGTACATTCACAATAAAAGGTTGTATTTGTAATTAAAATATTTGCATTTAGATCCCGATAGATTTTGTGTGTGTATAGATGTTTTAACATAGGTAAATTTGCAACACTTACTTTATGTTCTCTAAGAACAAGACCTAGTAAGGTTAAGAATGCATGCGAAAGACAAAAGACAAAGTTTTATCTATGACAAATGGAATTTGAAAATTATAATACAAAGTTGCATATCATTTAAAAATCCAAAGAATTGGTAAACCAGACACGTAAAACACTTAGCAATTTCGGTCATAGTTCCACCAAGAAGCTTTCATTAGCTTATAAGGAAAACCGATTACATAATATGGCCTTTAACTTGGGTATATATAGGATTAAGAAATTTCAAGCTTAATCACTAACCTACTCTTAACTGTTATCCTATGCTATGACTTTTGATTAATAACATTTCGAAATTCATTTATCAAGGACTCCTAACCAACTTGTTTGAATCTCATTCTAATCCAATCCGACTTGTCAATTAAGCTAATCCAGCCAACTTGCTAATTAAACCAGCCCAACCCAAACAACCTTGTTTCATTAAGTAATTAAGCCCGTCAAAATCTTGATCCAGATACAAAACAACACAACTTTGGACAGTGAAGAAAATGAGCAAGTATTAAAATTAAACGTCAATAGGATAATATATCTATTTTTCCACATAAAACTTAGTTTTGTTGCTACAAATATTAATGTTGTAAATGTTGTATTGTATCCTAAAGTAATTAGCTATATAATAACATATAATTGGACATATATGTATAGAGCAAGATCCATCCATTCATTAAAAAATATATATCCAAATTGCTATTAAAATCAAAGCCAATTCACATTTTGATACATGGAATATTTAATAGCTATTACGTATTAATAACAAATTGACTTTGACCAAAGCACAGTCTCCCATACCACCTGAACAGGTAAATCAAATTAACAACAAAAAAGACCTATACGAATGTTACATTTTTCTTCAACTACCTAATCTACATTAACAAATTCCTGAAGCATCAAGACAATCCAGATGTAAAACACATAACATTATGACCGGTCTCCTATTGCGTAATGCTTACAACCGTTTCTCGCAAAACTGTCCAGCAAACACAACATAATCAAAATCATACCACTTAATCCTTCTAAGTTTTGCATAGATAAGCGAATCATCAAACATCAACACAAATAAACAACTAAACAAGCAAAATCAAATAACTATAATGTAATAACTCAATGACGATTCAAATTAACTATAACCGGCAACAAAACACCTATAACACTAACTCTCACCTATAGTATAATTGTTCTACTTAGTCATTCTAAGTCCTGCAGATCGTAATATGAGTAAACAGCAGCAAACATTAACACAGATAAACAAGCAAAATCAAATAGCTATAAACTCAATGACGATCCAAACTCACTATAACCGGCAATAAATCATCGATGGCATTTTATTAATGATTATAGAAGATTTTATTAGTGATTATAGCAGATTTTAAGATGGCATTTAACTCTGTGAAATTGACATTGGATGATATGGTGAGATGAGTTATATGAATGTGAAGAGCGAAGGTAATGAATGTACAAGTAACAATGCATAAAGGGGTAATATGGGAAAGATTTATATGACATTATCTATGTTACCTTATTAAGGAGGAGAGATGGCTAAGTTAGTCATTTTACCACCATTTTAAGATGGGAGTTGAAGGGTTCCTTAACGAATATCTAATCTTTAGCCATTTTCTTCCCTTTATACCCTCATGTACAACATGTAATTCCAATAGTATATATCACTAATGCAACCCAAGATCCATACGTTTCACCGGTGTAATGGCAAAGGTCACCGAACAGACATACGTTTGTTATTCCCATGGTACAAGTAATATGATCATCACCATTTGCTAATACTTGGCAACCCTGCTCCAATAACCGTTGTCTTCTCTTATTAATCATCATATCATCCAACAACCTTTTGATTTTTCCCAATCAGGTGCTTGACTATCTCTTTGTCTTTGATTAGGTTTATGCATACCTCAAAATCGTTTTTATTTATTTATTTATTTATTTATTTATTTATTTGTGATTAAGAATCATGCTTATGGTGTTATATCATTCATTTGACATTCTGGTTCAAGTAATTTGGTTGTATATTTGTTTTTGCTTGAGATAATTGGAGTGGTTATTAGGGAACTTTGTTATTTGTATTCTAATTCGTCAATACTTGAAGAAACATGGAACAACTCAAGATGATTGAGAGCTTCATCTGGTGTTTGAGGTTCGATCGAGTTGTTTTACTCTCTTAATTCTCAATTGTTCTTAATTATTTTTAGGTTTTTTGCATCTGTGTTTAGGTTTGTTGTTCATTGTTTATTAATCCTTAATTGTAACCATTGTTTTGGTTTTTATTGATGAAAATTGATTGTAGACCTCGAATTTTGACAATTAAGAACTGCAGGTTAGATCGAGTTGTTTTACTCTCTCAATACTTAATGCATCTATGTTTAGTTTTATTATTTATTCGTAAATCATGACAGTTGATTTTTTTTATGAAAAGTTATCATAGAACGACCAGTGCGGCGGACAACAACCCTCTACCTTGACCATAACTTCATCACATATGACATAGAGAGGAGGAGGCGGTGGATGTTTCAGAGGATGTGATCACCCAAATTTATTATCTTCCATTTAGATTATGGATTTCTTGTTTTCATTTGATTTAGGGTTCTTCTTTTGGGTTGCAGGTTTGGTACTGCCAAATAAGGTGGTTAGAATAAAAGAAGAGTCATGTTTAGGTTTATATCAAAACCCACCCTCAACCTCAAGGTACAGTTTCTACCTCAATTATGCTTATTTTAACATATCTATAAATTTGTTTTAGCAATCCATATTGTAATTATCCTTGAGACTGGTGTGGGGTTTGAGAATTAAAAGCGGTTTAAGTTGAAACTCTAGGGTTTTAATGTGCACAAGAAATATGGAGGACTGTTAATAATGGATTTTTAAAAAATTTGTTTGCACATGTTGGAAGCCATTTGTTGTAGAAGATGGTGGTGTTAACCATGGTCTACATGTTAATGGTGGATTTTTGGTGGCAATGCTTCAAGCCAATATTCACCTGTTAGTTATCCATATCTCAAACTGGATTTAAAATTTTACTCTTGATTGAAACCTTGAACGACTTTCATTTTTGTGTTAGATAGAAAATCTTCAATTAATTTTCTAAAAATAAATCCGTGGATCAGCTAGGTCGGGTAATAGTCACTCGGTCAAATTAGTCACATCTTATGCTTAATTTGCTTTGAACTTCCTAAATGAACTAGGTGACCATGGCCATCACTTTTTAATAGTTTAAAAATAATGTGCCAAGTGTTAAAAACTAAAATATAGCACATAATGCAATGTCTAGACCAAGGTCAAGTTAAGCTTACTGTCTACGTTATTATAAAAATAGATAATTTTTGTCATTTATCAGTCATCCTACTCACAAACAATATTGCACTAACCCATCTTCTACTTCTTTTTTGCAAGAAACAGTCCCATTCGCAAACAAAACAGTCAATGCTCCCTGACTTTACACTTATACGCCTCGGAATAGTATATCAGCGTAATACACATCCATTTTATATCAACATAATACACATCCATTTTATAAACAACTTCTGCCATGGATTACGTTCTCATCCATTTTGTAAGTTGCGTATTGTTCAACCATGTCGATAGCATTGTTCTACCATGTCGCCAACATTGTAAAAGTGCATCATTAGCTGTTTTGAGTACCTAGCTTTATAGATTGCAGGAAATAGCAATACCTTGGTATGATATATTTTGTAAGAATTCGCAAGTTAAATCTGTCTACAAGAAATTTACTCAATTCATTGGCAACAATATTTATTAAGTATAACTTCACGAACCACATAACCGTCAAAACTAAAACACTAATGATACTTTACTGCATGAAACTTTTGCAGTTTTGCTAATAAACATCCATATGTTTAAGCTGGTAAAGTTGTAATTGATGCAAGTAATGGGATGGCCTACAGGTCATGCTTTCATATGGTTTGGAGGTGATGGTGAGAGGACATAGTCCATGAAATGAATGGAACTTATTTGTTCAAGCTCGGCCCGTGCGTTAAAGCCTATACTGATTGAATGGAACTTGGTTTGCTTCCATTTATAAGTTATAGCCTGCCCTTCATGTTAATTATTACTACTATAGGTAGTGCCATTGAACTTTAAAGCACACACTTTGTTTTGTTTTATAATTCTTATTATTAGATAAATCTAACGACTACCCGATTGATTAGTAATTGTACACACATTTCTATTTCAGTCGGTTTGCCCCCCGCCACGAAGCGCGGGTAGAAACTACTATGGCTATAAGAGTTAGACATAGAGAATTCCTAAAATGCTTTTATCTATATCTATATCTATACTATATTATAAAGAATTTAGGAAGGTTACCTACAAAATTTAAAAACAATAATAGGAGATGACAAACTTCTCTTTTTCCAACCTTACACTACTATATGTTAATCAAAACTTACACACGTATAGAAGCTTGGTCATCCTACCAAGCCTTCATGATGAGTCTATCATGTCATTCTTTGTCTCATGTAAGAGGCAACAAGACATGTGACACATGACCTACCCTTGTTTGGATTTATCATCACATATTTATTTTTGTTGTTGCTTCGTTATTAGTAAATGTTGTGCTCCCGCAGCAACGCGCGGGCACCCCACCAGTAGGTTTAAAGCATGTGTCTTTTCATCTTAACTTTGACAATTTGGACATATTTGCCCATGTCTCCCTCTTTATAATGTAGTATAAATTATAATAAATGAAGAACAAACATGCATGTGTATGAACTTTAAGTAGATTAAGAAAAGAGATAACTACACAGATAGTCCTTATGGTTTATAGAAAGTAATATCTTATATTATTAACTTATTTTTTTAACATGTTAAGGATTTATGGTTTCAATTTTGTAACATCTTAGGGTACTAAGGTCAACTTTGTTATTTTTTCTAGTTAAATTTTGATAAAATAACTAAAATGCCATATAATAACTAGATATTCTTATAACTAACTCTATTTGATTACAAGGTTAATTTTTGTAATCTATTGAAATTAAAATTATCTATTAGTATTATTACAGGCTATACTTGAGAGACTAGCAATACTTCATAAAAAACACAGAGCAGCAAACATACAACAAAAGAAATGAAGGAAAGCCTTATAAAACACTACTTAATCGTATAAAACACTACTTATTCGTATAAAACACTATTTATTCATACATGTTAACAAAACAACCAATAATAATTGTTTTAGTAGGGATTTAGAAACGGTTGTATCACATCTAAATCTTGTTTGGTATCAACCCATAAAGGTTAAAAAGGGTTCTATAAGACACTAGGGACTTGTAAAATGTTGAAAAACACTACTTATTCGTCTAAAACACTACGGATTCACATTTTGTTACCCCCTCTCTAAACACATTTTACAATAATAGTCGTTTTAAAACCCAAACATAACCTATAACTCCTTTTATATGATGTTGTGGATCACATGTTAATCAAAACTAGCATGTTATATAACACTAATGAAAATTGGAAAACACTATTGAAGTCATATAACACACCTGATACGATTCCTTTTATTTAAAGAACTACGAACGACAATATATTGCAAGTAAATAAAAAAACATGAAATCAGATTATTTTCAATAGACTTATTGAAACATGTAATCACGTTAAAATAGTAACAAGAATATCGCAAAAGTAACAAAACATGAAACATGAAAAAAAAAAGGAAATCAAAGTGAAAGTTATTTTATAATTTGAAAACACTACTCGTCCTCATCATCGTCCACCCTTACATCCTCGCCTTGATCTTCTTCACCAGAAGTATCATCCTCGTTAACAACCTTCTTAGGATTTTGACAGGTGCGAATGTTGTGACCGTATTCCAAGCAATTTTGACACTGCCTTCGTTTTTTTTTTTTTTTTTTTTTTTTTGCACCTTGACTAATGGCTTGCTCGCGCTTTGACCTAAACCGCTTAGGTTTGCTCATCCCTTTCCACCTTGTACCCACTCAGACTCGAACAACTATATTAGATTCTTGAGTAAAACCACCTGCATCAGCATACTTCTTATAAAAATTATAACCTTCCTCAACTGTCGCAAACTTCATTCCCAGCTGTGGAATAATTGATTGGTCTACTACAGGAATGTAAGATGATGGACCTGTATTAAAAAAAACGGGAAATGATTCATACATAAACTATAATAACACCACTTTTTTATTTATAAAACACACTTAAACACTACACTAAACAATAACAAAATCAATCATCGTGAATCCGTATTTTAAAACAATACCAAAAGGATATATAAAACAACCTTCATTTTCTGTTAAACTAAAACACACGTTGCATGTGTACCATAAACTCAACATATGCCTACATGTGTAGTTTTATATAAAACACTACTGATTTGTATCTGATAAAAAACATTACTTGTACGTGTAGATTAAAAACACTACTAGTAATATACTGATTCATATCTGATAAAAAACACTACTTATACAGTTTTTACGTTATACACACATTTAAATTTTTAAAAACCCACTTAAGAATTAAAGTATGAAATACATTCATCAAACAATGACAAAATCATTGTAAGTTCTTATACATGAATAACACTTTTGAAAAACATTCTTTAAATTTTAATCTAACCAAACTTCACATAACAAATAACTAACCAAAAACAATTTAGAATCAATAAATCTTAAAACTTGAAACCAAACAATACAATAACAAATATAAAAATACTTCTGGTGCAGAAGTTTTACACATTTGCAACACAAAAATTAATAACCCATTTCAAGTACTTGATTGCCATTTGTATACATATTACTAATAATAATCGTCCCTTTTAACACAGAACATTAAAATCGAAAAAAAAAGTTGAAACATATATTACTAATAATAATCTCAAACCCACTAATAACACGGAGCATTAAAACTTGATTGCCATGTTTTTGAAAACCCTTTTTTATAAACAATATAATCGCTGAAACATATATTAAAAATCGGAAAAAAGCGATCTATAATAAATAAAACACTTACCATTCGAAGAATGCCATGACTTGAAGAATCGAACAACTGATAGAGATTGATTATATATTGGAAAAATCGAACAACTTTTTGGGTATTTGATCGAATTATTTGATGTGAATATCTTATGATTCTTATGGAAGAATTAGTTATTTTAGGATGATTAAACTTCATAAATATCCAGATTTTAGTTGCTAAATTAGTGGGTGTAGGATAATTAATAAAATGGCCAAAAAGTCTATAATGCCCTTCATCTAAAGATTTAATCAGATTTAATCTAACGGTTGAAAACACTTCCTACACTTCTTACACAAAACAATTTTCCTACCGGATCCTCTACCTATATACATATACATATACATATACATATTTCACAGTTAGCTTGTGAGTGGACTTGAACTGTATCTGTTTATATAAGATGTTAATGCATTTTGTGCAATAGTCTATCGCATCTTCTTAACTTGTTATCCCAATTTCCGGTGTGTTCTCTCTGCTTTTACAACTGGCCACCCTCATCAACCCCTTTGCAACATGTCTTCACCTGAATGTTTATGTTTGCTACCACTTTGATTTCTTCTTTGCCTTTTACTTTTCAATAAATAAAAACCCATCTGTTTTATTTGTTCTTTAGAGAACCCTCTTCATTCTATAAACTCCGATCTGCACGTACTGTTCTGATGTCCATGGCCACTTTAACACAACACACATTTAGGTGGTTCAGGTGACTTAGAAGAATACTGGGGGTGGTAGATGATGCTTTTATGGTGTTGCTGCGTAACCAAATCTGTGACACCCGGCAAACTCAGGTTAGTAACATTGACTAAACTAGTAAGTCTACCTTAGCGAGTCATACATATTACGTACTTAACTGGGTCAGTCGAGTCATTACGATGATTCTGGGGAATCATCGGGAGTCGTTACGATGATCCGTGGGATCATCGGGAGTCGGTCCATAACCATGTGTACAAGGATTGGTGATTCGTGGAATCACCGGGTTTAACGCACACACGCAAGTCTCGAGTCCCGGGAATTGGTGAACGGATGTAAACGTGTTAGTTATCATGCATTATATGTTTGTAATCATTATGTGACTTATCGGTATGTGAATACGTGTTTATATATGTTAAAATATTGTTTAACGCGCCAAAAACCCAACCGGACATGCTATAGGCGATTAGGAACCAGAGGGTTGCCTAATCGCCAGTATTATAGGCGATTGGGAGGGATTAGGGGCAATTGGAGCTTCTAATCGCCAGTATATAGGCGATTAGGACTCCTAATCGCCTGATCAGCTCCCCTACTCGCCTGACCTGTTATGCACGAGTCAAAACACCTATAAATACAACCCTTGACTCCCCAAACACCCTTAGTGCAACCCTAACAGATCCTAAGCCTCCCACACACCTCAAAACACTTCTGGAACTCATTTTGCTTCAAAACTCACTATTTCCAAGCTAACACACCTTTCTTTGATAAAATCCAAGGTGTGTTCTTCATCCCAAACCTTTGTAATGTTATTGTTTTGGTTCCCCAAAAGTCCAGACCTTGTTTTGCTAAGTATGTGTTTTTAAAAACCTTTGAAATGACTTCTAAAACAAGTCTACACCATAATACTTGCTATATGTGAAGTATTTATGCATATGATGATTTTTGGTGGTTATAACATGAATGTTTCTATGAAATTGATGTACTTCTGATGTGTAGGAGTCATTAGGATGATTATCTAAGGGTTTGAGATATTGTTATAGTGTTTTGATGAAAGTATGCATTTTGACCCATTTGGATGATTCTTGAAGAATTAGGATGTTATGATATGATTCATTGCTTGTTTGTTATTAGGAATCACACTAGAATGATATTATAACATAGAGATGATGATTTGCAAGTTGTAGGAGGTGTAATCTAGTCTTTACCATTTAAGGAAAGATTTCATGGTTAATGAAACCTAGTACTTTGCCATTTTTGGAAATAATCGCACCGAGGCCGTTAGAGCAGAGGTAAATTGGGAGTTTTTGCTTGGAATGGGTTGGTTAATGGTTTAGGTTTGATGTTGGGTGTTTTTACATGTTTCGGACCTGATTTGGAGGGTTAAACGCGCGAAAATGCGTCGCGCAGCTGCAACAGGCGATTAGGAATCATAATCGCCTGATGCAGGGGCGATTAGGCCACCACTCGCCAATAGCAACAGGCGATTATGCCTCCAATCGCCTGTTGACCACTCCCAATCACCAGTTGACTTTTCCTAATTGCATGTTAGTTTCCTAATCGTGTGTACTGCTGTCGTAAGCGTATTTTGACATCCCGGAACATGATTTGACACCTAGGAACATGATAGGAACCCCGGGATACGTTCAATGACTTGGTAACACGTGTTTAGACTTGTTTATGAGATGATTGAACATTATGCTAGACTAGGTGAACTCTTGCGCGTATTAAGTGTTAATTGCATATGTTGCATGATGTCTTGTATTTGGTTAACACGTGAGATGTCGGGTCACCAATGGGATGTCGAGTCTTGTCTGGTACGGTTGGTTTAACAGTCAAAGGTGTTTTCAAACGTTTATGGTTATGGTCTGGACATTCGGGGACTAGTTAACCCACGGGTTATTAGTCCGGATACTTATACACATCTTATGATAGGTCGCCGCTATTTGGGGCTACCATAGCATAATTACTTAACTGTTTTCAAGTAACGCAATCTAAGGTGAGTGTCACAGCCCCACTTTTATCGTTTTACTTTCGGGGTAGAAACATACTACTTACTTATTTACTCATTAAAGGTCATGTTATACTATGGTTACTTCACGTACTATGCGACTTTTATGGAAAGTCCCAGGGGAAACCATGAATGTGCGGGGATGCACAACGGGGGAAATGTGGATAGATCTATTGGGCCTTACAAACCCCACCCGACGGCTGGGAGCCGGGCGGGTGCATATTGTCTCTAATACTTTGGGGGTTGCCGAGGCATCGGTAATCCCGTCCGTCTGGGCTGGCTTCAACACTTATACCGGTTTAGTAATGGGTTCCCAACCGTAGTAGTAGAAACACTTAACGTCTAGCTAACGTTCTCATAACATAGTAGTAACAGATATGATCTTTCCGAACTTACAACAACGCTTTTATAAAAGAAAACCTGTGAACTCACCAGCATTATATGTTGACATTTTTGGCATGTTTTCTCAGGTCGCTAAGGTAGTAGTTAATGGACTAGGCGCACGGGGTCTTGCACAGCGTCTAGAATTTTGATGCATACTAAACAATGTTTTGTAAACTATAATATGCCTTTTGGTTGTAAACAAGAAATGTTTCCGCTGCTGGTTTACGGCTCAAAGCATGATGTTTTGGTTTTAATATATATATATATATATATATATATATATATATATATATATATATATATATATATATATGCATGTTTGTTGTCTGTTTATTGTGATCGTTGACTGGGATCCTGGTGTGTCACGCGCCTCGCGATAAAACCCCGCATGTAGAATTTGAGGGTGTGACAAAATCTGGGATCGATCAGGTACATTTTATCTCTTACACATATGCCTGCTTAGTTTACTGATTAATACCTTATAAAAGCTGGTTGTTGATCAATCATCTTTCATGGTTTAAGCTCTTCACAATGTGACGTGTTGCCTGTGATGGCCTTATAGCAACCAGCTTCAATGTCTCTGTTTGTGCGTTTGCAACGTATTCATTTGACATCGCTTTAGGTTTTGGAGTGTTTTTTTTTTTGGAATCATGGCAAGTTATTGTATGTGGGTTTCAATTTTAGATGTGTTTATGGGCAATGACAACTGGAGTTTTCCAGCGTTTATTACGAAGACCATTGCGTTTGTGCATTTGCTGAGTGGTATTGTGCTCTTAACGCAACCAACGGATGTGCCACATTGGATTTGCTATGCAACGAAACCTTGATGTTGGATAACCAACCAATTACTATACATTTACTACGCAATTTTCAACGTACCTCCAACGAAAATATGGTGTGTGAATTTTGCGATGCATTTCCTACGCAATTTCCTAAGTATTTGTCGGTATTGTGTAGCAAATTTCTCCAAAAACTAAGGGTATTTTGTCGTCACAAATGAGTAACGATTTTATGAAAAATTTTGACGCATTTTTTTTCTTTGGAATTTTTTTTTTGTAGCAAAATGGTCACTTTTCTAGTTGTGGGTGGAGTGTGCCACGAGAGTGGCAATATCCCACCGCGGAGATGAGTTTTTGCTCCCGTCAGGATAAATCTGGCCCCTTCCCCTGTTTCCACCTACGTATATAGGATATTTTAAGAAGTGAATGTCTTTCTTAGGAGCAGGGTCCGGGAAAAGATTACCGATCTTTTCTTTTATCTTTGGGGAAATACGATCGGGAAGGGCTAATTCAAAACCCTCAGGTAAAATAAGAACAACCCCCACATTCAACCCCCCCCCCCCCCCCCCCCCCGTTTTACCATTAGCAAGAACTTGTTTAAGTTGCGTATCATAAGGAATTCGAACAACTGCTTCAAATACAGTATCGCACCGGTTTATTAGCTAAATGGAAATTGACGCATACAAAACAGCGGCGGCTAAACCTTAGCAAAAGCTCCATAGCCATGAAGCTTCCCTGCCTCGAATTTTCCGAAGAGGTTTTTAAACGCCGGCGTGGGAATATTCTGCTAAAGGCGACGTCATGGCATAATATTCAATAAGCATTTTTGACCAAAAGCACTTTTACATTTCCAAACTCAATCCCAAACACCCTCTTAGTCGTGGGAATATTCTGCTAAAGGCGACGTCATGGCATATAATTGAATATTATTGAGTAGATTTTGTTGAGCTTAAAAGGGTGTGTTGGCTTAACGTCAGGACGTCTCTCCGTGTTTGTTTTGATTCTTGGGTTGATTTTTTAAGTACTTAAACAATTAATCAAATATTAAAATAAAATACCTGCATGAAGAAAACAGTTAACGGTTCAACCTTTGGGATCTTCAAAGGACGTAAAGATAAACTACTCGTGTTAGGTGTATTTTTTTTTTTTTTGTTTGAATCTTAAGGGATTCATAATATAAATAATTGATGATAGTGAATATATTGGTTCTTTTTTCTCATTGAAAACGTTATATGCCCATTTCAATATTTTCTCATATTGATAAGTTTAGTTACGTATCTGGTTATTTAAGATTTCGGGCTTTGTCAATATGTTTGAATTCTTTTGTCATCTCCGATGGCAAGAAAAAGAAAGCAAGATGTGGCCATGGTGAGGTTGGCAAATGTGAAAATCGATGTTTGGTGGGTAATTAAGGCAGTGTTGGAATGACAGATAACTAATGAACCCTTGGTCGAGTAGTATGGTTTCTCCTGTTACAAATATAAGAATGTGGGTTCAAATCCTTGCAAGTGTAAGGTGAGATAGAATTAAGGTGTAATAAAATTCAAAGCCTAACACGTATATGAATTGTATGTAAAAACGTTTATGAATATGTGCAAGTGTAAGTTTCATAAGTGTACACGTTTCACCCCAAAAGTGTAAGAAAACAAAAGGGGGATAAGTATACTCACCAGCATTATTTTTGACGTTTTATTTTGTACATGTTTCAGGGAACGCTTGATGATTGTCACTTAGGCTTGGACTTAGGCATAATAAACAAGCTTTATGTATCGTTTTGTTTTGAGACTTGATGTTTTGGTTTGACTTTGATGTTTGACTTTTAATAATGAATTTAAATAATATTTACACTTTAGCAGCAAGGAATGTCATTGAACGATGTTTTAGCGTTTTGAAGAAAAGATGGGCGATACTCAGAAGCCCACCTTTCTATACACAAAATAAAATTGTCATTGGCATAACTTTATTAGAAGAGAAATCGTGTATGATCCTCTTGATGATGATCAGGGGCGCATCTTTTCAAGGGCGGGGAGGGGCGGCCGACCCTTCCGAATGTTCTCTTAGAAGTTCCGATTATATAGTATTAGTGTAGAAATTTTTTGGTATATACGGTTTCGACCACCCGAAACTGGTTTTTGACCCCCCGAAACTAGTGACTTCCGACCCCCCGAAGTTTTGGGTCAAGCTTCGCCACTGATGATGATGAATTTATTGACACAAACAATGATGCAAAACATGAAGATCTTGGCTCACATGTGGAACATATTACAACACTTGGAACCTCGAATGAATGGACAAATTTTAGACAAAATTTGGCAACATCCATGTTTAATGCTGGACATCTAGGCATCACTGATTTATTAGATTATTATGTTATTTTGCTAATGTTTAGTAAATGGATTTTTTAGAATAAATTTGGATGTTTTATGTCTTTATCTTGTGTTTGTTATTTGCAACATTTGAATGTTTTTATTATTATTCATATAACATCGATTTTTGTGCGAAGATATGAAATCACAGGTTGATTCTAAAAGGAGTCCAAGAAAGAATAAAAAAACGGAATGAAAATGAAGATGAAAAACTTGTTACAGCCATGCTCGATGTGCTCAATTCATGTTCTAATTATAAATTGGATAATGGATTTAAACCTGGCTTCTTTAGTGCGGTGGAGCGACAACTAGCAATCTCAATTCCCGAAGCAAGCATTAAAGCAAAACCACATATAGAGTATAGAGTCACGTGTAAAGACAATGAAGAGTGACTGGTCTGTTGTACATGATATGCTGGCATGGAACAATACAAGTGGATTTGGCTAGGATCACAATAACGGGATGCTCGAAGCTCCCCACCCCCCAACCAACGTGTTTGGGAAGCTTATATACAGGTAATGTACAATAATTTATGATTGTAGCGTTCTGTGATTGTTTACGTATTATAATTTCTATGTGTTGTAAACCCTAATCATGATGAGGTGGATTTTTAGGTGCACAAAAAATCAGGGAGATGGAGAGGAAAGAAGTTTCCTCATTACTGGGATTTGTGTAATGTATTTGGCAAAGATCTAGAAAACGGAAGAGATGCTCAAACAGCTGATGATATTATATTAGACATAAATAGTGAAGAACCAGAGGCTACCAAAGATGGGTTAGATGATCTAGATATTAATCAACCATTAAACAGCCCAACACATGATGCTTCAAGAGAGGAATCAAGTACGCAAAGAAAGAGAAAAAGGCGTAACAGTTGGGATCCTCTAATGAACAAGTTGAAAGAGTCGGCCGAAATAGTTGGTGCCGAGATTAGGGGGCTTTAAATATATTTAGTAGAGTTTTTGGAACAGAGAGCATAGAGAGGAGTTGTGTAACAACTTGTTTGCGCAGATGAACAAAGTTGTGGGTTTGACTACTCGTGAGTGTGACAAGGCTGTATGTAAGCTCACACAAAATGAAGAGTTGATGGTTGTTTTTTAAGGTAAATGAAGAGCGTAAACTGGGATGGGTACAGACCATGCTTGAAGATACCGCATGATGTGAACTGTGAAGACTTTTGGATTATTTCTTATTTCTTTAGCCAAATTTGAATGATTTTTTTAATTATTTTTGCAAATTTTGGATGAATAGTAAATTTTTCCAGTTGGCTTGAATAATTTTTAAGTTTTATTCGTTAAATATATTCTATTTTTCATAATATAAAATTATTATAATTTTTTATCTTAAAGTTTTATAAAAACTTGACAAATTTTCAAGAATTTAAGATAGGGGTATTGTTGTCATTTTTAATGAATTGTATTCCATGTGCGTGTCTGTTACTACATACCAAACAAAACACGTAATGATTCATTCCATTCCTATAGGGTAACCAAACAGTACAAAGAAATAGTAATGATGCATTTCATTCCCTTGTCCATTCCATTCCATCACTCGTTCCATTCACCTATCCATTTTATTACCGCGTACCAAACATACCCTAAAAAAATCCATTGGTTAAGATTGGGTTGAGGCTCACCATCATCCCACTTTTCTTCTATTAACGTCGCCATTGGAATAAGTATGGCTCCAATAACTGTGAGGAATAGCAGAGGGGCGTCGTGTTCCAGCCGTTAATGACTTATGTATTAAATAGTCCATGTAATTAGTTTTTACTATGTAAAAACAATTCGTCTTTGAAGACTAAAATGATCTCATGTGCAAGTGTAGCGTATATAATGTGTACACAAGAATTTTTAAAATAAAGTACTGCGAGTAAAACAAAATTTATGAGGTCTCGTTTTATAATTTGAAATAACGTACAAAAATTGTAATATAGTCAAATTTTCATTACATACATGAAATTAATTTTAAGAGCACCCTTAATAACATCTCACTCGACGGTCCGATGAGAGTGGACGAGGCTCATTATCGGGTTGGTTTGGGGTTGAGTTGGTTTGGCATGACGGACTTGTCGGTTTTGAAATTGCGGGCCCCAAATCTGATTTTGTTAACAAATTAAAAAAAGGTTTTTTTTTTTTTTTTTTTTTTTTTTTTTTTTTTTTTTTTTTTTGTGTGTGTGTGTGAGTATTAGGGGTGTAAATGACACGTAGCGACTCGAGAGCTACCCGGGATCGGCTCGGTAAAAAGCCCGAACGAGCCGAGCCTTAACGAGCCTGAGCCTGAGCCTGAAATATGACTCGTTTAGTTATCGAGCCCGAACTCGAGCCCTAGATACAAAGCTCGATTGGGCTCGCGAGCCTAAACGAGCCCAAACATAATTATAAGTTATTTATATATCTTTTATAATTTATAGCCCACATCTCCAAAGCCCAAGTCCTTATTTCATAGGCCCATTTAATAACACCCGCGAGCCGAGCTTTTACGATCTCGAGCCGAGCTTTGAGCTCGTTTGAGATTGTTCTCAAATCACCTCGAGCCGAGCCGAGCCGAGCTCGAGCTTTTGATTTTGCTAGCGAGCCGAGCTCGAGCTCAAGATTGTAGGCTCGAACCGAGCCGAGCTCGAGCTCGAGCTTCATAAAACCATAACGAGCCGAGCTCGAGCCCAGTCAGGCTCGGGCTTGGCTCGGCTCGTTTACACCCCTAGTGAGTATAAATTAAATATAAGGAAAAGTAGGTGATGTGGTAGAGGTTTTAATGTTTTATGGTTGTAAGAGTATCCACAATGGTTATTGAAACAAACCACTCTAAACCGTCACATGAGTATGCACATCATTTCAAAACATTCCAAACCACAATAATTCCAAATCTACTTTAACCTCCAACCATAAACCATTTCAAAACATTCCAAACCACAATAATTCCAAATCTACTTTAACCTCCAACCATAAACCATTCTAAATCTTTACCTCATCACCTACTTTTTTTATATTTAATTTATCCCCTACACAAAAACAACTTTGTTTTATTTAATCATTAAAAATACAAGAATGCCCCTACACAATTCTCTAGCAAACCGTCCGCTAGAACGGACTAAGTCTCTTTCGACCTCATCTTCCAATGGGGAAGTTTTGTTTGCTTGTCCGTCCACTCCCACCGGACCATCTGGTGGCAGTACATTGGAGATGCTATCAACGACTATCATGTCATCTCTCCTCATTTCCTTACGTGCTCGATCTCTATATGTATAGATTTTGGGATTTTATTTAATTTCAATCTAACATGACTATTTTCAAAAACGTGTAAGATCACTTTTAGATTAAGGTATTTTACATACAATGAAGTAAAAAAAATTGAATAAGGCATAAATAGTTCTTTAAAAAGCGAGAAGTTATTTTATCTTAAATATAAAGTGTTAAATCCTATCATCAAATTAGACCATGAAATGGGAGACGTGGGTACCAATCAAAGTTAATATCTTGATGTGGAGAATTGAAAAGAATAGAGTTCCGACCCGTTTGGAGCTGGTTAAAAGGAGGATTCATATACTGAACAAGTTGTGTCCGATGTGCGATGCAGTGGACAAATCGGTGAATCAATTATTTGTCGAGTGGGGTTTTGTGTATGGGGTTTGGAGCAAATATGGAATTGGTGTAAAGTTCTTCCTTCCATGATAATTGTTTCTGTGGATGATCTTCTGTAGTGGCCGAATACGTTGAACCTTAGTAAGTGGGGCAAGAAAATGTTGCGGGGCATTATCATGGTAACATGTTGGGCTTTGTGGATGGAGCGTAACAAGAAGGTTTTTCAAGATTCTTCACCGAGAGTGGTAGAGGTGGTCGCGATTGTAAAGTCTATGATGTTTATTTGATTGAAACATAGATTTAGAATGAAAAATATAGAGTGGAAAGAGTGGGTGAAATACCCTTTGTATATTATGTAAGGTTGGTTGAGCGATCCTTGTTTTGAGGATTTGCTCGTTTTTAATGAAGCATTTTTGTTAAAAAAAATGAAGTTGAACTATCACACGTCAGCAAAAATGGACACGTCACCATGCCAAGTCAGCAAAAATTAACCATGGTTAGTCTGAGGGTGATACAGGCCAATAAGTTGAAAATACAGTGTGGTGTTGATCAATTTTATAGTTCAATGCGTCAGCGACCAATTATCAATAGTTGAGGATGTTTAAATCCAATTTCCCTTTAATTTATTCTTAACAATTGGCGGTTATAACTATCAGTAGTTATCAATATTACTACAAGAAAACACTCTTAGTAGTTGCTACCGAGCTTCAATCATAAAATTGCTACCAAACTTTAAGAACTACTATTATGATTTATCTAATCATTAGTTATTATGATTTCTCTTTTACTCTCTAAGTAAATCCAATTACCTTAAATAGCTTAATAACACTAATATCACCAAACCTCTCTAAGACATCTCTCTTTACCAATGTTTTTATATTCGGACTAGTTATAGCATTAGTTGCCCTGTCATTTTATTGGTCAGACTGAACTCAAGAACCAGATAAATATCGAATGAAATATAGATACTATGTTAAGTTAAAGGTTTAATATAAATAAAGGCAACTTTGTAACCGGTAACCGGTTCGGTCGTAAAAACAATCAAACACTACTATCTTATATGTATTTCTAGGTTAGAGTCTCGTGTATTGTATGAATTGAATAAATGTAATGTTATATGTACTTATTAAAAAAAAAACATATCTTCAAAAACGTTTGTATCGCACGGGTTCAATAAAACCATATATTATAGAAGTCGAATCAAATAAAATATCATATGTAAACATATACAGTCAAAATATATCTTTAAAAGATGAATTTTGTCGTGACGTTTATAAATTGAAACATCTTTTACATCTGTGTGTTAATTAATTTTATGTAATTGAAATATGTTAGTTCAACTAAGTGCAGTTACTCTTTTAAATATCATCCATACCAAAAAAAAAAAAAAAAAAATTAGAGAGCAGTGTTTCAGCGGTAAATCCTGTGTTGCAAAGCGACCACTGCCCAGGATTGAATCCCATAGCACCACACGGGTTTTTCCTTTCAAACCCAAGCGTTTTTTTTTTTTTTTTTTTTTTTTTTTTTTTTTTTTTGTGGAGCGTGGGATTCAAACCTGAGACCAAACCTGGACAGGAACCTCAAAGAAGGTAAACCTTCCCACCTTAAACCAGTTGGGCTGGAGATCATTGGCCATACCAAAATTAACTTAAATTACAATTATGAATATTAGTTTTGGGGAAGGTTCAATTGAGAACTCATAGTTAGGGAGAGAACTCGAGAACTCCTACTTAAATTAAGAAAAAAAAAAAAAAATCATAACTCAAAATTTAAGTCAAAAACCAAAAATCTGGTTCGGAGCTTCTCTTTCCCACGTCATCCCGGTTCAGAAAAAAAATAAAAATAAAATAAAAATAAATAAAAAAATAAAAAATAGGCGACTTCTAATGCACCTGTGTAGTAAATGTCCGGTTAGCTTTAGGGTTTAGTTTTTGGGTTTAGTTTAGCTTTTAGGGTTAGTTTTTTTTTTAGTTTAGTTTGTAAGGTTTAGGTTTTTGGGGGTGGGGTGCGGGTGGGTAGGGTGGGTTTAGTTTTTTGGTGGGGGTTAGGTTTTTGGTTGTGACGGGTGGGGCTTAGGTTTTTGGTAGGCGGTGGGTGGGGTGGGTTTAGGTTTTTGGGTGGGGAGTGGATGGGTGGTTTAGGTTTTTGGGTAAGCGATTTAGGTTTTTTAGTGAGGGTGGGGGTGGGTAGGGTGGAATTAGGTTTTTGGGTGGGGGTAAGTTGGGGGTAGGTGGTTTAGGCTTTTGGGTTATACTACACATGTGCAGTAGCGTTTTTTAGGTGTGTTTTTTTTATTTTTTTTTCCGAACGGGTATGACGTGGGAAAGAGAAGCTCCGAACTAGTTTTCTATTTTTTTACTTAAATTTTGAGTTATGATTTTTTTATTATATTTTTTTTGTATTTAATTAGGAGTTCTCGAGTTCTCTCAATAAAATGAGTTCTCTATTGAACCATCCCCTATTAGTTTTAAGTTAAAATAATAAATTATTTAGAAATTTCATAATTAATTTCTTATTATATTCACTTGTTGATGAATTTACTATCAATAATTAAATAATAATTGTCCATAATTAAGCAGGGGATGAGGTGAGAAAAAAAAATAATAAACGGCCTAAAATATTAACAAGTATTTGATAATATTTTCTTTTATTGTATAGTATAAAAATAAATATAGATAAGTACTTACCAGTATCTTCTAGGGATGAGCATGGTATTGGTCCGATACCGAAAATGCTGATACCGAAATTCCCCAAAAATGGGTACAGGTACCGGTAGTACCGGTACCGAAAAACTAAAAATGTAGGTACCGGTGGTCATTTGCTCATCCCTAGTATCTCCCAACTCGTGATGCTTTTAGTCGTAGGGTTATTCAGACTGATTTTGTATCTTGTCATTTATATGACGAGGCTAATGAATCTCTTGACCATGTTAAAACCGGATGTTTCTACCCTTCAAAGGTGTGGTCGCTGGTTAGTTTATGGTGTAATATCCCTCCCATATTCGTCTTCTCTAAACAAGATTTATATTAGCTCACAATCAGGTTGGTCAAGCAATTCATAAAAGGAAATTAATCCAAGTTGTTATCATTATAGCATGCTCGAGTTTATGGAACGCCCGAAACAAGAAGGTTTTTGACAATGAAGAGACAAACCTTGAGAAGTTTATTGGGGAAATCAAGGCTTTAAGTTACTTATGGATAATAAATAATAGGTCAAAGTCTTTATGTATAGATTGGGATAGATTGGCAACATGTTATGTTTATTGGTCGTTTCTTTTGTTGTTGTGCCCTAACCCTAACCCTGTTTAACAATTAACATACACTAGTATTATGCCCGCGCGCTTCGCTGCGCAAATACAGTTTTAAAAAAAACATGGCAGCGCATTACATTCTTATTTGGCTAAATTTCGTCAAGCATGTCTCTTTCTCGCTCTCATTCTCATAAGAGACGACTTTTGAAAGTAAATTTAAGATTTAACAATCGAAATTACAATTCTTGATTTTTTACAACGCACATATGTTTTTATGTTTATTTTGTTCATACAATCATTCAAGCTTAACTTTCTTAGTATAATATAATGATTTTAGAATTTATATTTATATTATAGTCATTTTGCAATTGATCTAGATGGTCACTTTGTCTTTTTAATTGAAATCATATGAGGGCGAGGAGCTTCAAAACAACTCACATGATAGTAATGAATGTGATAATTCAAATGCATTAATAAGTCTCTAAATAAATTGATTATATAGTTATAGTATAAGTGCATAATGCAATAAGGGGTATTATGGGGAACTTTTACATGACATATCTATGTTAAAGCATGTGTCTTTTGATATCTCATCTTAAAATGGGTGTAAAATTACTTTTTAGACATGTCTCCTCCTTAATAAGGTAACATAGATTTTATATATTTTGTCGGTTCGGGTTATAATAACTTAAAAATGTATATATGCAGATAAGGACATGTGTGACAAAAGGTACGTTTTTTTTTATGAATTCTTAGAAACTTTTAAGAGTTTATAGCTTTAAAATTTTAAGAAAAAACATTTATTTAATAAAAAAAACTTTGTTTGTTTGATAGAGTTTGAAGCTTTTATGTTAGAAGAAAAAACTTCATATTGAAACAGTAATGGTATTGATGTTTAAGAAAAAGCTCCTACTAACTACAAGCATTTAATGAGTAAAATGACACAAATACCTATTCTATAATAATAAAAAAAAAAAACACATGCATACAAGCATTTCGTTATGCAAATTTTGGTCATTTTATATATTTTATTCAAAGCTCCAGCTACTTTGTCAAACATCAAAATTTACTAAACTCTTTTATACAAAGGACCAATGAATTTACTAAACTCTATTAATAATTGAGATTCAAAAAGTCTAACCATAACAGAAGAGAAGTTTTTCAAATAAAAAAAAATATCAATAGAAAAGATCATGTTTTAATTATATGATTATATCAAAGAGAATAATCTATTATCTATTATATCTAGCAGGAAACTCGCACATTGTTGTGAGAACGATAATATACATTGCGATACTATATATTTAGTTTATCGATCATCTCGTGTAGTGGTGTTTTAGAGGATTTGCATACTCTATCTGAGTCTTAAAAATATGCTCCGTAGGCCTTGAAAATGGGAATACATGAGTATTGGTCTTATAAATGTTATGGAGCCGTATGGTTAACAATGTTTAAGATTTAAATGGATTATCATTAGATTCAACTTTTAAGTATTAAATTTTCTATTTCTACTTAAAAAAAAAGGAACACACACGTATATAGGAAGTTTACAACAAAAAAAATTTGTTGCCCTGGTAAAAGTGGGTCTAAGGTGCGTACCTTAGCATTTTGTTTTTTTTTTTAAATAAAAGTAGAAGACTTTACATTTTTTATGGGTTAAAAGTAGTCGCTTTGAACACCAAATGCCATAAAAACATTGAAGTGCATAGTTAATGTGATTTGTCTATATAATATTACAATCAGGTATGTTTCTCTTTCGTTTCTTTCTTCACTTCCACTTACAAAACTTTGATAGAAACGGTTATGTTTACATCTCTTAAATGTATGAAACATCTTATGCTTTTTCTATACTAGTGGGGTGCCCGTGCATTGCAGCGGGGTGACATATATTAGAGCACATAAATAAAAATAAAGGCTAGTCAAGTTGAAACAACATAAAAAAATATGTTATAAGAATGCTTCAATACAATAGTCAATCCATACATAATAAATCAACCACAAACAACAATTGATGCATAACTATCTCTTTCTTTGTGTGTTAACTAGTAATATAACCCGCGCTTCGCGGCGGATCTCACTTCCACATTGAGAAACTCAAGACCCACCACTAAAAACAATCATTTTATATCAAATTATTGATGAAACAATTATCTGCACACAAAATGAGACGGGTCAAGGAACATTTATCCAATTGGTATCGTAACAGGTCATTAATAAAATTGGTAGAAGAATTGAATTATTTGTGTGTAGCAAATCACTTTAGTAACAATTCATGGAGTGGTGTGATGGAAAATGAATAAAAAGATTAGATTGGTCAAAAATTCATATATTGCACAAATAGAATTAACGCATAGTAACAACATTGGCAGTTATTACACTTAGAAACTTAATAGCAAGATAAAGCATTTCACTCGCATATTCAAATCACTCCTAATTTTATAAGACGTTTAGAGGCACCAACCAAAAGGTATTTAGCAAACATCCTTCTACATATAAATCTTGAAAGGAGCTTCTAGTAAAAGTCTTGGACCAAAATGCTAATTGTCTAATACTGCAGTAAAGAACATTATAAAGAAATCATACAAAAATAAGAAGTAACAAGAAAAGAAAAGGTTTTCGTACTTGAAATAATATGGATTATGGACTTCACACCTACTTCTGAACAATTACATCCCGACAGAGGTTGTATGCTTCTGGTTGACAATCCAAAGTCAAAATTACAGGGATGAATAGGAGAAGAAAGGAACAAAAGTGGAACCTGTTAATACCAAGATGCTCTCGCTCACAAATGTGTGTGCTTGATCTTCCATGGCATCCAATTCATCTTAAAACAAAGATAAATAAATCAAAATTAGAAGCATTTCGTCAATATATAATCTATTTTCCTCGACATATTCAACTACTACGTTTTAATCTGGTAGATAATCTCTTTAACATAAAGGATACAGATGAAACAGGAAAGAAAATGCACCCTAACGCAATTATCAGACAAATGAATGGATTCCTGTTAGAAAGAAGACGCAGGAGACGATTGGGGATTTTTAGCGAAAACAGATGATGAAGCGGAGCTAAGAAGCCTTGAATTCTAACGAATTCGAGCTGCGAAAATCGGAGTTACACTCTGAATCAACGATCTTGAAGGCTGCATCATTGGATTAATATATAATCTTTTAGATACTCATCGCCTGAATTTGATGGAAACGAAGCTGACGGATCACAGAAGTACCTTAAAGTTATAAGTTTTCCCTCATAAATGTAAAAATATTATGCAATAAGTTTTACTACTACACTTGGCCATAAGATATCAGTCATTTGAACCGAAAACAACCAACTTGACATCCTATAATATCTACAAAATGAGCAATAATTCACTATAAAAAATTTGCATTTTCACTTGACCTAAGTTATATAATACCCAGGTCAACATCTAAGCACAATTTTTTTAGTAATTCCCATCTTTTTTTTTTTAGTTTTGAAAATATACTCATTTAGGGATTTCTTTTTGTGATAGCTAGCCTTATTAGTATGCATGTAGGAAGTTTTGCAGAACAAAAGATATAAAGTAACAAATTAGAGGCTTTGGTAGCCTTCTGAATGGTTAAACCACTACAAAAAGATTATTTCTTCAACATGATTAGACATTTAGTTACTCTCCTACATTATTCTATTCACAAACTACATGATGAATATGATATTTCACAACCATTTTAGTGCACATATACCCTGACATGCACTTAAGTTATACACTTATAAGTGCAGAACTCATGGTTCTATTAACACTCGCTTGAGCAATAGGGCCACACACAAAACCAATGAATTCAAAAACTAAAATAGATAGGCGTACCTACGATTATGGCATGAAGAATAATTATTGTAGCTCCTTACCGGACATTCGTCGGGAGTGTGTTGTTAAAGAGAAACAAAGCACCACCATCACCGTCGCTAACCGATGGATCTGCAACTTTACATATTGAGTTCATACAATAAATAATGTATCCATTAATTAATAATTAATTAAAAACTAAAAAAAAAAAAAGAAAAGGAGTAACAGACCTTCACGACAAAATGGTGTAAAGTTCATGCTATTGCTTTCCCATTTTACATATTGAGTTCATGGTATTGCTTTCCCACAAATCTACTAATTAATATAATAATCAAAAACTAAAATAAGAAGAGAAGTAACAGACCTTCACATGTTCATATTCTGCATTCTGAAGCCTCCTAATTGAATGAAATGACCTGATTATAAGATAGGAACAATGCTAGTTAGACATGGGTAAAAAAAAAATATATGATACAAAATGGTTTAAAGAAACAAATTTCTGTATAAACAAAAGAAGGTAGTGACTTCTTGGCTTCTCACCTGATGCATAATAATTAGGTTTAATTGCAGAGGACAGAATGGTCGATTCATTGGTTTTAGGGGTTGAGGTCCAAGGGTAGTGTTGTAAAATTGCAATGATATTGTAAAGGAAGAGGTGGTAGAAATGACTACACTACCCTCACAAGTGTCTTAATTGTCACTAAGATTCCCATAATACCCTTAAATTTGTTGCTTAATTGTTTTGTACATAGTGCTTGTTAAGTTATACGGAGGTGAAAATGACCATGTTGGCCATCACTCCTCCTTAATAAGATAATATAGATATGAATCATGATTGTTTTAAACTGTGTAAATATCAAACCCATATTTCTTCGGCCTCCCTCAGCGCGTTCCGAATATCATCAACATCCCCTTCATCCCTTGTCCCTCCGTCCCTGCACAACAAACACATTTCAGTTGCGCGTTGCTGTCTAGTTTTTGACAAGCAACTATAAAATTATTGCTAGGTCAATAAAAATACCTTAATTTTAAATAATAGATAAACTTATATCCAATGTCATTATAAATATAATACTTTATTACCTACTTTATTTGGAATATGCTTTAAAATTGAAAGTAACAAACTAACAACACAATAGCATTCTTAGCCAAACATAAATGATATATAAATGATAGTACATAAATTCACATGGTTCATCTAATGCTATTATCCTAAAATTGGGAAGAAAAGGTAAAAACCATGTATATATGCATCATCTTTCAAGAGTTGAAGCTTTTTAAAATTCTTTTTAGAAAGTTTAATTTCCTAAGCTTGATCCTTGTGAAGCTTTTGATAATTTCCAAAGCCTTGGTTCATCCCTTGTCCCTCCGGCCCTGCACAACAAACACATTTCAATTGCGTGTTGTTGCGGTACTCACATTGAATACAAAAAAAATGTATACAATAGTTTATGCAATATACAAAATATGAATCTACCATTCTAGACTAAAAGTGGGTTTACTACGTTAAGTAAAATCGAAAACTTAAAAATAGAGACGAACAAATCGAGACTCGATTAAGCATGATTTAACAACAATCCAGTTAACAACCATCAACAATCACGAAAAAAAATTTAGATATTATGATCTAAACGAAGCAAAAGAAAAAAAATGCAGATAAGATGGTATACCTTGATGGCTACACACTTTACTTTTTATACAAAAGATCGAGTAGAAGCAATTAGACAAAAGAGATGCTTACTTGCTTTGTTACAAAGAGGGTGTCGAGGGAATGAAGGGCGATGATGATAAATAGGTCTTGCTTTATAATACATAGTAGGAGAACAAAAGAAACGATTAATGGCTACCCATCTTCTTTATAATTATTAATTGAATCATTCACATTAAGTTTTATAATGAAATTGATGATGGGTTTTATTTCTCTATTATGATGTTTTAATAATGAAACTTAAGAAGGGGGTTACATATGGAGAATGATAAAGTGTGTGTATTACTTATAAATACAACTAGCTGATTACCCCGGGAAGGTCCCGGGGTTGAAAAATTTAATATGATTTAATAAAAGATGATTAAAGAAGAAAACTCAAATCACGAAAAGAGTAAATAACTTAAACATAATCAATCTTAGTTAAAAAAACATTTATTTAAAAAGTTAAAAAAATAAAAAGCATAAACCATATTAAACATAATACAGTATTAAAAGGATAACCTTCAACATATAATCATCTTCACGTAATTTAAAATATTTTACAATTTGACTTTAACTTATATAGATGTAGAATTCATGATGGGGGTTGAAAAATATAACCATTCTAATAATACTAATACTAATAGCAATAATTATTACTCTTGTAATTAAATAAATAAAAAAATAACCTTGCTATAAGGTGACACCATGTGTTGCAGTGTTGCGCGATTCTTTCTCCTAGCTTCTCTTGATGAAGTATACCTATCCATCTTTAGAAGAGTAAAATTCCAATGATAGCATGACGATTGGGCTGAATTTCAACATCGTAGATAAGAACCTGGTTTAAAAGAAAAAACATGATTAATGAATAACTTAAACACTTTGTGTTTTCTTTTCTGTATGAACATAACCCACAAAAAATAGTCGTTTTTTCTCCATTTTTTATATAGCACTATGGTACTCGTTGGAAAGATAATAAAACACTCGTTAATTTGGTGTAATTTTTTTATTTAAAAAATCTCGAATATAAAAGATATTAATGTTTAAAAATTATAGGAGGAACATAAGAGAGAAAAATTAAATTTGTTTTTAAGTTGTTTTTTTTTTCTAAAATACCTCAATTTAATTTTAGTAATTGAGAATTGAGAGATAGAGAGATGAATTTAGGGTTTTATGTTTGTCTTTTCTTTTTTAATTAAAAAAGGAAATAATTCAAAAACACTAAAGTCTTTCAATTATGATGCCACGTGGCAGTTTCATAGAGAGGTTGAAGGCACCATTGCACGCCACGTCAGCAATGTTCAATTTTTTTATATATATTAATAGATATGATTTACATCTTGTACACAAGGGTATAAAAGGAAGAAATATGGTAAAAGTTATGAGATTAGACTTATGGCTCTTGATATGCCATCTTAAAATGATGGTAAAATGACTATCTTAACTATGTCTCATTCTTAATAAGGTAACATAGATAGTTACACAAACATTGTTGAAAATCGGAGGGCTGTTTCCGAACCTCATGACTTATTTTAACGGGCTTATTTACATGTTGCAACTTGTCCGGTGTAAATATTTGGTTTCGTATTCTATTGCTTCACTGATGCTGGCCTGCAAATAGACAGTAGCCCATAAGCGGTAGTCCCTTTCCATTATATTAGATAAAAGCCCAGATAAGATTTTACCACCTTTCGGCTTTTGCTGATAGGCCGAAAGCTCACTTGATCCACCATCAAAGCAATGGCTCTTTTTTATGTATAGCATGATTGCCTTGACAGTTTTTTTTTTTTTTTTAATTCCTGGATCATTTTTTAATTACTTAAATAATTAATCAGATATTAAAACAAACTAATTACATAAGATCCAACAATTCATTTTATGCAAATATTTAATTAATCATCAAAACAAAAATATCTGCTCGAGGAAAAATGAAAATGATTCAACCTTTGGCTTCCACAAGAACCCATGGATATTACAAAAGGACATAAAAATAAACTACTCATATTCGGAGTTTTCTTTTAATCTAAATAAATAGAATCCTATTATCCTAAGTAACCAATGATAGTCAATATATTGTTTTTTTTTTTTTTCACATTAAATATTGTTTGTCATAGTATCTCAATTTAACCGTGGGTAATTTCTTTAATCGATTGACACCATGTTGTTGGTTGGGGGTCATGAGGAAGGCGAGGATTAGGATGGTAATAGCTCGTGTATAGGTAATCCAAATCACATATCTAATTATAAACCATGTCTCATATATATTATATCATGTACCCGTTACTCATTGCCCATCTGGTTCGTGAGATACACCCATGGCCCATGCAGTGGCGCAGGTTTGTAGGGGCGGGGAGGGGCGACCGACCCCTCCGGATTTTCGCGCAGAAGTTCCGATTATATAATATCCGTATAGAAAAATTTGAAAATATAGGGTTTCGACCCCCGAAACTGGTTTTCGACCCCCGAAACCAATGACTTCCGAACCCCCGGTGACTTCCGACCCCCCGAACCTTCGGGTCAAGCTTCGCCACTGGGCCCATGAGTGTCGGATCATCATCATACTCAGTTAATCTCACCTATAGCAAAGCTAAGGTAGGGTCTGAGGAGGGTAAGATGTGGACAGCCTTACCTCTACCCCTAAGAATAGAGAGGCTGCTTCCAGTGAGACCCCTGGCTCGATGTAGTTTGGTATCAAGCCTTGGACATAAGGTACAAAACACTTAGCAATCGGGACAAACCCGATCGGTGCATGTACCTATTTGTCTTTTGGTTATCCACGCCACCACATGATGCATGATTAACCGTCCGTCGTTTTTAACGTTATTTTCACGAAATTGGTAACATAACGTTAAAACTAGTGCAACTTTACTTTTGCCCCCAAGGGCCACACATATATACATTATATACATGCTTATGGCTTTATATAGTATAACATTACGGCATTACCCTTGTGAACATTCATTACCCAAAATTCAATCATAACCTCACCTCAACAATCGATTTGAAATAATAAATACTCAGCTACATTTCTGGTAATTCTAAGTTTTAATACCATACCCATCACATACCTACAAAAACTTTTAAGGCTAATCCCATGCCCAGAGTCCCAGCTATCCATCATGAATATTTTAGATTTCGGGTTTTTCCATCAGATTCAGATCCTTTTGTCATTCTTACTGAGGAAGGAGAGTAGAAGGGTGGAGAAACTGAAAATTAATCTTAAGGTAATTACGGCGATGAACGTGTGTTTCTCAATTTCCCAAACGACTTGATTGAACCATCCGAGGCTTGTTTGAAACCTAGAGTGGGTATTGACTTGTATATAGCTAGAAACTGGCGAACAAAGATGGGAAATGTGTCCATTTTTTTAATCATCCTATGTATTATGTACACACATAACTAAAAGTTTGAAAGACAATCATGTAACAATGTATTTTCATTTTGAGATATATTAGCTGCTATAATATCTCAAAGTGAAAATAGATAAAAGTATGCATACTTAACTTTACCGTCGAAGGGCTGCTCTCAAGGCTATTGACTCGTGAGTCGTGACTCAATTCAACATACTTATCTGCATATTTCAGCTAGTGGTTTCTATGTAAGACGTGCGGTAAATATTTGATGGTGTTTTCTATTGCTTTTTATTTACGATGGGCAGACAGCAGCCCACACTGCAATATTGTCCCTTTTCGTTGTGTTGGGTTAAAGCCCAGATCCAATCTTTTATGACAGGCTGACCGCTGACACCAAAGCAACGGCTCTTTTTTTGTGTAGGCCCGCTACAATGCTATATTTAGTAACTAATTACTTAACATTTTGTAGGCCCAATTTAGAGAGAATCGCATGGTTGGTCCCTGTGCTTTTCACATTTTGCACTCTTGCTCCTAGTGGTTCACTAATTACAAGATTGTTCCCGAGGGTTGTAAACTTATTATCAACATGATCCAAATATATTAATTTCGTTACCCTGTTGGTCTTTGCCCCTAACGGTCGTTAAAATACTCTGTTAAATACATACTAAATGTCTATTTTGCCCTTATAATAAAACATTATAAATAACTACACCACCACACCCCACCTTTCTTCTTCCCCAACACCACCAATGGCGATTTCTTATCTGCTGCAGCCTCCATCTCCAAAACCCTAACCAAAACATCATCCTCCTTTCCAAGATTCGATCCAGAACCAGCTCAACCCAACCCGCAACCGCTTTACATCAACGAATCTCAAACCTAAACCCCCACTCGCTCTCATCTTCAGATCACCACCAAAACCACTAACCCGTAACACCTACCAACAGAACCAGATAAAATCCCTCTTCACAGGAATTGTTGAAGAGCTAGGAGAAGTCAGGCAGCTTGGTTTCGACGAATCCGACCAATCATTTTATCTAGGTGGATTTAATTAGGGGTTTCAGGTGGCGGCGTGGATGTCAATGCATCGTCAACCATAGATCCGGGTTTGAGGATGGTGCAGTATGGATCTAGGTGGGTTTAATTAGGGGTTTCAGCTGGCTCAATCATAGATCCATCGTCAACCATGGATCTAGGTGGGTTTGAGGATGGTGGGTTATGGTGGTTGTAACCGGAAACCACCAGTGGTGGCGGCCCTTGATTTCTCGACTGTTGGATGGCTGTAATGGTGTGGTCACCAGGTGATGGTTATGGGTTTATGAATATGTGGTAGCTCCAGTTGTAGGTTGGGAAGGTAGTAGGTGGTGGTTGTAAGTGCAGATGGTGGTCGGGTGGGGGAGGCAGTTGAAGGTGCAGATGATGGTGGAGTTTTATAGTAGGTTCAGGGGTGATGGTTTAAGGAGATGGTGGTGGTTTAATGAAGAAGAAGGTGGAGGTGCAGGGGTGATGGTTTAAGGAAGAAGAAGGGTGGGGTTTTATAGTAGGTTCAGATATAAAAAGACTATAATACCCCCATGTGGGTGGACTTAACCAAAAAAGTTAACTGTCGTTAGTCATGGGGATCAATCGAGTGCACATTTGTTAAACCTAGATACCAATCTTGTAATTAGTGAACCACTAGGAGCAAGAGTGCAAAATTTGGAAAGCACAGGGACCAACCATGCGATTCTCTCCCCAAATTATTATTAATGGCAGAGTTTGCCAATGATCTCCAGCCCAACTGGTTTGAGGTGGGAAGGTTTACCTCATTGGAGGGTTCCTGCCCGGGTTTGGTCTCAGGTTCGAATCTCACGCTCCACCGAAAAAATAACCGCTTGGGTTTGAAAGGAGAAACCCGTGTGGTGCTATGGGATTCGATCCTGGGCAGTGGTCGCTTTGCAACACATGATTTACCGCTGAAACACTACTCTCTAAAAAAATGGCAGAGTATTTATTTACTTTTTTTTAACGGCCAACAAACGATGTCTCGATTGCCCAGGGTATCCACTAATTGGTTACAAAAGCACCTCATACGGCCCTGGGTGAAGACACGTCTTAGGTGCCCGCCCACAGGTAGCGCTGGGTAGCCAGAACCCACCAAGCCACCAGTTCTAGGGAAAACCTGACCCACCACCAGCCTGAAGGCATGACAATGGAAATCAGTAAAACCCAGTGGGACCAAGGATCGAACCTGACACCTCAAGAAGGCTAGGCTTTACCCATCATTTCCCATGTCACTCCACCACAAGGGTGGGGCATAGTTTTTATTAATTAACCTACTTGCTACTTAAATAAAATAGTTAACTGATTTTATAATACTATATGGAAATTATATAGTATTAATTTACAAGTGGTTTGCACTTTATGGTGTTTTACATCATGTTTAACAAGTGTATTATGCATGAAAATGTTGTGTGTCACACTATGTAGATTGTAATATACTTCGTTTTTGTCTTACTTTTTTTTTTACTTTTAACCCTAATAGTTTTCATCTTTTACATTTTACCCCTATACTTTTTTTACTTTGAACTTTATCCAATGTATCTTAAATAGATTTTTAGTTTTAGGTTTCAATCCAAATTTTTCTAGTTGACACGTGTCACACCCTCAAATTCCACTTGCGAGGTTTTACCGCGAGGTGCGTGGCACACCAGGATCCAAGTCAACAGTCACAATAAACGACAACTATATGAGTAAAAATAACGTAAACCAAACCATGCAGTTCAAAAGTATCAACCACGAATACAGCGGAAGCATCATAGTTTACAATCCCCAAATGTAAGTATAAGACAAAGGTTTAAAAGTTTAACATGATGCATGAACCTAGACGTCGTGAGACTCCGTGCGCCTATCCAAATGTTGCTACCTTAGCGACCTGAGAAAACATGCTAAAAATGTCAACATACTATGCTGGTGAGCTCACAGAGTTTATAAAAACATTTCATAAGTTTCTAAAAGATCAATCCCGTTACTACTATGTTATGCGAACATTAGCTAGACGTATGTATGTCACTACTATGATTGGAAACCATTACTGTAACATTTCACGTTTAAATTTTTTTACGTAAAAACGGGATAAAACGACAAGTTCTATTAATATTGTTTACATTTAATTATTTTGTAGCGTTTTAAACCTAATACTATGATAATTATTCATAATAATAATAATAATAATAATAATAACAATAATGACAAAAATAAAGAAAGAAAATGGATTGTGATACTTACCCTACGGCGGCCCACCCTGACAGCCCAACAACCAGACCAGCCCACTACCCCTTTCTAGCCCACTACCCTCACCTCTGCTTATAAAAAAAAAATTTGGACGGGCCGGGGATCGAACCTTTGTCCCCAACCGGCCTGACACCAACAAACAACACTACCACTGCACCACAGAGTGCTTGGTGTTAGAACCTAGGATCCATTTTGTTTTAAAGGCTTCTTGAAGACCAAAGCTTATTTCTTTTTTTCTCCCACTGCTGTCGAGCAGAGCTGTGTGAAAACACAGTCAACCACAGCGTTGACCATCGTATTTAAGGGATGATTTGATGGAATCTCGTGATTTATGGTTGACATTTGACCAATCATAACAAGCGTATTAAATTAACCGTGTATCTAGCTTGAATTCGTGCATAATTGGCGTATTATATTAACTTGGTCAAAACTTTCTAAACCTTAAAACGCGTAGGCTTAGTATAAATTAAACCCTCTGCGAGACCCCATATGTGACACTCGCCGTTTAGGAACCGTTATCCGTACTGTAATTAACGCACTAATTGAAAATTTAATGTCAATAAGATTTAATTTTGATAAATTAAAGTCTTATTAATGCTAGCAAAGATATTTTGATGCAAAGGTTTGCATTGCGGAATTTTTAGAAATTACCATATCGCATTGCGATAATTAATCGAAATGAGCGTTGGTGATGACCCGGTTAGCTATAAAATATCCGGAATGGACCTATATGCTTGGAATAGCATAAAATAATATTTTATAAGTGAAAATTTAGTTGAAACGTATAAAAACGCTGATTTGTAGCTTTTGTCGCGCATTGTTCGCTACAGCGCATATGTTCGCTTTTAGCTGATAATTTGGACATAATTAAGCGTCAAGCACCTAATATAAGTATTATACACTAAAAATTATAAGATTTAGTGGGTATTAATAATCCATAATTTATTGGGTTAAAATAATTTATTTTAGGGTGTATTTTTATCATTTTTATACCCCTAAATCACCTAAAATACCCATAATTGTAAAAAATTACCCAGCCCTTCAAAACCACCCTCCCTCATACGGTTTTAATAAAATAAAAAATGGCTGATTATTGTTGCCTTGGACACTCATCTTATGCCACCATAAAGCAAGTGTTAAGTCTAGTACCTAATGCAATCATTATGGACCCTTCTTATACATGCAATGCTCAATCCCCAAGACACTCAAGCTCTCCTTTTCTTCTTGCTTATGGCCGTCCACCATCACACCAACCCTCCACATTTCTTTTTTTTCAAACTTTAAACCACACTTCTATTACATTCACATCCATTTTGAAGTTACTTGGTAAATTTTTGTGGAGTCTTGGAGCATTATCAAGCTTGGTAGGAAGCTTGAACAAGAAAACCCATCTTCCTTTTCCCTCAAAAACTCAAGTTCTCTAAGGGTATGAACATTATTTAAACACCTTTCCTTTGATTTTAGATCTTTGTTTCAAGTGGGTTCTTGTAAGAATGTTCACCAACAACTTAAATCTTTTTTAAAGAAGGACAAAGAACCAACATTTGTTAAACAAAAATGTATGAGAATGGTGTAAAATATATGTATGTGTGTGTCGTATGTGTGGGTATTTGGTGTTCTTGAAAACTTGATATTTTTAAGTAACTATTTGATAAAAATTTATGTTTTTATAAATGTTTTTCCATGTTTAAAGGATAAAAACAAATCTGATGTAAAAATGAAAATGTGATAATATACATAATATGTAATGCATGTTATGTTTTTTAGGCTTGAATGTAGGTCCATATATGATATCTAAGCTCAAAGATAAAAATGCAAGATGTGAAATAGATAATCTTTGTGTTTACACACATAATTCAGATCTGATATGATCACTTGAAAAATGATATATGTTAACATGAATATTATGTTTATGAAAGAACACATCAAAATAAATGCTAGTGATATGACTAGAATTGATTAAAGTGTTTAAAAATGACTTAACTTGATAAAAATTGCACTTAAATGAATTTTTTTGAAAATGTTATTTTTGATCAGTAGTAAACAGGTTATTTTGACCTTATAATGACCAAAATAATCTATAATAAAGATTAGAATTAAAACAATGTGTTTAAAACCGATTTCTAGACGTAAAAAGTGCGGTTTTTGCAACTTTTCGGCACTTGGAACCTTATAATTTCAAAACTGATTATAATCAGGTTATAAAAATAAATTTTAAGGATAAAAATTATGTTTTTAAGTAAATAATAAGTTTGGTATTTTTCTATGTATTTATACAACGCTTAAACGCGAAACTAGGCGTTAAAATGGTGATTTTAACGCTTAAATCGTGTAATTTTGAAAACTGATTTAGATCAGTAACTTTGGACCTATTTCATGTTTAAAATAAGTGTAATAAAGTGTTTATAAATATCTTGGTGTTTATATGTGTAAAAATGTGTAAATTGACACGCAGGAAATTACGGTTCGGCTAGAAATCGCGCCGTTACGCAATTTCTAGCCAAACTTATTAAATTACCAAATTTCACTTTATAATTAGTATTATAAGTGTGAATATGTATATTTTGATGATTTATGTGTAATAGGTGAAAAACGTGGAAAACAGCTAAGTAACGTTATCCGTTTCGATTAAAAACACCTACACGACAATTATAGGAAAATAATTGTCAATTATGTCGAAATTATCAATTTTGTGGACATTTTGGCATATAAGGATTTTAAGAATATATATAACTATTATTTTGAAATATAATAATTATGTAAAAATGGTAAATTTTGATATTCTATAAGTATAAGTATTTGTGAAAATGATTAAGTGCTATGTGATGTGCTTGAAATACATGACTTGGAATATTTATTGGTAATATATTTTGGTGCTAAATAATTAACTAAGTAATCTTTCACTTAAAGCTTGTAACCGAGAGTTTGGGTCACCAACGTGTCATTAAAGGTTAAACGTCTTTTCTTTTAAAAGATAAAATATTTTATTAAGTCTAGTAAGTTGAAGTGAACAACTTGCGGGAATAGACTTAATAGTTTTATAGAGTCTAGTAAGTTGAGGTGAACAACTTGCGTGAATAGACTTGATAGTCATGTGAGTTAGGTAAGTAACTCACGGGAATGACTTATAAATTGACCATAAAGGTGTCCCTTGTGTATAGGGAACGGTTAGGTCGGGATTAACTTGGACATTAATTGCTAGCTAAATTGACAAGCCTTGAGGTGAGTTTCACGGCCCCTTTTCTTTTTAAATGTTTTTGAACGTTTTTAAATATCGGGGGAAAAATATGCTATGTTTATGATAGACAGTCTAACCGTCAGTAACTATGTGATGGCCTAGGATTATTGTTGTAGGATTACCCCCTTAACATTATAATCATTTACTCTGGTTTCGCACCGAGCCAACATGGGTATATTGGTAGATCTATTGGGCGTGACAGCCACCCCTTGCTGCCAGTCGCACTGGTGTGGATATATCCTGGTATGGATCACAAGGGAATATATTTTGAATGGTGATGGGTAATCACCGCTAGTCTTGGATTGATTATGGGTTCTAGGTTGCGATCACACCGTGAGGTCTAGCTAACCTACGAAGAAGGTTACGGGTGTAGATGTAAAATCATAAACAATTTTGTGAACAAATTAATTATTCGGAAATTGGAAAAACCTGTGAACTCACCAGTTTTACTGATGTTTTTAAATTGGCATATTTTTCAGGTACTTAGTATGCATGTGGGGAAATTATGAGAAGGGTTTTTGGGGCAAGCACATGAATGTGACACTGGGATATCATCGATCTTGTGGGGACCTAAACTTGGTTATGAAGTTGTGATGACGACTTTGTACAACTATAGATTTTAACAATGTTTTGTAACAAATTACTTAACTTTTAATCTTATGGTATCCACTTTTGTTACTGTGTTTGCTTAATTGTTGACTGTCACCAACGTCCGTTACACCGCCCACGCTTAATCTCCGCTGCGATTTCTGGGGTGTGACAGAAGTTGGTATCAGAGCCAATGGTTATAGCGAACTAGAAAAATTTTTAAAGCAAAAATCTAGACTATAACGTTAAAAAGTTTTAAAACAAAAACGTCAGCATTTCCCCCACAAGGTATTACATGCATATGTATATAAGTAATGAAAATAAATAAATAAATTGCGTAAATTATTTAATTAGTTATGCAGGCTTGATTAATAACTAATTATTAAGTACGGATAATAGATGCTAGTGGGATGTGTCCTTATAGTTCCTTTAGATGTTCTGTTCTCGTTGATCTGGTTACCCCTATTCTCAGAATTGCATTAGTCGGTTACGTCAGTAAGTGGATGGACGATTGTCCGGTTGACGACTTGAAGTGGTATTCTCGCGTGGAAGAACAATAGCTGAATGACTACCCTATGGGTGCTTTGTTGGAACCATGGCGAAAAAAAAAACCTAAATTATAGTAGCATTTTGATGGACGTTCGGGGTAACGCAAGCATGTGGTATTCCAACCATGGCTAATGGTTTATATAGCCATGATAAATTGTTCGCATTTGAAAATGCAAGTTGATGAAATGTTTCAATTCTTTTGATCGGAAACTCAAAAGTGGAGGACGCTCGGGTGAACATGCAGGGCAAATTATAATTATGGGTGCACACTTAATTATAGTTTGCGGTGCATGAGAACCCTATTGAATCCCATGGTTTGAGTTGGATGATCACATTCTAGAAAATCTTTCATTTCATTATTTGATGTTCCGCCTCTCAATAGAACAAATGTTCGTTGATTAGGGTGGATTCCATAACACCCTATGATACATCGGCTTACCGTTGTTTATTCGGACTATCTAGTAGTTCTTTCTGATACCATGACTTGGCGAGATACGATGTTATGGTTAACAAAGCAGACCAATTGTTTTGATGGGATTATTCTTTGATCTCCTAGAGATTTGCGCATTCAAGAGATGTCACGAGGTTTGTAGCGCATCACCTTACTTGTTGGAGTCGTAATTACCAAATCCCCAAATTCTAAAATTTCTACTATACTAATGTTGGATGTGCTCTCTAGTTTAGCACAAGTCATTGTGTGACTTTACTACCTTGTTTGTTTAAGATTCCTGAAGATTTATGGTTGAACGTGAATTGCATTATATGATGCAAATTCTCTACTTACTTCTAATTGTATTGAGACAACTAGAACTCTTTGTGTATACATAGCAATGCTTGAGTCGTCGACACGACTTAGTAGATTGCTTAATCAATTAAGCTTGTTGGATCGTCTCTAGTGATGAGTTCATGATTTAAAGGAAGAACTTCGTTAATTTCCTTCTAGTTGTATTCTTCTTTCTCGGTATGACTTTGTCATTATTGATGGTGGTCAAGCATAACATGATCTACGTATCTGGTTCATCACGATAATGTCTGTGTGTGGTTATAACAAAAACTCTTAGTTATTTAAGACAACACTATGGCATTATAGATGCCAGTCATTTGTTACAGCTTAGAGTGGCAATGGATAAGTAGTCTCCTGTTGCAAATTTTTAGCAGTCTTACCCCATCTTGGTTATACATTCCATGCCAATCTATTAGTACTCTAAATTTACTTAAATATTTTGGGACTATTAAATCATAATCGTTGAACAAATATCCAGTTCTTAAGTGAGATTTGAAACTTAAGTTTGAGAAAGATTTCTCTAAGCAAATCTAAGAATCACCGAGTTTATAAATGTTATAAGGATTCACACACCCTAGCCTTAGAAGTTTTGAAAATTTAAAACCAATTGTCTTAAAATTTTCCTTTTACCCGGTGTGTAGTGCTAAGTAGAAATTTCAAGACTCCTACTAATCTTGCTAGAATGGTCGTTTCGAGTCATCTTTATACGACCTCACTTATAAGCATATTTTCAAATTTGGTTAATCAATTGGCAGTGTTGCCTATTGTTCCTTTAGGAACGTGAGTGAATGTATAGATACCTTATAAACGCAGCTGTAAGATTATATTGGGAGATACAATTGTAGGATTTAAGCACTTGAGAGTTATATGAGTCACCATGTTGTTTTAAGATCTTACGATTACCTTGCTATTTGTAGAAATTAAAATTTGTTGTTAATCCTTTAGGTCTAATCAAAGGTGTTTAGGTAGATAAGTGTTTTAACTCTTATACCCGCGTCGTGCACGTGAAACTCTTGAGTTTGTTAACCACCATTTAAGAGGATTCCTTATATGTATTGCACTAAACATGTTCCTGAGCGATCCTACATGGATATGTTGTTCTTTTATAACAATAGCTCTATTGACGGAATGACTCTTATTCCATTCAAATCGTGTGACTATGTATTCTTCTTTCTCTACGTAAGCGTTGTATTGTTTTATATATACTCAGTGCCAAGATGGTATTCTCACAAAAATCGGGTCTTCAATGGACCAGAAGCGGATTGGAAAACTTTTGTCCTTTAGGACAATGAACATAGATATATTGTCTTGGTTTATAATTAATAACGACACAAGTTTCTCGTTATGGAGTAAACATATTGAGACATATAACCGACAATATTCATACCTAATTGCAACAGACATATCATTGTAAATTTTTTGAAAGTACATGATGAGTGATGTCTTCACCTTTCCAGCTCACATCCATTGGACGAATCGAAAGTTCAATGAAATCAAAGGTGTTCTTTTTGTTGTCAAGTTAGCAATGGAGAGCTAACTAAAGCAAAACCTCTTGGATTCATAATTGTGTGTGTTCACACATATATCACTCTGCATACTTATGGTTCACTAGATTCGTGAATGACTGTTATGAGGCTTCACCTCGAACCATTGATTTTCTAATAGGTTATCTTGGTCATGTTTTTCCTAATGTGTCACCTTCAGAACTTGATACTCTACATTGGTGTAAACATTGATTTCGTGACTCAAAGCCAAAAGATTTATTTGAAACGAGATTTCTTAGTACTTATTGTACATGGACATTCTCGTGCTAATATGTGTTTCAAGATTGTGCTTGTATAGCACCACAGTCCTTTGGACGGATTGATTGTTCTTAACTTTGGGTTAAGTTTAATTGTGTATGAGGGATGGATAATGGGTGTATGCTACCCTCACCGCCTCATATCTATATGTGTACCAGTTGGTTTGTTACCCCGGGTACTTCTACATTATACGACTTGTTTTGTTGACATCAGTCGTATGGTTTAGTATATGTTGTATAGACACATTTCTAATGTTTTATATAAAGTTCCTGGAAAGGAATTCGATTATGCCCAACATCTAATTTATGTCCAGTCTTCAATCTCATGTCGAAATCTGAGTAGCGATTTGTTCCTAATCCGGATTTATTCCAATATTAGTAGAATCTGTCCTTGCCGCGACACTTGCAGTGATTTCATATCAGTATCCTCTTTAGTATTAGCACTAGATTCCGGTATGGTTCAGGCATCGGGATATGTGAAGCGTTGAGTTTGTGAGAAATTGCTTTCAGTTTTTGTTCCAATACTAGAATCGGTGTTTCGTGGATGCATCTGTTTCAGTTTTTGTATAACTATTCTTGTTCTAGTATCATCAATTCATGAAGATCTACTAAATTGTCTTAAGAATTTCACTTTGAAGTCCAGGATATTCTAAGGTGACGAGTTAAAAATTCTCTTGTAAGATAAATTTTGGATTTATCAAACGACTTAGAATAAGTATGTTCATACAAGAGGAATTGTATCAGTCATCCTAGTCAACGATGTGTCAATGCGCTAGCATTTAAATACACACAAGATTCATGTCCATTGTTTGTTTTACCTTCGTTACACTACTTCGAATGTTAGTTTGCCTTTCAGTGGCGGATTGTATCTTTAACAGATTTAGTTATATGTCTGTTATATAATTGTTAATCTTTGTTGATTGATTAGTTCGATTCAATCAATTTATTTCATTATGATGTCATAGTAGTCAGAGTACTATATATCATCATTCGGGCCACACTCATGCCTTGAAATTAGCGATCTTGCTTTTGTATGAGTCCCATGTTCTATTTTCACACTTACTTTTATTGACTCGCTCGATGGCAGTCTTATCGATACATCATGGACCAGGAAAATTATAGTAACTCTACGCGAGTTGAATTCTGAATATTCGGTTCGTGTAAGCCTTTCAGATGGCTATTTTATAATTCAATCTGAATCATTGTATTCACTAGATTTTTTTGTAAGTTTATCGCTGATCCCCATCGTAGGATATGTAAAATGTAGTTAAAATTTCCTCCGAGTTATGTATGTAGTACATACCCTTGATCAAAACACTTCAGCATTCATGGATACTAAATTATTGTTAGCAAAAATTAGTTTGAGTTTACTCTCCTCCCAAAGAAGCGGGAAGTTCTGCGTATACCTGAGCTCATCCTAGACATCGATGCAGAAAAGTTGGTTCTTGACCTCGTACGGGTTCAGTTTACTCCAAGGTTTAGATGAGGGAATGATCCCTTTCCAAAACAGAAGAAACCTGTAACTAAATTCCTTCATGAGACGGGTATTAGAAACTCGAGACATTTTGAATCAGAATGATCATTTGTACTCTGAATCCAGCAACCATGGATTCCTATGTGGAAATGGGAATGTTTTACTATGGATTTATATGAAATTTTCCCCGTAGGCCTAGTGGTTTGATGTTAGTTGGAAAATTTTGATAATTTGACTAAATCTCCTCACTTCTTTATGATTAAGAGAACTTATCAACGGGAGAAGTTAACCAAAATACGCTTCGTGCTTATGTGATCGATTTGGTGGAAATTGGGATACTCACCTACCCTGAAGTTGAATTTTCTACACTAATAGGTATCACACAAATATTAAAGTTGCACCTCTTAAAGCACTTTATGGAAGGAAGAGTCACTCACCGCTATGTTGCGTGGAAGTTAGTGAAAAATAGTTAACAGGATCTTAGATTATTCAAGAGACTATTGATAAGCTCTTTCAAATTAAAGAACAGGTTGAAGGCGGCTATGGATAGACTGAAAAGTTATCCGGATAATAGAAGGAAACCATTGGAATTCCAGGTTGGAGACCTTGTTTCGTTAAAAGTCTCGCCTTGAAAAGGTATGGTTAGATAGGCAAATAGGGGAAGCTTAGCCCCCGTTATATTGGATCATTTTAAATATTGGAACGTATTGATCTCGTCGCCTATCAACTTCAATTACAGTGGGAAGTTCTTGGAATGCGTGATGTATTCCAAATGTCTTTAAAGAAAAGGGCATCTTTTATATGAGATGCTTATTGTATCGTCTGAGAAAGTTCGTGTTCATGATAAACTTTGTTTCTTTGAGGATCCTATGAAACACAAGAATCCCCATATTTTCAGTCTGGATGAAGTTCAGACTTAACTGTTTAAAATTTCGAGGGCGAAATTTCTTAAACAGGGGGAGACTGTGACACTCGCCGTTTAGGAACCGTTATCCGTACTGTAATTAACGCACTAATTGAAAATTTAATGTCAATAAGATTTAATTTTGATAAATTAAAGTCTTATTAATGCTAGCAAAGATATTTTGATGCAAAGGTTTGCATTGCGGAATTTTTAGAAATTACCATATCGCATTGCGATAATTAATCGAAATGAGCGTTGGTGATGACCCGGTTAGCTATAAAATATCCGGAATGGACCTATATGCTTGGAATAGCATAAAATAATATTTTATAAGTGAAAATTTAGTTGAAACGTATAAAAACGCTGATTTGTAGCTTTTGTCGCGCATTGTTCGCTACAGCGCATATGTTCGCTTTTAGCTGATAATTTGGACATAATTAAGCGTCAAGCACCTAATATAAGTATTATACACTAAAAATTATAAGATTTAGTGGGTATTAATAATCCATAATTTATTGGGTTAAAATAATTTATTTTAGGGTGTATTTTTATCATTTTTATACCCCTAAATCACCTAAAATACCCATAATTGTAAAAAATTACCCAGCCCTTCAAAACCACCCTCCCTCATACGGTTTTAATAAAATAAAAAATGGCTGATTATTGTTGCCTTGGACACTCATCTTATGCCACCATAAAGCAAGTGTTAAGTCTAGTACCTAATGCAATCATTATGGACCCTTCTTATACATGCAATGCTCAATCCCCAAGACACTCAAGCTCTCCTTTTCTTCTTGCTTATGGCCGTCCACCATCACACCAACCCTCCACATTTCTTTTTTTTCAAACTTTAAACCACACTTCTATTACATTCACATCCATTTTGAAGTTACTTGGTAAATTTTTGTGGAGTCTTGGAGCATTATCAAGCTTGGTAGGAAGCTTGAACAAGAAAACCCATCTTCCTTTTCCCTCAAAAACTCAAGTTCTCTAAGGGTATGAACATTATTTAAACACCTTTCCTTTGATTTTAGATCTTTGTTTCAAGTGGGTTCTTGTAAGAATGTTCACCAACAACTTAAATCTTTTTTAAAGAAGGACAAAGAACCAACATTTGTTAAACAAAAATGTATGAGAATGGTGTAAAATATATGTATGTGTGTGTCGTATGTGTGGGTATTTGGTGTTCTTGAAAACTTGATATTTTTAAGTAACTATTTGATAAAAATTTATGTTTTTATAAATGTTTTTCCATGTTTAAAGGATAAAAACAAATCTGATGTAAAAATGAAAATGTGATAATATACATAATATGTAATGCATGTTATGTTTTTTAGGCTTGAATGTAGGTCCATATATGATATCTAAGCTCAAAGATAAAAATGCAAGATGTGAAATAGATAATCTTTGTGTTTACACACATAATTCAGATCTGATATGATCACTTGAAAAATGATATATGTTAACATGAATATTATGTTTATGAAAGAACACATCAAAATAAATGCTAGTGATATGACTAGAATTGATTAAAGTGTTTAAAAATGACTTAACTTGATAAAAATTGCACTTAAATGAATTTTTTTGAAAATGTTATTTTTGATCAGTAGTAAACAGGTTATTTTGACCTTATAATGACCAAAATAATCTATAATAAAGATTAGAATTAAAACAATGTGTTTAAAACCGATTTCTAGACGTAAAAAGTGCGGTTTTTGCAACTTTTCGGCACTTGGAACCTTATAATTTCAAAACTGATTATAATCAGGTTATAAAAATAAATTTTAAGGATAAAAATTATGTTTTTAAGTAAATAATAAGTTTGGTATTTTTCTATGTATTTATACAACGCTTAAACGCGAAACTAGGCGTTAAAATGGTGATTTTAACGCTTAAATCGTGTAATTTTGAAAACTGATTTAGATCAGTAACTTTGGACCTATTTCATGTTTAAAATAAGTGTAATAAAGTGTTTATAAATATCTTGGTGTTTATATGTGTAAAAATGTGTAAATTGACACGCAGGAAATTACGGTTCGGCTAGAAATCGCGCCGTTACGCAATTTCTAGCCAAACTTATTAAATTACCAAATTTCACTTTATAATTAGTATTATAAGTGTGAATATGTATATTTTGATGATTTATGTGTAATAGGTGAAAAACGTGGAAAACAGCTAAGTAACGTTATCCGTTTCGATTAAAAACACCTACACGACAATTATAGGAAAATAATTGTCAATTATGTCGAAATTATCAATTTTGTGGACATTTTGGCATATAAGGATTTTAAGAATATATATAACTATTATTTTGAAATATAATAATTATGTAAAAATGGTAAATTTTGATATTCTATAAGTATAAGTATTTGTGAAAATGATTAAGTGCTATGTGATGTGCTTGAAATACATGACTTGGAATATTTATTGGTAATATATTTTGGTGCTAAATAATTAACTAAGTAATCTTTCACTTAAAGCTTGTAACCGAGAGTTTGGGTCACCAACGTGTCATTAAAGGTTAAACGTCTTTTCTTTTAAAAGATAAAATATTTTATTAAGTCTAGTAAGTTGAAGTGAACAACTTGCGGGAATAGACTTAATAGTTTTATAGAGTCTAGTAAGTTGAGGTGAACAACTTGCGTGAATAGACTTGATAGTCATGTGAGTTAGGTAAGTAACTCACGGGAATGACTTATAAATTGACCATAAAGGTGTCCCTTGTGTATAGGGAACGGTTAGGTCGGGATTAACTTGGACATTAATTGCTAGCTAAATTGACAAGCCTTGAGGTGAGTTTCACGGCCCCTTTTCTTTTTAAATGTTTTTGAACGTTTTTAAATATCGGGGGAAAAATATGCTATGTTTATGATAGACAGTCTAACCGTCAGTAACTATGTGATGGCCTAGGATTATTGTTGTAGGATTACCCCCTTAACATTATAATCATTTACTCTGGTTTCGCACCGAGCCAACATGGGTATATTGGTAGATCTATTGGGCGTGACAGCCACCCCTTGCTGCCAGTCGCACTGGTGTGGATATATCCTGGTATGGATCACAAGGGAATATATTTTGAATGGTGATGGGTAATCACCGCTAGTCTTGGATTGATTATGGGTTCTAGGTTGCGATCACACCGTGAGGTCTAGCTAACCTACGAAGAAGGTTACGGGTGTAGATGTAAAATCATAAACAATTTTGTGAACAAATTAATTATTCGGAAATTGGAAAAACCTGTGAACTCACCAGTTTTACTGATGTTTTTAAATTGGCATATTTTTCAGGTACTTAGTATGCATGTGGGGAAATTATGAGAAGGGTTTTTGGGGCAAGCACATGAATGTGACACTGGGATATCATCGATCTTGTGGGGACCTAAACTTGGTTATGAAGTTGTGATGACGACTTTGTACAACTATAGATTTTAACAATGTTTTGTAACAAATTACTTAACTTTTAATCTTATGGTATCCACTTTTGTTACTGTGTTTGCTTAATTGTTGACTGTCACCAACGTCCGTTACACCGCCCACGCTTAATCTCCGCTGCGATTTCTGGGGTGTGACACCATAGATGCCGAATGCTCACCCTCAATCTCCAATTTCTCTTAATAATTCTCTGTTCGTGGTTTTCTTGTTCGAGTTGACTTTTTGTATTGACCATTCAATCGTGCTCGTTTCTGCATTGTAAGTATAATTTTGTTTGTGGGTTTTGTTGATCGGCCTACACACAACATGATTAATTGGGTTAACGTTGTGTGATTTAACCAATTGCAGATTCTAGGGCTCGATTGCAATTAATTGGGGAAGAATATGATAATCTGTTATGATATTTATTTTTTTAAAAACAAGAATCAACACAACCACTGGTCTAGACCAAGTGGTTGTGTCTGGTGCCCACAAACAAGACCACGCGGGTTCGATACCCAGCTGTGGCGGTTTGTTTCTTTTTGTTGGTTTTATTATAAAAGCAAATAAACATATATATATATATATATATATATATATATATATATATATATAATCATTAGTATTTTAAAATTAGTTTTTAAAATACTAAAACTCTTTTAAAAATTCTACAAAAATTATTTTAAGTTAATCTAATGAAAAAGTTTAACTTACAATTTTTAGTTTTCAAAAATTTATTTATTTAATATATATAATAAATAAATCAAGTTTATTCTATTTTATTTATAAAAATCTATAAAAATATCAAAACGATCTTATTAATTTCCACAAAAATTATCATGAGTTTTTATAACATTAAGCTTTTCAGAAATGATTTTTATTTCTGAAAAATCATTTATTTAATATTTTTAATCAATTTTTGTTAGTTTCAATCATAATTAAATTATAATAAATTCAATTTTTAATATTTTTGCACCAAAATTTTATACAAATTATTTCTGAACATTTAGAACAAAAATATAATTTTTAAACTGATAATTCTTTAATTTTAGTAATTTTTAATTATTAAAGTTAAAGTTTGACAATTTGTAATAAATAGATTTAATAATCTATTTTAAAGAAAATAATTTTATAAAAATTATTTTTATACTTTAAACACATTCTTGTGACCATCTTAGATTTAAAATTCGTAAAAAGATTTTTGGTTATTTATTTACTAATATTCTCTCAAATTATCAAACATTTTTAATAATAATCAAACGAGCATTTACCCCCAAATTCGAAGCCCTAGAAACTTATACATTTGTAGACTTGATAGACTTAGACATATTTATTACCTCATTATAGGGTAATACTTGATACATTTGGGCAACACCATTATCCAATTTTTCAACAGATATAACATTTAGCTTAGGTGAGTGTTACATAGCCCCTTTTCTATTTTTCACCATTTTTGGGGTGAAACATGTTACAACAATATTTATGCAATTCAATCATCAATGTGTCTATGTGTATTTCTATGTTGCATTATGTCTTGAACATGACTAGGGTAAGCACAATTCTAGCATAAACATTCATCAGCCAAACGGTATACATTGATAGATCTATTGGACTGACAATCCCACCCGGATACGTGCCTCCTACAAAGGTTACGTGGGTGTTTGTTACTGCAATAAAAACGAGTGAACCATGAGCGTATGGGATGTACCACAATACAACAGTCACAAGGCTGATTATGCACTCGATTTACTTCTAGTATGTTTTCGCATATGGACTAGATTGCCATGACACATGAATTGCACAACAATTTTATTCGATTATCAAAACCTATGTAATTCTCACCAACTTTTGTTGACCCAAAATATTTTCAACTTAACATGTTTCAGGTTCTACTTGCTTGAAGAGTTGAATGAATGCTTGAAGATGTGTGCATAGTTTTATTCAAATTATTGTACAAATTCTTAGAACAATTGTATGTAATTTATTTTAATCATTTATTGAAACTTATTAATTACCATGAGCTACTGAACAATCATCAATACGTGACATCCCGATGTTTCCGCCATCGGTTGGGGTGTTACAGTATATCTGTAACACCCCAACCGATGGCGGAAACATCGGGATGTCACGTATTGATGATTGTTCAGTAGCTCATGGTAAATAATAAATTTCATTATATGATTTAGATATATTACATACAATTGTTCTACAAGAATTCGTACATCAAATTGAATAAAACTATGCACACATCTTCAAGCATCAATTTAAATCCTCAAGCAAGTAGAACCTGAAACATGTTAAGTTGAAAATATTTTGGGTCAACAAAAGTTGGTGAGAATTACATAGGTTTTGATAATCGAATAAAATTGTTGTGCAATTCATGTGTCATGGCAATCTAGTCCATATGTGAAAACATACTAGAAGTAAATCGTGTGCATAATCAACCATTGTGACTGTTGAATTGTGGTACATCCCATACGCTCATGGTTCACTCGTTTAAATTGCAGTAACAAACACCCACACAACCTTTGTAGGAGGCACGTATCCGGGTGGGATTGTCAGTCCAATAGATCTATCAATGTATACCGTTTGGCTGATGAATGTTTATGCTAGAATTGTGCTTACCCTAGTCAAAGTCCTAGTCAAAGTCTTAGTCAAACAGTCAAAGTCTTAGTCAAATAGTCAATTCATCATAAAACCTTACTTTATGGTGTTGACCAATTTTAATGGCTAATTGACTCCAAAACTAGTATAAAACCCACCTATGACCCATTATACTTTGCACCTCTAAATCGAACCATAGGATTTAACTAGTACTTGCTTCTTTTACTTGCTATTCTCTATCTCCCTCCTACTCCTTATCCCTACTTTCATCCTTACAAGAAGGCTGCTCTCCATCAGTGGATCTACTCTTAGACTAATAGGACAAAATCCTCAGGTTTAACCTGAACCACCTTGAGATCTCGTCGAAGTTCTAGATTTTAATAACGAACACGTGCAATCTGGAAGGGTGAACGCCTGTATTCTGAGTCTTCTGTCTAGGCTGGCATTGCGCATATATCCCAATCAGACGAGGGACCCGAATGCCTACCTGGGAATTCTCGGGATGAGTGTTCACTTATAGGCTAAAGCATGTCTTCATATGTTATTGGAATTTAGAATCTTTGATAAGTCAACGTTTTCGTTTATTCGTTTTAATTAATGAATAAATAATTACATTCCTTATATAATCTCATTCATTGTGTCTCTTACAGATCATGCCTCCACGTCGCAATGCTCGTCTTAACAGTGGTGAAAATCATGATGAAGGGAGTAGCAATCACAATCATAACCATGACACTAACAACAACAACAACAACAACAACAATAATGGTGTCGATGCTCAATTGGCTGCAATCATTTCTCAACAAATGGCGCAGCAAATCGCAACTCTGGTTCCCAACTTACTAGCTCAAGTCATCCAGTTGAACGGCAACGGGAACGGCAACGGCAACGGGAATGGAAATGGAAACCACAACGGGAATGGGAATGGTCTTCCAGCCTGCACACTCAAGCACTTTAATTCTTGCAATCCCCCAAAATTCAGTGGAGAAGAAGGAGCTACAGGACTCCTACAATGGTTTGAGGGTATTGAGAATACCTTCATTAACAGTGAATGCCCCGACAACTTTAAAGTCCGTTATGCCATGAGTGTTCTTCACAAACGAGCACTCACTTGGTGGAATGAAGAAAAACGCACTTGCGGAGCTGAAGCTGCACTAGCCTTAACTTGGGATCAAGCTAAAGACATTATGAAGGCAGAGTTCTGTCCTCGTAATGAAATTAAGAAGCTGGAAGATGAATTTCATGATCTTGCTCAAGACAGTGGGGGAAAACCTTGCTTACAACACTCGTTTTCACGAACTTAGCTTACTGCTACCCCACAAAGTCACCCCTTTGCCCATTGCGATCGAAAAATACATTGGTGGATTACCGATGCAGATTCAAGACACAGTGTGGGGAAGGAACCCTGCTACTTTGGAGGATGCAAAGCGTTTGGCTGCCACCCTAACAGATAACCATGTGAAGGCAGGAACCCTGACTCGTAAAGGGGAAAAGAAAAAGGATACTCCCCAACCTGCCGTTGAAATCAAAACCGAGGCCTCAACCAACGGGAAGTGTAAGGTCAGGAATTTTGCAATAGACACCACTGCCCCACCCAACAAGAAACAATACAACGGGAAGCTACCTAAGTGTGACACCTGCCAGTATCACCATCCAACCCAAGTACCCTGCCGACAGTGCACCAATTGTCAAAGGTATGGGCATCTTGCAGATGCTTGTCGAATCCCTGCTACAAACGCTCTTGATGCTCCAAATAACCCCGCTTGAAACCCTCCAGTTACATAACAGCAAACCCTATTATTTGAATAATGTCTACTTTCTCTTTAATTCCATGTATTGCCACTTTTGATTCAAATAATAAATTCAAGTATTATCATAACATCTGTGTGCATGCTTGTTTGAATGTGAACTGATTGCTATGTCTATAATCATACTTGCTTACTTGTACGACAATTAGTTGACTACCAAACAATCTACTCAACGATTGGTAGAGGTCATCATGTCTTTCCAACAGTCGGGAGAGGCCCTACAACCTGCTCAACGACTGGTGGAGACTATCAGACCTGCTCAACAATCGGTAGAGTCATAAAAGGACGCAAAACCCTTATGTAAGGTAAATTGGTAATTACGGTCCGAAACGTAATCATGAATTTACAGGTACGTTAAGGTAGTGAGAAATTTTATCAAGGTTTTCGGTAGTCGACCAATTGTAAACCTGGTGTTCTCCTTTTAACTTCGGGACGAAGTTCCTAAAAGTAGGGGAGACTGTAACATTTCGCGTTTAAAATTTTTTACGTAAAAACTGGATAAAACGACAAGTTCTATTAATATTGTTTACTTTTAATTATTTTGTAGCATTTTAAACCTTAATACTATAATAATTATTCATGTTAATAATAATAATAATAATAATAAAAATAATAATAACAATAATGACAAAAATAAAGAAAGAAAATGGATTGTGATACTTACCCTACGGCGGCCCACCCTGACAGCCCAACAACCAGACCAACCCACTACCCCTTTCCAGCCCACTACCCTCACCTCTGCTTATAAAAAAAAATTTGGACGGGCCGGGGATCGAACCTCTGTCCCCAACCGGCCTGACACCAACAAACAACACTACCACTGCACCACAGAGTGCTTGGTGTTAGAACCTAGGATCTATTTTGTTTTAAAGGCTTCTTGAAGACCAAAGCTTATTTCTTTTTTTCTCCCACTGCTGTCGAGCAGAGCTGTGTGAAAACACAGTCAACCACAGCGTTGACCATCGTATTTAAGGGATGATTTGATGGAATCTCGTGATTTATGGTTGACATTTGACCAATCATAACAAGCGTATTAAATTAACCGTGTATCTAGCTTGAATTCGTGCATAATTGGCGTATTATATTAACTTGGTCAAAACTTTCTAAACCTTAAAACGCGTAGGCTTAGTATAAATTAAACCCTCTGCGAGACCCCATAGATGCCGAATGCTCACCCTCAATCTCCAATTTCTCTTAATAATTCTCTGTTCGTGGTTTTCTTGTTCGAGTTGACTTTTTGTATTGACCATTCAATCGTGCTCGTTTCTGCATTGTAAGTATAATTTTGTTTGTGGGTTTTGTTGATCGGCCTACACACAACGTTTACCCCATGATTAATTGGGTTAACGTTGTGTGATTTAACCAATTGCAGATACTAGGGCTCGATTGCAATTAATTGGGGAAGAACATGATAATCTGTTATGATATTTATTTTTTTAAAAACAAGAATCAACACAACCACTGGTCTAGACCAAGTGGTTGTGTCTGGTGCCCACAAACAAGACCACGCGGGTTCGATACCCAGATGTGGCGGTTTGTTTCTTTTTGTTGGTTTTATTATAAAAGCAAATAAACATATATATATATATATATAATCATTAGTATTTTAAAATTAGTTTTTAAAATACTAAAACTCTTTTAAAAATTCTACAAAAATTATTTTAAGTTAATCTAATGAAAAAGTTTAACTTACAATTTTTAGTTTTCAAAAATTTATTTATTTAATATATATAATAAATAAATCAAGTTTATTCTATTTTATTTATAAAAATCTATAAAAATATCAAAACGATCTTATTAATTTCCACAAAAATTATCCTGAGTTTTTATAACATTAAGCTTTTCAGAAATGATTTTTATTTCAGAAAAATCATTTATTTAATATTTTTAATCAATTTTTGTTAGTTTTAATCATAATTAAATTATAATAAATTCAATTTTTAATATTTTTGCACCAAAATTTTATACAAATTATTTCTGAAGATTTAGAACAAAAATATAATTTTTAAACTGATAATTCTTTAATTTTAGTAATTTTTAATTATTAAAGTTAAAGTTTGACAATTTGTAATAAATAGATTTAATAATCTATTTTTAAGAAAATAATTTTATAAAAATTATTTTTATACTTTAAACACATTCTTGTGACCATCTTAGATTTAAAATTCATAAAAAGATTTTTGGTTATTTATTTACTAATATTCTCTCAAATTATCAAACATTTTTAATAATAATCAAACGAGCATTTACCCCCAAATTCGAAGCCCTAGAAACTTATACATTTGTAGACTTGATAGACTTAGACATATTTATTACCTCATTATAGGGTAATACTTGATACATTTGGGCAACACCATTATCCAATTTTTCAACAGATATAACATTTTGCTAAGGTGAGTGTTACATAGCCCCTTTTCTATTTATCACCATTTTTGGGGTGAAACATGTTACAACAATATTTATGCAATTCAATCATCAATGTGTCTATGTGTATTTCTATGTTGCATTATGTCTTGAACATGACTAGGGTAAGCACAATTCTAGCATAAACATTCATCAGCCAAACGGTATACATTGATAGATCTATTGGACTGACAATCCCACCCGGATACGTGCCTCCTACAAAGGTTACGTGGGTGTTTGTTACTGCAATAAAAATGAGTGAACCATGAGCGTATGGGATGTACCACAATACAACAGTCACAAGGCTGATTATGCACTCGATTTACTTCTAGTATGTTTTCGCATATGGACTAGATTGCCATGACACATGAATTGCACAACAATTTTATTCGATTATCAAAACCTATGTAATTCTCACCAACTTTTGTTGACCCAAAATATTTTCAACTTAACATGTTTCAGGTTCTACTTGCTTGAAGAGTTGAATGAATGCTTGAAGATGTGTGCATAGTTTTATTCAAATTATTGTACAAATTCTTAGAACAATTGTATGTAATTTATTTTAATCATTTATTGAAACTTATTAATTACCATGAGCTACTGAACAATCATCAATACGTGACATCCCGATGTTTCCGCCATCGGTTGGGGTGTTACAATTACTGACAAGCGTTTCGTGTTTCTGCCCGTGTGGGCTACCGTCATCCCCGGTAGGCCCTGAAGTTAGAGATAATATGCACCCGTCCAACCTCCAGTCGACCCGGGTTGGGTTCGTCAGACCATAGATCTATCCACATTTCCCCTGCTATGTACTTCCATATTAGTGGTTTCCCTGGACTTGGATGAGTCGTATAGTAAACAAGAGATAACCATAGTATATCATGATCTTTATGTTTCCAAAAAAATGTGTAGCATGTTTCTCCCCCACGAAAAAGTGTGTGAAAGCGCGGCTGCGAAACTCACCTTAGGTTGCTTCCTTCTTAAATAGATGATCTGACAATGAAGTGATAGTCCATAATACCGGCGACCTATCATGAAATGCGTATAAGTGTCTAGACTATCAACCAATAGGTTAACTAGTCCCCGATTATCCATATCATGACCATGTATATTTGAAAACGTGTTTAAATGTTGACCTGACCATACAAGACAGACAAGAATTGCACATAAAACACTTAGTTCACATCAAAGTTTCATTTCTGCAGTCGTGGGTACGAATGAAAATTATTTCATTTGGTTAGTGCTCTTTTATGGGTCGAATGGGAATCATTTTATTTCATTCGTACCTTTGATGGTATGAATGAAATTTTCATTTGACCTGTTTGCCCGCTGAACCATTTCGATGAACAAAAACCCTTCAAAACTGATTGAAAACTTCACGAAATGTAACAAATCACAACAGTCAATCATATCTATTCTATTCTCATATAACCACACCATTTACACACATAAATCCGTCCATTTCACATAACAAATTACAACTTACCCAAAATAGCAAATTATGGAAATGTCACATCAATTGCATGGAAACTTTACCCAAAATGGAAACTATTAAAATAACATCATGTACAGATCAATAAATACATATTTACATGTATTAGTGAATTACTAATCATATCATCACCATCACATTCATGAACAAACCACAGATCTAGCAAAAAAACCCAAAAATGGGTGAAAATCTGTGACAACTCGGGTAAATCTCTCTTTTGGTTTCTATCTTTTGTTTGTTCCTTCGTTATTTCTTTTGTTCTTTTGGTACTTGTGCAATTTTCGGGACGAAAATTCTTTTAACGTGGGGATGATGTGACACCCGGCAAATTCTGGTTAACAACATTGTCTAGATGGAAGTCTACCTTAGCGAGTCACGCGTATATTGTACTTAACTGGGTTAGTTAAGTCGGGTTATGGTTCGGGAACTATTGGTTTAGTCTAGAGGATCATTGGATGTTGGTCTAGAGGTTCATTAGATGTCGGTCCTTCACCAAGTGTACAAACGGTGACGATCGGTAGGATCGTTAGGGCATACGGAACATACGAGTCTCGAGTCCCGGGAATTGGTGAACGAGTGTGAATATGTGTATTTACTTGTGTTATGTGTTTACAATCATTATGTGATTTGTCGGTACATTAATATGTGTTAACATATGTTAAAACGGGGTTTAACGCGCAAAACACATGAAACAGGCCCATATAGGCGATCAGGATAGCCCAATCGCCTATATGTGGTGTGACTGGGGATCATGTGGTGTGACTGGGGATTATGTGGTGTGACTGGGGATCATGTGGTGTGACTGGGGATCATGTGGTGTGACTGGGGATCATGTAGTGCGACTGGGGATCATGTGGTGCGACTGGGGACTGATCGCGTGTAAAGCTGCATAATCGCATGTTACGTGCTGGACGACTAAAAACGACTATAAATACCATACTTGACCTCATAAACTTCATTATACAAACCCTAGTCGTCCCATAACCCGCCCCAACACATAAACAACCTCTGGAAGGCGATTTTTGATCAAAACACAAGGTTTCAAGCTTGAATCATCATTCTTTCATAATCCTAAGGTTTGGTTTCCATCCATAAATCTTTATAAATGTTTTTAATCAATCCCTAATGGTCCAGACCTGTTCTTAAACGAAAAAGATTTCTGAAAATCGTTAATAAGGGTTGTTAATCGGATTATAACTAATATACATGCGTTATGGGTGTGTATGATTAGAAAGCTAGGATTTTTATGATTCATGATGATGGATTAACATGTTTTTAGGTTAAATCAGAATAATATTAATGTTATGATAATGATATCTGAGTATTTGATTATTAGGGTTATTGTTATGCATGTTAGTATGATGATTGCATGCTATGTGTATGGTGTTTGGATTTCGTGATTTCATGCAGGACTGATAATACGAGGCAAAACGAAGGGTTTTGGTTGAAACATGTTTAGGATAGTGTTTGGGATGATATTGGGTAGTTACACACGTTCTGGATCTGATTTGGAGCGTTAAACGCGCGAAAAACTGGAACAGCAAGGTTACAGGCGATTAGCATTGCTAATCGCCAGTTTTACATGCAATCAGGGCCAAATCGCATGAGTTTACATGCGATCAGCCCCAAATCGCGTGAACTTTCATGCGATCAGCCCTAATCACGTGAAATTACATGCAATCAGCCCTGATCACGTGAACTTACATGCAATCAGCCCTGATCACATGAACTTATATGCAATCAGCCCTAATCACATGAACTTATATGCAATCAGCCCTAATCACATGAACTTATATGCAATCAGCCCTGATCACATGAACTTATACGCAATCAGTCCTAATTGCTAGTTTACGTTTCCTAATCGCATGTACTACTGTTGTAAGTGTAAATTAGCATTCCGAGACCCGATTTGACATGTAGTAACATGCTAGGAACCACGTAACAAATATGGTAACTTGGTAACATATGTTTGGATGTAATTCGGTGATACGTGAACTATGTGCTATAACTTGTTGTGCGTTAACGTATGTTAAGTGTAATTGCGTTATTGTATGTTTTGGAGCGTAAACATAACACGGGGAGTCTCGGGTCACCAATGGGATGTCGAGTCTTGTACTTTGGGTCAGTTAAACAGTCACGGTGTTTTCAAACAAACTTGGTTATGGTCTGGACATCTAGGGACTAATTAACCTGCGGGTTATTAGTCTAAGTACTTGTAACTGTCATATGTTAGGTCGCCGCTTACGGGACTAGCATAGCAGCTGGGTTTACTCGGGTTAAGGAGTAACGCAACTTAAGGTGAGTTTACGGCCCCTCTTTTAAACTGGTTTCATATTTTCGGGGGAGAAAACATGTGTTAAAACGATTATTTGGTAACTACTGTCATACTATGGGTTTCTATTGTGTACTACACGATCTTTGGAAGTCCCGGGGGGAACCATGAATGTGCGGGTTTGCACAACGGGGAAATGTGAATAGCGCTATTGGGAGTGACCAACCCCGCTCGTCGGCTTGGAGGGCCGGGCGAGTGCATATTGTCTCAAACAGGAATAACAGGAACATTTGGAACTTTTCGGGCACAACATCTGGTATTCGAGTTAGTAATGGTTTTCCAATCGTGGTAGTAACAAAACGTACGCCTAGCTAGCGTATACTGGTTTTCGATTTGTTATAGTATGGACAGGTGGACTTGGTACTTGGATACAAAACCTGTAAACTCACTAGCATTTTTGTGCTGACGTAAACTTTTACATGTTTTCTCAGGTCGCTAAGGTAGCACGACTGGACTAGGGCGCACGCGTCTGCACGGCGTCTAACTAGGGTTGCATGGTCTTTTGAACGTTGAACTATTATTTCATTGTTGAGATACTGTTTTTAAATAAGCTTCCGCTGTAAACGGGATTTTAAACTATGTTTTGAAATTGCATTTATATTCATTTAGACTTGTTTATTGTGATCGTTGGTTTGGATCCTGGTTTGTCATGCGCCTCGCGGTAAAACTCCGCAAGTGGATTTTGAGGGTGTGACAGATTGGTATCAGAGCCAATGGTTATAGTGAACTAGGACTGCATGTAGAGTCTAGTCTATAGCCGAGTCGCACACACTAGACGATCACATGGTACTAAACGTTATAGTGGTTTACGTATGGTCTTGTCGGGGTGTCTCTAAATCATTGGTCTTTCTACGTTACATCATCCGTTCTATCTTAGGTTGGGTTACTTGTTTTCTAGGCAGTGTAGTCTATTGGAGTAACTCGTGTGCTCTTGAGATTTGTCCAAGGCTCGGACATCTCCCTTTCGCACTCCAATAGAAACACTTGTCATAAACTACCGTAGTATTACGGTGTGTAGCTAAGAGTCTAAGTTCGGTGATTTGAACTTTGAACTAGGAGAACACTTGGAGGACCATGTAGAGCGGTTTATCATTTTGGGTGCACACAAAATCATAAACCGAAATGCATGGAAGCCCTAGTGAGCTCTGGGTTTGAGGGGATAGTCCTGGATTGGATCTAGCTTTGATCTTGTGAACATTAGTGGTTATCTTTAACTGAGAAACTAAATTTTCTCGTTCTTCCTGCCAGAATCATGTCTGGAGTACGAGGAGGACGTGGAGGTGGTCGCAATGGTGGACGTGGTGGAGGTATTAACCTATCGCAGGCTGATCTGAACAACTTGCTCCAAGCTGCCTTTCAGTTAGGGCACAACGGTGGTGGTAAGTTGATTTATCCATTTTCTTTGCCTCATTGGTGAACCTTGTTTACGTTATTCGTGGTTTCTCATACGTTTCATTTCAGGTGGTCCTGTTGACCCACCCCCACCCATGTGCACCTACAAGATGTTCCGGGACTGTAAGCCCCAGGAATTCTCTGGCACTGAGGGTGCGGTAAGCCTGCTTAGGTGGCTGGAGAAAGTGGAGTCAGTATTTCTGATGTGTAACTGTCTCCCAGAAGATCGGGTAAAGTATGCTGCTGCATTATTCCAGGATGTGGCATTGACTTGGTGGAATGGCATCACCCAGAATATGGGTATTGGGGAGGCATATGCTATGCCATGGGAGAATTTTGTGCAGTTGCTGAAGCGTGAGTATTGTCCGAGGGAAGAGGTACAAAAGCTGGAGCATGAGGTGTGGAACCTCAAGATGACTGGGTCGGAAATTGAGAAGTATACTGTGAGGCGGAATGAGTTGGCAGTGCTGTGTCCCGATCTGCATGTGCCAGAATACCGTAGGATTGAACACTATGTCTCAGGGTTAGTACCGGAAATTGCAGGGTTAGTGGCTGCGGGAAATCATCCTACGTATGCAGAGGTAGTTCGATCGGCCCATAGGATGACCAACTTAAAAGTGAATGAGGGGATTTTGCCTGCGAAGGGTTCGACTGTTAAGGCCCCAGAGAGCAACAAGCGCAAGTGGGAAAATGACGGGAAAGGATCTGGGTCAGCACAGCAGGGTAAAAGGTTTGATAATGGGGGTTCTTCTTCGTCGGGTAACAAGCAGGGTGGTTATGCGGGAAAACTGCCCAAATGCAACAAGTGTGGGCGCCATCATCAAGGGAACTGCGACAGTAACCGTTGTCACCGCTGCCAGCGAACAGGGCATTATGCTAAAGATTGTCGGGCTACACTTCCATCGACTCAGGCTCCGACTAACAGCTCAGCTCCGACTACTCAGGGGACTACAGGAAAACAAGGATGCTACAACTGTGGTGACACTGGGCATTACAAGAAGGATTGCCCAAAACTGAAGCAGGGTGGGAACAACAGTAATGGGAACAACGGGGGCGGCGGCAGAAATGCACGTGCCTTCGTCATTGGAGCCGCTGAGGCTAGACAGGACCCTGACACAGTCACCGGTACGTTTCTTCTCAATAATCGTTCTGTTAGCGTGTTATTTGATTCTGGTGCCGACAAGAGTTTTGTATCCATGGATGTTAGTCGACTGCTAGATGTAGTACCCGTACCATTAGAGACCAAGTATATTATTGAGTTAGCTGACGGGAAAACGATTGAAGCTACTAGTATCCTTCGGGAGTGTCAATTAGAGTTGTCGGGTTTATCGTTCCCCATCGACCTTATGCCGGTACCTTTGGGTAGTTTTGACGTTGTGGTAGGAATGGATTGGTTATCTTTGTATCGCGCGGAGATCGTCTGTTACGATAAGATTATTCGGATTCCTCTCCCTGATGGAGAATTTCTTTCTGTGTACGGTATCAAGGGTGGTGTTCCGCTAAACATCATCTCTAGCATGAAAGCCCTTAAGTGTCTTCGAAAGGGTTATCCCGCCGTTTTGGCGCTTTTATCTGTTTCCTCTGGTGATGAAAAGAAGATCGACGACATTCCGGTGGTACGCGAGTTTCCTGATGTTTTTCCCGATGATTTATCTGGTCTTCCTCCTCATCGTCAAGTCGAGTTCGGTATTGATCTTGTACCAGGGGCTGCTCCTATTGCTCGGGCCCCCTACCGTCTTGCACCTCCCGAGATGCAGGAATTGTCTAGTCAGTTACAGGAACTCTTGGACAAGGGTTTCATCCGACCAAGTTCTTCCCCTTGGGGAGCCCCGATTTTATTTGTTAAGAAGAAGGATGGAAGTTTCCGATTGTGTGTAGACTACAGAGAACTGAACAAATTGACCGTCAAGAACCGTTATCCTCTTCCACGTATTGATGATCTATTCGACCAGCTTCAGGGTTCTAGTTATTATTCCAAGATCGACTTGAGGTCCGGTTATCACCAGCTGCGCGTCAGGGAGGCTGACGTTGCCAAGACTGCCTTTCGAACACGTTATGGCCATTTTGAATTCTTGGTCATGCCTTTCGGTCTCACGAACGCACCGGCGGTTTTCATGGACTTGATGAACCGCGTCTGTAAACCATATCTGGACAAATTCGTCATTGTGTTTATTGATGACATTCTGATCTACTCCAAGAACGAGACCGAACACGGGGAACATCTGCGGTTAGTTTTGGAACTCTTGCGACGGGAACAACTTTACGCTAAGTTCTCAAAGTGTGACTTTTGGTTACGCGAAGTTCAATTCCTAGGACATGTGGTTAATGAACTAGGGATTCATGTCGATCCAGCTAAGATCGAAGCGATCAAGGACTGGGGAGCACCAAAGACGCCAACTGAGGTGCGGCAATTCCTAGGCCTTGCGGGCTACTATCGTCGTTTCATTCAGGGGTTCTCGAAGATCGCTCAACCCCTCACCACTCTCACTCAGAAGGATAGGAAATTCGACTGGGGTGAACCACAAGAGTCCGCGTTTGAAGAACTGAAGTCTAAACTGTGTTCTGCTCCTATTTTGTCTTTACCCGAGGGTCCTGATGATTTCGTTGTCTACTGTGATGCTTCTATTCATGGTCTCGGTTGCGTGTTGATGCAACGCGAGAAAGTGATCGCGTATGCTTCTCGTCAACTTAAGGTGCACGAGAAGAACTACACCACCCATGACTTGGAGTTGGGTGCCGTGATATTCGCGTTGAAAATTTGGAGACATTACTTGTACGGTACCAAATGCACCATCTACACCGATCACAAGAGTCTCCAACACATTTTCGACCAACAACATTTGAACATACGGCAGCGCCGTTGGATTGAACTTTTGAACGACTATGATTGTGCTATTAAGTACCATCCTGGCAAGGCGAATGTTGTAGCAGACGCCTTGAGCAGGAAAGAATCTACTAAACCTCGTCGTGTTCGGGCATTGTAGCTCACCATCCATTCGTCGCTACCTGATCAACTCCGTTCTGCCCAGTTAGAAGCTTTGAAGGAGGAAAACCTTAAAGCTGAAACTATGCACGGTGCCGACAAGCACCTCGAGCGAAGGCCTGATGGCCTGCACTATTTCGCAGAACGCATATGGGTTCCTTTATTCGGGGGACTACGGGAGCTTGTCCTTGATGAGGCTCATAAGTCCCGGTATTCTATTCATCCTGGTTCGGATAAAATGTACCAAGATCTGAAAGTGCTTTACTGGTGGCCAAACATGAGGTCGGACATAGCCTCATACGTGAGCAAATGCTTGACCTGTGCTAAGGTCAAGGTAGAATACCAGAAACCGTCGGGTCTCTTGCAACAACCTGAAATTCCGGAATGGAAATGGGAACGGATTACTATGGATTTTGTCACACAACTTCCTAAGTCACCAAGCGGGAATGACAAGATATGGGTGATTGTCGATCGGTTGACGAAATCAGCTCATTTTCTTGCTATTAAGGAGACCGACACCATGGATCGTTTGGCTCGTCTTTATTTGAAAGAAGTTGTTTCTAAGCACGGGGTGCCAGTTTCTATTATCTCGGATCGTGACTCCCATTTTACTTCTCACTTCTGGAAGTCTTTGCACAAGGCTTTGGGTACCCAACTAGACATGAGTACGGCTTACCATCCACAGACTGACGGTCAGAGTGAGCGCACGATTCAAACTTTAGAAGACATGCTGCGGGTGTGTGTGATCGATTTTGGCAAGGGTTGGGAAGCTCACCTGCCGTTAGTAGAATTCTCGTACAATAACAGTTATCACACGAGCATCAAGGCGGCTCCGTTCGAAGCACTGTACGGACGGAAATGCCGTTCTCCTCTTTGTTGGGCTGAAGTGGGTGAGAGTCAACTCACTGGGCCTGAACTAGTGTACGAAACTTCTGAAAAGATCGTACAGATTCATAACCGGTTGGCAGCGGCACGGGACCGGCAAAAGAGTTATGCCGATCAGCGTCGCAAACCATTGGAATTCCAAGTCAATGACAAGGTACTTCTAAAAGTCTCACTGTGGAAGGGCGTCATACGCTTTGGGAAGCGTGGCAAACTCAACCCACGGTATGTCGGACCATTTACGATCCTGGAACGGATTGGGCCGGTGGCATATCGTCTTGATTTACCGACGGAGCTCGGTAACGTACATAACGTCTTTCACGTGTCAAACTTGAAGAAGTGTCTGGCTGACGAGTCTCTCATCGTTCCACTAGAAGAGATCAAGGTTGATGATCGTCTTCGGATTGTGGAAGAACCTGTGGAGATCCTTGATTACAAGATTCGTAGCCTGCGTCACAGCAAGATTCGTATCGTTAAGGTTCGGTGGAACTCGAACCGGGGACCGGAATATACGTGGGAACGGGAGGATCAGATGAAGTCTAAATATCCTCATCTTTTTCCTAAGGAAGCGTTCGAGTCGAGACATGTCTCTTCGGCAGCTGAATGAATCTCGGGGCGAGATTCCTTTTAACGTGGGGATGATGTGACAACTCGGGTAAATCTCTCTTTTGGTTTCTATCTTTTGTTTGTTCCTTCGTTATTTCTTTTGTTCTTTTGGTACTTGTGCAATTTTCGGGACGAAAATTCTTTTAACGTGGGGATGATGTGACACCCGGCAAATTCTGGTTAACAACATTGTCTAGATGGAAGTCTACCTTAGCGAGTCACGCGTATATTGTACTTAACTGGGTTAGTTAAGTCGGGTTATGGTTCGGGAACTATTGGTTTAGTCTAGAGGATCATTGGATGTTGGTCTAGAGGTTCATTAGATGTCGGTCCTTCACCAAGTGTACAAACGGTGACGATCGGTAGGATCGTTAGGGCATACGGAACATACGAGTCTCGAGTCCCGGGAATTGGTGAACGAGTGTGAATATGTGTATTTACTTGTGTTATGTGTTTACAATCATTATGTGATTTGTCGGTACATTAATATGTGTTAACATATGTTAAAACGGGGTTTAACGCGCAAAACACATGAAACAGGCCCATATAGGCGATCAGGATAGCCCAATCGCCTATATGTGGTGTGACTGGGGATCATGTGGTGTGACTGGGGATTATGTGGTGTGACTGGGGATCATGTGGTGTGACTGGGGATCATGTGGTGTGACTGGGGATCATGTAGTGCGACTGGGGATCATGTGGTGCGACTGGGGACTGATCGCATGACTGTTCATGCGATTAGGCCCCGATCGCATGAACTTACATGCGATTAGGCTTCCTGATCGCGTGTAAAGCTGCATAATCGCATGTTACGTGCTGGACGACTAAAAACGACTATAAATACCATACTTGACCTCATAAACTTCATTATACAAACCCTAGTCGTCCCATAACCCGCCCCAACACATAAACAACCTCTGGAAGGCGATTTTTGATCAAAACACAAGGTTTCAAGCTTGAATCATCATTCTTTCATAATCCTAAGGTTTGGTTTCCATCCATAAATCTTTATAAACGTTTTTAATCAATCCCTAATGGTCCAGACCTGTTCTTAAACGAAAAAGATTTCTGAAAATCGTTAATAAGGGTTGTTAATCGGATTATAACTAATATACATGCGTTATGGGTGTGTATGATTAGAAAGCTAGGATTTTTATGATTCATGATGATGGATTAACATGTTTTTAGGTTAAATCAAAATAATATTAATGTTATGATAATGATATCTGAGTATTTGATTATTAGGGTTATTGTTATGCATGTTAGTATGATGATTGCATGCTATGTGTATGGTGTTTGGATTTCGTGATTTCATGCAGGACTGATAATACGAGGCAAAACGAAGGGTTTTGGTTGAAACATGTTTAGGATAGTGTTTGGGATGATATTGGGTAGTTACACACGTTCTGGATCTGATTTGGAGCGTTAAACGCGCGAAAAACTGGAACAGCAAGGTTACAGGCGATTAGCATTGCTAATCGCCAGTTTTACATGCAATCAGGGCCAAATCGCATGAGTTTACATGCGATCAGCCCCAAATCGCGTGAACTTTCATGCGATCAGCCCTAATCACGTGAAATTACATGCAATCAGCCCTGATCACGTGAACTTACATGCAATCAGCCCTGATCACATGAACTTATATGCAATCAGCCCTAATCACATGAACTTATATGCAATCAGCCCTAATCACATGAACTTATATGCAATCAGCCCTGATCACATGAACTTATACGCAATCAGTCCTAATTGCTAGTTTACGTTTCCTAATCGCATGTACTACTGTTGTAAGTGTAAATTAGCATTCCGAGACCCGATTTGACATGTAGTAACATGCTAGGAACCACGTAACAAATATGGTAACTTGGTAACATATGTTTGGATGTAATTCGGTGATACGTGAACTATGTGCTATAACTTGTTGTGCGTTAACGTATGTTAAGTGTAATTGCGTTATTGTATGTTTTGGAGCGTAAACATAACACGGGGAGTCTCGGGTCACCAATGGGATGTCGAGTCTTGTACTTTGGGTCAGTTAAACAGTCACGGTGTTTTCAAACAAACTTGGTTATGGTCTGGACATCTAGGGACTAATTAACCTGCGGGTTATTAGTCTAAGTACTTGTAACTGTCATATGTTAGGTCGCCGCTTACGGGACTAGCATAGCAGCTGGGTTTACTCGGGTTAAGGAGTAACGCAACTTAAGGTGAGTTTACGGCCCCTCTTTTAAACTGGTTTCATATTTTCGGGGGAGAAAACATGTGTTAAAACGATTATTTGGTAACTACTGTCATACTATGGGTTTCTATTGTGTACTACACGATCTTTGGAAGTCCCGGGGGGAACCATGAATGTGCGGGTTTGCACAACGGGGAAATGTGAATAGCGCTATTGGGAGTGACCAACCCCGCTCGTCGGCTTGGAGGGCCGGGCGAGTGCATATTGTCTCAAACAGGAACAACAGGAACATTTGGAACTTTTCGGGCACAACATCTGGTATTCGAGTTAGTAATGGTTTTCCAATCGTGGTAGTAACAAAACGTACGCCTAGCTAGCGTATACTGGTTTTCGATTTGTTATAGTATGGACAGGTGGACTTGGTACTTGGATACAAAACCTGTAAACTCACCAGCATTTTTGTGCTGACGTAAACTTTTACATGTTTTCTCAGGTCGCTAAGGTAGCACGACTGGACTAGGGCGCACGCGTCTGCACGGCGTCTAACTAGGGTTGCATGGTCTTTTGAACGTTGAACTATTATTTCATTGTTGAGATACTGTTTTTAAATAAGCTTCCGCTGTAAACGGGATTTTAAACTATGTTTTGAAATTGCATTTATATTCATTTAGACTTGTTTATTGTGATCGTTGGTTTGGATCCTGGTTTGTCATGCGCCTCGCGGTAAAACTCCGCAAGTGGATTTTGAGGGTGTGACAAAATCCATTAAAAATCAATACACCCATAAATCATGTTCCAAATCAGTCCCGGATTATCTACACATCATTCTATAACATATAACACATAAATAAATCATCCAACATCATTAACATTTGGTTTTTATAAGAAAACTCATTATTCATTTATAGATCTAATTGGGAAAGATGTTATGAAGGTTTTTATTTATGAAAACTAATTTAGATCATATCTGGACACTTAGGGTTTATAAAAAATGTATGAAATTGTATCAAAAAGGGTTTAGATGATGAACACACCTTGAATCTTCACTTGATTAGGTTATAGAATGTGTTTTAGCTTTAGGATCTAAAAAACAAGGATAAAAGCTCCTTCCTACAGGTTTGGGGGTTGAGAGAGAGCACTTGGAGGTGAGTTAGGGTTGTGAAAGGATGAAAATGAGGCAAAATGTTATATTTATACTATGTTCCCGTTCGTACCCTCGTGGGTACAAACCAAAATATTTTGTTTTCATCTGTGCCTTTCATGGCAAGAATGAGGATTTCTGATTGTCATTCGTGTCTCTGATGGCACGAATGGAAATCCCATTTTCCAAATTGAACCTACAACTCTCAAATTGTCATTTTAACATATGTTATCGCATCTAATCACATAAACATGCATTCACAAGTTGTTAATCATTCATAGAACATCTAATACTTGATAACTCAATCCAACTATGTAATTTCACCAACAATGGGACTCAAGACTCGTGTGTGTATGTGTTTCACCAATGATTCTCTGAATCATCAATCTATGGACAATACGTGAATGTAAACCGACTCCTAATGATTCCCCGAATCACCGAACTGACTCAACTAACCCAGTTAAGTACGTTAAATAAATGTTTTGCTAAGGTAGACTTATGTTTTTGTAAAAGTATTAACCTGAGTTTGCCGGATGTCATAACACGCCACAACATGCGCATGCAGTTCAACATTTTTACCTCCATTTTTTTCCCGTTGAACGTTGTGTTTTAAGTTTCAGTCTATTTTCCATTTACACCCACCCTATAAAATTAATTATGTATTAATTGCATTTGACCATTAATTCCAATGCAATTTAGTTATGGAATATTGAACAAAAGTATTGAAGTTTGAACACCTAATAAAGGAATTTCAAAACTATTAGTTGAACACCCTTTCTTTATTTATTTTTTAATCATGCTAGAGTAAGGCTCCATGACTTGCATTTGACTATAGTAGACTAACAAGTAAAGGTTTCATCACTTGTCTTTCTTTCTTTATTTTTTAATATGTTGTGTACCTAGTTTTTATTCATCTCCTTTATATTGAAGTCAATCCAATTAATGCATACACTTTGGGGTGTTCTTTTAATAATTTGCTGGTACATAGGAGGATTTGTTAATTGCTTATATGTAGAGCCAATATAGTTTTTATTCCTTAAAAATTACATCTTGCTTTCTGTTTCACTTGAAAATTAGATTTGATCAAATTTTATATAGTGGTTTATGTCCAAACTAGTTATTGGATTGATATGACAATATAAGAGTTTGCGCAAAAGTCAAAGTATTATGACCAAACTACTTTACTTTTCCAACCTTATTGATATTCAACTGAATTATTATCTATAAATATTTTTAAACTTATAATCTTTAGATATGTATTAACTTATAATCTTTGGTGTTATTGTTTATACATGTTAAAAAGAGATGACCACATGTAGTAATAAAAAGAGATGACTACAAAATCAATATATTCCACCAACGAGGTATGATATTTAGTTTTCTTTCTATACGAGTTTAACATAATTGGCATATTTATCTAACATAAACTAATTTTCAAATGATGGTGTTTAGAACTCGTGAAGATCTAGTGAATTGGATGCAGGGCGTAGGACGCTCTCTCGGTTATGTTATTGTCACTGCACGATCAAGGACAAACCGTATCGGCCAGATGTCTAATATCATACTTGGTTGTGAGTGTGGTGGTGTACCCCGAAATAAAAAAAAAACAGATGGCGTTCATTAAGATACAGGAAACAAAAAAATAAATTGCCCATTCGAATTGGTGGGAAGGTATCGAAAGTCGCCTGATGTTTGGGTTTTAAGGGTCATACGTGATGAACATAATCACCCACCTGCTTTGTATTTGGAGGTTCATGCATATGCAATGCGATTGTCAGCAAACGAACGTCAATTGTTGCAAGATTTGACAAGGTTAAATGTTAAACCGCGTGGTATTCTATCAACAATAAAGAAACAATTTATGGATAATGTGTCTTCTTTGAAGACCATATATAATGCTTGTCATAAGTTTCGGATCACTAAGAAAGCAGGTAGAACCCCAATGCAGAATCTTTTCTTCATTTTGCAAAGTAAAGGATATGTTTTTGAGTATTGCACACACTGTAACAGTACTAATTTCTAAGAAGATTAACATGGACCTTTGTATGACACCCTAGTAAAATCCCACATCGGTCGTGGCCAGGAGAGATCCTTGGTTCATAAGTAATCCAAAGCCTCATAAATCACCAACGCGTTTTGGGCTTAATGCTAGTGGATGAGAGGAGAAATCCACAGTTAAGCGTGCTCAGGTGGGAGTAGTATCAGGATGGGTGACCTCCTGGGAAGTCTCCACCGGGGCGACCAAAAACAAATCCGTGAGCTCTGGATGGGCAACCCATCGGGGCAAAGCGGAAAATATTGGTGGTGAGAGGGGTCGGATGTTACAAACACCATATTTCTAATGAGTTGGAAGAGTTATTCTTTGTTCATCCAACATCTCTCAAAATGTGGCAGGCTTTTCCATGTGTGGTTTTGATGGATGCCACATATAAGACAAACAAGTATAATTTGTGTTTTCTTGAAATTGTTGGTGTTACTTCTACCAACAAGAAATTTTGTATTGCGTTCGCATTTATGGACAAAGAAAAGACAAACATCTACACTTGGATATTGACTCGTCTTAAGTTGACCATGAATGAATCTTTTTCCCCTCGTGTTATTGTTATGGATAGAGATCTGGCTTTAATGAAAGTGTGTGCGGAAGTCTTTCCACAAAGCAATCACTTACTTTGCAGATGACATATCGAAAATGATATCATAAAGCGTTGCAGGCCTCGTATTAGAGAACAAAAAACTTGGGCTTCTTTTCATTGGATGTGGAATGCATTGGTTGCATATCCAACAAGTGCCGAATACATGAAAAATTATACAGACCTAAAAGCATTACTGTTTAGATATCCAGGTATCGTTTTCGTATATTTTCATCTTAATATTATTAATACTTAATTATTTTATTAAACTAATTTTTGTACTTGATTATCTCCATACTACCTGGCTAGATAACTTTGCAGAGAAGTTTGTGTCAGTATGGACAAACAAACATCTAAACTTTGGGAACTCGACAACTAACAGAGTTGGGAGCCAACACGCCAAGCTAAAAAAGCACTTAGACACAAGAAAGTGTGACTTGGACAGATTCATACTTGTTATTGAATCATAAGAAACTACTATTAAATATAGTATTGAAAGAAGCAAAACTACTTGCAAGAATAAATAAAACAAACCAATATTTCAACAATTGAACAGTTGTGTTTTCACACCATGCCATGAAAAAAATCTTATATGAAGTTAATCGTTCACAAGGCTTTGTGCTAACACTGGACAATTGTGGCTGTCAATTGCGGTCGTGTGCTCATGAACTTGCAACGTATGTTGGTGCAGGTATGTATGTTCTACTATATTCAATTGATATTATGTCTTTTAAATCATCTATATCTATAATACATTATAAAGAAAGAGGCATGAGCAAATATGTCCAAATTGTTCAAAGTTAAGATGGCATACCAAGGGTTTCTTTACAATTTCTAAATTTTACCACTTTTCTTCCCTAAATGCCCCTAGAAGATAATCAACTTTTATATGAAAATAGAACTCGCCCAAACAAAAAAAAAAAACACATGTGATAACAATATTTTTGAACAAATTTCATATAATGGCGATGAAAGATAATAGTTTATGTTGTCACAATGAATAATCTTATCTCAGCTAAACTTGTATAAGTTTTAAAACTTTAAAATATAGTGACTGAAGTCTTCCTAAAGTTAAAGTCAAGCTAACTAGGGCACCTTTTTTATATCATTCAACGCAATCATTTTTGTTTTCAATTTTAATCATGATAATTACGTGAAATTAGGCTCTATAGCTTTTAGTTGATTAATTTTTAGGCATTTTATAAAAGATTGATGATATGATATACATGTCGTTCATTAGGTATTTGTTGGTGTAGTCCTTTATTGATCTGTTTTGGTAGGAGAAATTCCATGGTCTAAAAATTATTATTTCAAATATATCCAAGTCCAGTCTTTGTTCTTGATGATTCGGTCTATGTGAACAACTCATCTTCACGAGTAAAACGTACTCAAATTACGAAAAAAATGTCTAATCGATCATTGTCTTGGATTACAAACTTGTAGATGATAATTAGTTTGGAAATAGTAAAAAAAAAAAACTCAAAAGTGTATTTTTAATGAACAAAAGTACAAAACCATATATGCTACACCAATTATCAATAAAAATGTTTCTAATCTACTCGACCGACCAATTTCAACCTGTATGCTAACATCTTTTGGCCTGTTAACATCTCTTAAAGATGTTATAAGGATGCCACCCCTCTCTATATATATACACACACATATATATTAGTTCTTTTTTGCTTCAGTTTTATTCCAAATTAGAGAAACAATAAGCGTTGGAGGTAGAGAATTCATTGGGAGGTAAGAACCAAGGAAAACTTTCTATTACCTTTATCAGTTAATTTTTTTTCATCTATTTTAAGTTTGAAGTTCATATTTTGTGTTAAAAATGAAGAAAAAGAAGCAAACCTGAAGCAACTGAGAAATAGTTTGTTATTTAATGCAAACCCAATGCCTAGCTTCTACCACGAGGGTCCACCGCCAAAGGTCGCGCGAAGAAGGCAATTAATTAATCATTTAGCTTCTAATGGTTTGTTAACACGTATACTGTTGTCACTACAAAATATTGATTATATTCATACAAGATCGATGAGTTCTGTTTAACTAAACAATTCTAACGAGCATAAAGTCTCCCAAAGTCTTATCTTTAGTTAATACAATCTTGCTAAGAAAAAAAATCCACTATTAGCTTTGTGAGGGTGTTTGGATGTGCTTTTTCCAAGTTATTATCTGATTATTTGATTTTGGGTATTTAAAATAACAATATCACTTTTGCAAACACATATCCGAACAGTCCTTAAATGTTCAAATTTTTAGGTGGAATTGTGGAAACATCCTAATTGGAGCCTTAGCTGGAGGAGTGGCGGCTAGAGATACGTAGCTAGAGGTTGACCCTATAATTGAAGGATTATCTACTAGCATGTAACTTTCGAGCTATAAGTAATTACCATTCATTTGAAAGGTACTGGGATATGTAGCTAGAGGTTGACCCTATAACTTCTTTTATGGTAATTGACACATTAATTAATAGTACTTAGTGTGCACCCAATGCGCAATGGGTTCACTTGTTGCCAAGATGCAAGGGGCAAAGGCGTCGTTTGATCCATAATAAAGCATAACTACGACTTGCCTATTTGCTCATATATGTATATTTATTTCTATTCAAATTAAGGTTATCCTTTTCTTTTCTTTATAATGTTTGTCTTCCTGTTCAAGATTGTCATGGTCTCAACATTGAAGCATAAAAATCTTGTTGAGCTGTGTGGAAGGAAATACACGTGTCTTGGCTTATGAATTTGCAACCACAGGATCTCTATATGACATATTGCATTACATGAACACTTGTTTGCACTTTTGTTTTCTTGTTTAAATTAATGGATATATAAGTTGAAATATAACGGGTGTTGGTTTAAAATCTATATAATATGCATGTATACATGCAGGTAGGAAGGGTCTGTAAGGAGCACAACCGGGGCCCGTGCTTGATTGGGTGTAGCGGGTAAAGATTTTTGTTGATGCAACAAAGGGACTGGATTATTTACATGAAAAGGTCCATCCTTAAATAATTCAGAGATATTTAAGTCTAGCAATGTGTTGATATTTGAGGATTTAAGAGCCAAGATTGCTGATTTTCAACCATTCAAAACAATCACCCTGATATGGCGGCATACTTGCATTCTACTCGTGTTTTGGGAATTTTTGGCTATCGTGTGCCATAATAATACTTATATTATAAACCCTTTTTTCATATATATGCGTCTACCCAGCGGTAAAGTGGACAGGATGTTTTGGCTCACTAGCTACATTGGGCAATTTTTTAACTGTTGGGTCAGGTTGGGCAAGTATATTACAAACTTACAAATCATAACTTTTAATTTTTAAATGGACAGTGACCTTCATATGATAGTATATAAAATATCATATTATTACTACATGATTTTGTCACGTAAATGAACTTTATCATTTAGAAAAGTGTCTTCAACGGCACGGTTATGTAGATATGCAATGACCGGATAGCTTACACAAGAGTGATGCTTATATTCATATTGGTCTGTTACAGTAACATACCTTTGGTCTATTAAGATTTGTTCAATGATGAGTACATGGTTTTTGTGATGAACTACAATCAGTTTTAAGTGACGATGCACATTTCTTTTCTTTTCTTTCTACGAATACTTGTTAAAACATAGTGTGCACATTTCTATACTTTTTGCGTAACTTGCGGAAAAAAACCTAAGTATCATATTGTTGTATTGCAATCCATTTGTGGATCCCGCTGCAATGCGCGGGTAAATCCACTAGTATAATCTTACATGCAGTTTATTTGACTCTAGGGTTGTCTATTCCATTAAATTACATTGATCCATTTTGGACAAAACTTGATTTGTTACCCTCCATGCATATGGAATATGGGGATGTTGGTTTTGAAAAGGATATGGAAATGTTTAAAGAAACATTCAACAAGCAATCAATGCCTATCAAGTCTAGCTTAATAAGAAAGCTAAAAGGGATTATCGATCCATCTACAACTTTGATTGCTAAACCGTCATTTAAGAAAAATAATCGTGGATGTCCTAAAAAGAAATGTGCTGCCCCACCGACTCGAATTCCTCATAGGCATAGTTTTCAAATTTTGGCAAGGTAGATCTTGATGGGATGAATAATGAACCAGCAAGACATAGTTCGTATCAATTAATTGACTTAAATGAAGAACCACTAGAGCAAGAACCATACATGATGGACTTGAATGATGACCCGGTAGCGCAAATCCAATACTAATTTTCATGCATCCACTAATGGGAGAAATTCCAAAAAAAAAAAAAAAACACCCTAACTTCGCGCATATAGAAAATGTTTTGGGTGATGGAAATTGTAGATTTCCTATAGTAGCTTCTTGTCTTGGGTATGGTGAACACCAATGGCTCCATATTAGGGAACAATTGTTACATGAGTTATCGAATGCATACGATGACTATAAAAAGGTTTTAACTTATGAAATCAATGAATTACATACTTCATTGCGTTTCTCAAAATCACCTACACGTGAGAAATATTGGATGATTATGCCTCTGACTGGTATCCTGATTACCAATAAGTTTGGTGTGATCCTCCATTACTTGAGCAATCAAGGTTGTATAACTTGATTTCCTTTATGGAAAGGCCAAGAACATTTTCAACAACATAAGATAATAACAATTGCAAATGTGGGTAAACATAATGTGATGGTACAGCTAGAAGGAGAGTATGCATTTTGTCGACTTGGATTCGTCATAGGGCTCCGTCTGCAGTTGGATGGCAAAATATGTATATGCAACGTCTAGGAATTTATAAACAACTCAACCCTTGCAATCGTGATAAAAGTTTCAAACACATCGAGGATAGTTGTTAATTTTTAAAGTTATTGAAGTGTTATCTATGATGTATTTTTTCTTTTTTTTGTATTGAATTATTATCTATAATCTTTTTTAAACTTATAATCTTTTGTATATGTATGCTTTTATTTGAGAAAACATTTATATGGTGTTGTTTGTTACTAATAGGAAATAAAAAACTTCCGTTGCATTAACCATAAAAAAGGTTAATGTTTTGTCCATTTATTAGAAATTTTTTTTATAAAAGTTAAAAAAAAATTACGTTACAAAAAGTTAATTTATTAGAAAACTAATAAATGGATAAGGGTATGAATAATAGTTAAAGAATAAATAAAATATTTTACGTAATTAATGTTTTGTATTTATTGAGATAGTTATAGAGTAGTTTAGGTAATTAATATTTTGTATTTATTGAGAGATAGTATAGAGTAGAGTGTAGTAGAATGGGTGTAAATTGCAACACCTTTTTTTAATGAAGTTTTTGGTGGTCCTCTTTTTGGTGGGCTTAGCCGTTTTTTAATGAAGTTTAACGTTCAAAAAAAATTGCACACCCTTAAAAAACATGGACCTAAGAATGTGTGCTTCATTGTTGGGAGCAATTTATAATATAAATTTGTTTTTTTACAATCCAAACGAAGCAACTTTATTATCACAAAAAACAATCATACAATCAAACATCTAGCAAGATACTAGGTCACAGTGACACCAAACATAATAACCCAAAAGAACAACATCAACAAACTAACCAAAATCGTCAAAGTTATACCAACGTTCCATATCGATACTCCTCGCCTTCGACCTTTTCCGCATCCACCATAAGGATGTTTCTTTGATATCTTCTACAATCTTGGGAACAAATGGAGAGACGCCATTAAAACATTTGTCATTCCTGGCCAACCAATGTTTCCATATCGTAAGTAAAAAGATCGCGTAGGTTGCCTCCTTTTTAAGTACCGGCCCCTCTGTAGATCTTCCCAACTGCACCCATTGCTTCATTGTATCCATATTCAGCGGACGGCTGATCTTCAACTAGTTGCAGACATGCCACCATACTGCCCGAGCCCATAAACACGTAGCGAAGATATGGTCGACATAATCCAGCCCAACCCCAAAACATCTACACGTTCCATTACCCACTGAAACACCCCTATACTCCAAATTAGCCGCAGTTGGATTACTATTTGACAGTGCCCTCCACACAAAGAAGTAGCTTCATAACCACTATCCTGCTCTACTTGAATTCATCCGCACCTGAAGCTACAACCCCCACACTCGAAATGACTTTTCTAATCTGTCCCACAGAAAATGGAATCAGTTTGTCTTCAGCCTTCCATTTCCAAACGTCTTCCCGACCCGAACCCGAGAACCCTTGCAGCAATATATGCAGCTGAGCTAATTGACCCGTCTCCTCGACCGAAGAGGGCAACCTATTCCATTCCAAATCCCACACCATTTCGTCACCTTATATATGATAAGCGTCCTCTAATTTGATACCCTTTCTCTTCGTAATCTGGAACAAGGAGTTAAATCTTTCTTTTAGAGTAAACTGGACGGATGGTCCCTGTGGTTTGTTCAAATTTAAACTCTGCTTCTCAGTCTTTCTAAATTACACGTATAGGATCTGTGGTTTGTATTTTGTTTCATTGATGGTCCCTGACTTGGATGGAGGTTAAGTTTATCAGTTAAGCCTATATGAAATTACTAAAATACCCCTTTAAAAAAATAAAAATAAAACATATTATAAACTCTCCCCCTCTATCTCTGTCTCTTATCTCTGTGTCTTTCAACCCCAACTGCCACCACCATCTTCCCCCAACTACCACCACCAATCATCTAGCTCCACCCTGATCGTCCATCTTCCCCTTTCTTTGTCACCTACAACAACACAACCACCATCACTCGCCACGACCACCACAAACCCAACTCCACACCGATCGTCCCCTCCACCACCCACCCCCAAAACAACCACCCAACTTCCACAACCGTCTTCCCCTGTTTATCACCTGCCTACAAACACTAATAGTAACACAACCAACAAAATACAAAACCCTACAAATTCCCAACTCTCTGTCCGTCACAAAAACCCTCATCTCAAGATTATTTTTGGAGTCCAGATTTCATCAGGGTAAGATAACTATATTCCATTTTCCTATTTCATTATTACTTGTTTTAGTAGTTAGTTAATTTCTTTATTTAATTGCAAGATCGGTCCACCTTTGGGGTATATGAAATTATTATTATTATTATTAATATTGCATAATTACAAGTTTATAACTCCTGTCTGCTCCAGAGCATAGTCTGAGTCTTGGTTCAGACTCGTTTGTTAAAGGAGGAGGGGTGGGGGTGGGGGTGGTTGGAGGAGGAGGGGTGATGTTGGTTGTTTGACGAGGTGGTGGTGGTGGTCCAAGAAAATATATAAAAAAAGATTAAATTGCTCGGGTGGTCCCCATGGGTAGTTTGGTCATTTTACATAACTTAACTGATAAAACTTAACAACGTTAGCTCATAAGGACCAAAATGTTATAAAATGTCAACGTTGGGGACCATTCAAAATAGATGGGGGCATATGTGCAATTCGTGCAACCCACAGGGACCATCCATGCAGTTTACTCTTTCTTTTAAAATGCATCCCTCAACCCATCTGTCGCCCCAAAAGTTGCAGCTGTTACCTTTACCGACTACACAAATGAGCCGATCTTCGAGCTGAATACCTTTGTTCCGAAGTTCAAAGCCAACATTCCAAATTGCTTTCCAAACACCCGCATCCGACTTATTGTGCTGAATAAAACCGACATCCCTATTCCCCCCATGTATTGCTTTTAATACCTTAACCCAAAGCAAATCAGTCGCGGACTTGAATCTCCACCACCACTTCGACAATAGGCTCAAGTTCATGTCGTCAATATCTCCCACCCCGGCCCCCAAGCTCTTAGACCGAGTGATTCTATTCTAGGCCACCCATCTAATCTTATGCACGTTGGTCGAACCACACCAAAGGAATCGTCGCCTAATCTCTTCCAAAGTTTTTATCACACCGAAAGTGTAACACCCCAACCGATGGCGGAAACATCGGGATGTCACGTATTGATTGTAACATCGCGAATTTCCCCTAATTTTTTTTTTTGATAAAAAAAATGTATTGTTTTAAACAATATATGTTTTAAATACCTTAAACTAATAATTATTTGTATCTCGACACTTTTGTACGTTTTGAAATATTTCGAGTCACTTTCGGGCTTATATAATCATATTATGAATTTAGAATAATATAGTTTTAGGGAAATAATTGCCAAAAAAAAGATTTGTGTGGACCGGGACTCGAACCCGCGTCCACAGCCAACCAACACACAGTGACAACCAACTGAGCCAACTATCATCTTGTGTAGTATTTCAGAAGAAAATAAACATAACACATTCCTTAAATTGATTAGTCAAAGTCTTAGTCAAACAGTCAAAGTCTTAGTCAAACAGTCAAAGTCTTAGTCAAATAGTCCATTCATCATAAAACCTTACTTTATGGTGTTGACCAATTTTAATGGCTAATTGACTCCAAAACTAGTATAAAAACCCACCTATGACCCATTATACTTGGCACCTCTAAATCGATTGTTTCAATCCGATTAAACTTTCCCTCATACATTTCTTCTATAGTCTATTACTTCTACAATTGAAGCTTTGATTATAAGCTCTTGTAATTGGCGAATTGGAAGTTTGATATTCTTTCTTTTTCGTTTTTTTTATTTCTTCAATTTGGACTAGCTACGTTGTTGAGTCTTTGGGATTCGCCTCGCATACATTCACAACACTTAGAGGATAATTCACCTTAGCCAATGTGAGTTTACGTAACCATGTTTATGCAATTCTTTATACTTGCAACATTATACTTAAGCAATTCTACATACATGTCTAGTTGTAAACTTTAATGCCTCATGATTTAGACAACAACAACAGTTTCAACAAGTTTCAACAATACATAATCATTAGCTATGGCCAAGCCGGCGATACTCAATAATAGATCTATTGGATTGACAATCCCACCTAGATTCGTTGACCATCTTTTATGGGGAGCGCGGGTGATTGTTATCGTTCCAACATATTATTAAGGTGAACCGTGGATGACGGGATGGACCTAAACTAGTCGGAGGTTTGATTATGTCGATTCAACATTTCATGTCTATTCATGTAGACTTAAACTTACGATAGACATATGAATTGCTAAACTTTTATTCTTAAACTTAATTGCTTGACATGGCTTATGTATTCTCACCAACTTCTAGTTGACCCCCCATTTTTCCAAACTCAACAGGAAATATTGATGCTTGAAGTCTAGAGCTAGCATGAGGAGTTATTTGAAGTTTTAAGTTTCATTTGTTTGTTTGATGTATTAGACCTTAATGTAATTCAATATTGTAATGTAATAAAGGATTATTTAAACATATGTATTACCATGAGCTGCTGAACAATCAACAGTTTGTGACATCCCGATGTTTCCGCCATCGGTTGGGGTATTACATTGATGATTGTTTCAGTAGCACATGGTATAAATTGAATTTTAAATAATTTATTCATAACATAAATATCCAAAATAAAGTGGTGTCTAGAAATCCGAATACATGATATCAAATAAAGCAACAACTTCAAATAACTTCAAACAAAAACTTCATGATAAATCCTCATGCATACTCAAGCCTCAGCTTCATTGTTACCTGAAACATGTTAATTTTGAAAATATTTTTGGGTCAACAAAAGTTGGTGAGAATTACATAGGTTTTGATAATCGAATAAACTTGTACAATTCAAGTGTCATGGCAAGTCTAGTCCATATGTGAAAACATACTAGAAGTAAATCGAGTGCATAATCAACCCTTGTGACTGTTATATTGTGGTACATCCCATACGCTCATGGTTCACTCGATTATGTTATGCGATAACAATCACCCACGCTACCTTTGTAGGAGGCACATATCCGGGTGGGATTGTCAGTCCAATAGATCTATCATTGTATACCGTCGGCTGATCAATGTTAATGATTATGCTAGAATATTATGCTTACCCAAGTCATGTTTAAGACATAATGCAACATAGAAAAACACATAGACACTTTATGATTGAATTGCATATAGAATGTTGTAACATGTTTCACCCCAAAAATGGTGATAAATAGAAAAGGGGCTATGTAAAACTCACCTTAGCAAAATGTTATGTCTCGTGAAAAATAGAATATTGTGTTGCCCAACAATGCCAAGTATTACCCTATAATTAAGGTAATAAATATGTCTAAGTCTTACTAGTCTACAAATATATTCTAGGGCTTCGAATTGGGGATAAGTGCTCGTTTGATTAATAATTAAAATGTTTGAATAATATGAGAAACTTGATAATTAAATAAACAAAAGTCTTTTTGTAAATTTTAAATTAAAGATGGTCACAGTAATAAGTTTTAAGAATGAAAATAATTTTTATAAAATTATTTTCTTAAAAATAGAATATTAAATCTATTTATTTCAAATTGTCAAAATATAACTTTAATATTTAAAAATATTAAATTTACAGAATTATCAATTTAAAAATTGTATTTCTGTTCCAAATAATCAGAAATAATTTATATAAAATTTTGGTGCAAAAATATTGAAAAATGAATTTATTATGATTTATTTATGATTAAAACTAACAAAAATTGATTAAAAATATTAAATAAATGATTTTTCAGAAATAAAAATCATTTCAGAAAAGTTTATTGCTATAAAAACTCAGAATAATTTTTGTGGAAATTTATAAAATTCTTTTGATATTTTTATAGAATTTTATAAATAAAATAGAATAAACTTGAATTATTTATTATATATATTAAATAAATAAATTTTTGAAAACTAAAAATTGTATGCTAAACTTTTCCACTAGATTAACATAAAATAATTTTTGTAGAATTTATAAAAGAGTTTTAGTATTTTAAAATGAATTTTAAAAAATACAAAGGAATATATATATATATAAGTTTAAATAAAATGAATGTTTTGTTGATGCCATGGTTCGAACCCGGGCCCTTGGCCGGTTTGTTGGTTTTAAATCACAAGCTCAGACCAACTGGTCTGGACCCTGAGAACGTTTGATTTCTGATTAAATTAATTATATACTATAAGAGAAATTGATTTATATTCATTTAAAAAGAAAAGATCAAAAACCCGTTTGAATGGGACTCGAACCCACGTGACTTTGTTTAACAACATCAGACACAACCACTTGATCTAGATCAGTGGTTGTGTTTGATTCTAGTTCTTTTAAAATATAATATCATGTACTGAAATGTGATTATCCCCAAATATAAACGATTCAAGTCCTAAATTATCAATTGATTGATTCACACAACAATAACCCAATTAATCAGAGGGTTATTGTTGTGTGAATGCCGATGAATAAAACCCATATGAAAAACATCACTTACAACAACAAATCGTGCACGATCTGCCAAGTCAAACAGAAAGTCAAATTCGAACAAAAACACTTCGAATGATGAATCAATACAGAAATTAGGGATTGGGAGAGTGTATTCGGCGAGTTATGAAAGATTTGTGATGTCCAATTTATAGGGAAAGGGTTTGGATTGCACGATGGAAGGTTTGACCTTGTATTGATGAAGGTGCGACTGATTGAAGCTGATTTGGAAACGATTGATGATAATTGACCGTGTATATGACGCGTCTCAGTCAGCTAATCATGCAATTATACCAAATTAAGATCAAAAACGTGTGTGAATGAGATGATTTTGGCAACCCGTTGTCACAGTTGACTTTCTGAGTCAACTGCCATCATACAGACACACTATATAATTAAAATAGATGGGAAATACAACACAAATGTCGTGTAGATCAGTTGGTTAAGCTGTTTGTGTTTGTGACCCGGCTTGGGCGCGGGTTCGATTCCTGGCCCAAGCATAATATTTTTTGATATTAAAACTTATATATATGTATATTATATATAATTAATATAGTATTAGGGTTCCAAATACGCCACAATAATGATTAAAAGCGAATAATAATAATAATGAAACTTGACGTTTTTATTCATGATAAAAGTAACGTACAAGTATAAATGCGTAATGTTACACAAAGGAGCTCTAAAAAGCGATAGATAGTAGTTTAGTAATGCCCCGAGAACCGATTTTATTAGTACCAATCTACCCGCAAATGAGAGAGATTTCGCCTTCCAAGCCGACAATTTAGAATTAAAATTATCAATAACTAACTTCTAATTACAAATCCTCCGCATGTTAGCACCGACCGGCAATCCGAGGTGAATGAAAGGAAACACGCCTTGCTGACATCTCAAGAGTGTAGCCATTCTGTTTATCTCATGTTCCCCAACGCCAACGCCAAATATACTACATTTCTTCAGGTTCACCTTCATGCCCGACGCAAGGTAAAAACACATGAGAATGCTGTTATGGTTTCGGATATTATCTTCGGACCACACACCCAAAAATAGTGCATCATCAGCATATAATAGACGTGAAAGTGACGGCCCCTCATTTCGAATATTTACACCAATAAAAGTGTCATTTGCCACCGCCTTCGACATTATGACGTGCAACGCTTCCATTACCAACGTGAATAGGAACAGGGATAAGGGATCCCCTGCCGCAACCCCATTTTCTACTGAAATTCTTCCATAGGGACACCATTAAACAGGGCCAAAGCTTTCCCAGTATATAAAAGGCCCATCATGTAGTTTTTCCACCTGCTCGGGAATCCCATGTGGTGCATTACTATGAGAAGGAATTTCACATGTTGAAGACTACAAATAAATAGATAGAGTGAAGTTAAATGTTAATGCCTTTTAAATAACCCTCTAAAATAAAAATATGAACATTTTATAAACCCATTAATTGATGTAACCCGTTTATTAAATCGTCCATATTCAATTTGACCCATTTAATAAACAGGATACATTAACGAACATAATACCTTATCACATTCATGTCGTGTTTTAGTTCATGTCACAAATCCTCCCCAAGTAACCTAAATTTTATAACCAATTTGAGGTAAAGAAAAAGGTTGTGCATGGTATTGTCATTATAACGTGTTTGAGGATTTGGAAAGCGCGAAACGAGTTGGTTTTTTCAAATAAGAGACGGAACGTTGTCGAGATCGTGGCGGACATCAAATCGTTGGGATTCCTATGGTTTCAAAGTAGATTAAAATGGTTTTGGTTGATTGGTGTATGTGGTGTAATTTCGAATTGATGTAGTTTATGGCTTTTTGATTGATCATCTCCATAAGAGATGATTGCGGGCATTGTTGAATGAAATTTTCTTTTTAAAAAAAAGTAACCCATAACATTACAATTTTGAGTAACAATATATTCACTTTATAAATAAATACAATCAACATTTAACCGTCCAACAATGAGGACACCTGATCAAACCATTCTTATTACACACCATGCAACTCCTAAACCCTTTCTCCCTGTAACACTTCCTACTTCCATTACAATCACTACATATCACAAACCGGAAGTCACCACAGCTTGAGCAAACGCCCCGCGGCACCGCGGGCAGCCCTTCTAAAAGCTTCTTCAATTCGCCGGTCTCGCTCAGCATCCGCACATCATCTGCGTCCCCCACGTACCGTCCGCCTATAAAAACCCTAGGTAACCCTACATCTTTATTTATCTGAGTCTGTAACATGATCTGATGCAACTCTTCTTTGAATGATGAGTCCATTGATAGGTCTCGCTCGTCCACTGGAACGCGAAAGCCTTGCAGGATCGACCGTACGGCTCGGCATGCGTCGAACGTTGGACGTACCGCGCCTAGGCTCGTCATGTATACTACCACGCGGTTCTCGGAGTTAGGTATGTTAACTAAGGGAGCGGTGCTAATGTGCGCTTTGTTAGGTTTTTCCAGAGCGATGCTATCTTGCGCCTCCCTAGGTTTTTCATTTGCCCGAGCGATGCTATCATGCGTTTTTTTATGTTTTTCGTGTGTCTTAAACGAGGAAACGATTTTGATAGGTTTTTCGCGTATGCTATCGCGCGCCTGGTTAGTTTTTACATGAGCGATGCTATCGTGCGCTTTGTTAGGTTTTTCGTGGATCTTAACCGCGGGAGCGATGCTATCATGCGCCTTGTTAGGTCTTTTGTTTGTAGGTTTAGATCGAGTCGAGGCTATCGTGCGCGTGGCTTGGTTAGTGAGGCAGGTGCGGTGGAACGCAGACTGGCGTTGTCTAGCGGCAGCCGGGGGTGATGAAACCGGAGATAACTTTTTACGTCTCGGTTTTGCTTGATCGGGAGATGAGGAGACCGGGGATGAGGGTTTCTTTTTCGGTTTTGAATGGTTGGCGGTGGTGGTGGACGATGTTTTGTCATCTTCGACTAAGATATCGTCGATGTTTTTGAAGGAATGGCGGTTGAAATTCGATCGGCGAGGGCTCGTAGGGGCGGGATTGATTGAATTCTTGTGGGATAGCCACATTTCAAAGGAATTGGATTAGGTTTTGATTGGTGATGGTGAATTGAAATGATGGTTGTGAGTTTTTCCGGGAAGTTGGCGGTTTAATTGTTTGAAACAGTTTAAAGGATTATAATTAAGGAGAGGTTGGTTTAATGTTTTCCAAAAAAAATTTAGTGGTTAATCTGGTGTTGGGTGTATAATAATTAGTGAAATTGTTACTAAAATTAACATTTACAATTACAATTTGAATGACAATAATATTTCTATAGTTTTAATAATGTAATGTTTTATGTTTATTTACCAAACTAATGTTGGTAGTAGTTGTGTACTTGTGTTGATTTGAACATTCATCTGGACGACGCGAGTTGTTTAGAACTTAAAGAAGAGTGTGATTATGATTATAAAGATTGAAAGATGAAATAGATGATGGTGAAGAAAATGTTATTAGATCGGTCTCAACTTTCAATTTACTAGCGCTTTTAGATTTGTTGTTTTAGCAATTTAGCATGTTAGCCAATGTATTCAGGATAGGACCGACCGGTTAGATTGGGCTATGGTTGTCTTTGTAAGACACGTTTCATTTAGACTATATTTGATTAACATTTAATTTCGATTTAGATCCCAACTGATTAGCACTTTATTTTTAAAATATGGCATAATATATCCCGCATGCTCGGGTTAATAGATAGCCCGCAGGTGCTATTTAAAATCAAACAAAACGAGTTCTACGTGACTTTAAGACTACTCGGTTTTTACTAATATGTTTACTTTGCAATGTACATAATAACATTTGCTTCATGTATCAACTCGCACGCCACATGTAAGTGAATCCTTCATTGTTCCCGAAAGTAACGGCAGTCTAGAGCATTTTTAGTCGTTTCTAGGTGCCTTAGCGCGCATTACACCATTTCATCAATACTCTAAACTGCCCTCAATATGATCATGTGCACTTCTAACATGAACTAACCCTTCATTTAACACCTCAATTTCATTAAACTTAGTGCACATTCCATTTCCAAATCATCATTAGGTTACTTATTTCATTATACGGCTTGTTTCTATCCTTTAAGCCTAGAATTCATGCTTCTAAGTTGACTGATTCGTTGACCTGCGCTCTTGACTCAGGTTGACCAACCCCTTGACCAATGTTGACCGAATTAACTTGTTCCCTTACTTCTTGACTCCTCATCTCCCGCCAAGATAGCAAGTTATTATTCACACTTGTTTATCACAATTCTGGATCCCTAACCGAACCATCGCCCGGACCAACCATCTCACCCATCACCACTGCTTACAACTCCCACATCTAATCATCATCATCTGAGACCACCACCATAACCCGAACCACTAAGACCCGAGACCACCATTACAACACCCTTCATCACTCATCAATCACCTAACCTGTACAACCATAACCATCATTGGAACACCACCTCACCACCGTCGATAACCACCACTGGAACCGTCATCTACCGCCATAACCCATAATCATCAATGTTCAACTTATTATTAATGAGATAAGATTAAGAACCGATATAAGAAAGATTATGAAACTTACAAAACAGATTAGAACTGGTATGCCGCAGCCACCGCTGTCACGTGTCGGTAACCCCAAACACCACCTGAACCCTCCTCGGTGGCTCTTGTAACGCCTGTCACCGTTGTCTTCCTCCTTTTACAGATCTGGACCTCCTCTCTCTCTCTCTCTCTCTCTCTCTCTCTCTCTCTCTCTTCTGCTCCTGTTCACTCTCCCTCTCCTTCTCGGATGCATTCTCCCCTGCGCCTCTCTCTCTCTATTTCTTTCTCTTTCGCGTCTCCCTCTCGCTCTCTCTACGGGAATGTACAGTGAGTAAGTGTGTTGGTTTATTAAGGAAGGAAAGGGTGGGGGATGATTGAGATCAGTGGCCGCCGGAACTCCGCCCTGAGCCACCGGCTCTTCTTGCCGGTTTCCTTTTTCTCAGCCATCACTCTCTCTCTAATGTTATGTGTGTTTTGTGTGTTAGTATGTGGGTTTTCACCCAAGGCATTATAGCCTAGTGGTATCTTGGTGCTGAGATAAGACTTAGGGACCATAAGGTCCTGGGTTCGAATCTCACAAAGGGGGTTTTCTCATAATTATGAGTTTCCTCCTGAATTGGTGACTTGGTGGTGGAATATGATCGCGTGGCAACACTGGTGGCACGATGATACTCCAGTGTTCCGTGAGTGATTCCAATTTGTTGGCCGTTCAAAAAAAAAGTATGTGGGTTTTCATAAGGGACAATGGGATGAAGGGTTGGGTATTTATAATGGGTGTAGTCTAATGGTTTGTAAGAAAAAAAATTTAGATTAATGGTTTTAACATAGGTGTTGGCATATTATGAGAGGACAAGTGTCCTCCCCTAATGACTAAGCACAAGGGTAACTCGAGCGGGTTCGTAAACGGGTATTAACTTAGTTGTGTATCGTATGCTCACATATGATATTTATATATACTAATTCGGTTTTCAATTTCGCACATAAACGTACCATTCATTATTCGTTCTTAGTTACTTTATTATATGTAACAACCGGACCTAGGGCCCAAAATTTTTCGCGACCAAAAATAAAATGACAACGAACTTAATAATAATAAATAATAAACACTACGTTTTTATACGAAACTGAAAACCGAGCTATTATATATAATTATCATGTGTGAGCGTACGTTATATAACCAAACTGAAACACGTTAACGAACCCGACCCAAGACCCGAACCTCTTTAGTGAGTCACAAGGGAGGACACTTGTCCTCCCCTTGTTGTGACAACACCATCCCACACTTATATAAAAACCCTCCTAAACCAATATCCCTTTTTTCATTTCTCTGCTATCACACACGTACACATAGAGAGAGAAACATACAAGAGAGAGAGAGAGAGAGAGCAGGAGGAGGAGTTAGGGATCCACCGCCGCTACAGTGGCGGAGCTCCGGTGAAACCCACAACAGCACAGCCCACCAACGACACACCTACACCCACAACACCCCAAGGGTTTTAGAGAGAGGGAGAGAGATCGAAACAAAGGAGACCGTAGAGAGCGGATTAGAGAGACGAGAAATAGAGAAAGGAGCAGAAGCCGAGTCACAGAGGATGAAGAAGACGCCAGCCATGGCCTACCAGCCAACTAGTTCCGACAGAAGAAGCGACGGCGGTGGCGGCCTGCAAGGGTTCTGATTAGAGGTCCGACTAGTATGGTAAGATTATTAATCATTGTTATTTTCTTGAAATATCGAGTGGTTGTAAAAGGTTGAGCTGGTGTTGCTAGGAGGTTTTGACCGATAGAATAATAAAGGGTGGTTATGGTGAACTGATGATGGATGATAGATGGTGGTGGTGTGATTAAAGATAGGTTACGATTGGTGGTTGATGTTAGAAACATGATGTACAGAGAAGGTTATAGGATGGGTTATTGTGACATGGTGGTGATCGGAGGCTGTGATGGTGGCGGGTTCATGGCTGTGGTGTGGGTAATAAAGGATGGTTAGGTGGTGGTTAATAATAGAGGACAATGGGTGGTTAAGGATAAGTGGCCGATGAGGCTGATTGCGATCAGGAAGGGATAGTTACTGGTCAAGGGTGCTTGACCAGTCAATGGTCAACTCTGGTCAACCGACCAGTCAAAGAAAGTCAACGGACAAAAGGCGAAGCAAGGTATAACGACTACACGACGACTTAGCTAGAAACCTAATTTATCGTGTGCACGTGTGGGACATGGACGAGGCTATGGACCTGGACTAGACTCGACTAACAAATGTGTATATTACATTCTAGGAATAACTTAATGCACAATCATATATAATATTTGGTGATTCTAGCAACCAGACTTAGCACATAAGAAAACATTATGAGACCGTGGACTATAGGTGAATCACTTGAACATGAACATATAAACAACTAAATAGTTATAAGGTTGATAACAATGGAGATTTGGGAATATTTATGGATAACATGAATATAATGATAATAATGGATTCGGACTTAGAAGTTTGATTATATATAGTTAGTATGAAAACAATGGTAAGTAAGACACATTAAGACTTTGGGCAAATTAATAGAACATGAAGTTAGACAAATATTGAATGCATTAAACAATGGGGACTTTAGACAACCATACTTATACATTAATAAACTCGACCAATAGAAGATCGAATTAAGAACCTAAGTGTGCCCACACGTGTAACCACGACGTTGGTTACACGCACTGATGTTTATGAATTTGAAGAAGATCTTGCTAGTAATTGGAAACTGGACTTGGGATGTTATGTGACTGGGTGAAACGCTGCTAAGGTGAGTCCCATGTACCATTCCCCTTTTTCTATTTTACTATTTTGGGGTGAATACATGCTTCCAAAATGTTTTGTGATTATGGGTGTTAGTTATATAGAGCGTGATTACCTGCTAGACTGAACCAGGCACTCATTAACTCTAGGTGAGCCGACTTAATATATGGGTAGTACTACTTGGGGAAACCCCCACGCACAGCGGTCTGGCCTAGACCGGGAAACCCCCACTGAGACCAAGGGGTCGCTACGACATATATTTTGCCATGGGGAACCTATGTGGCGGGACATAGGTTGGAAAGCTATGACAATAACGGGCATAGACTTTGTTGTTACATCTAGGCATGGTTAGGCATGACGCTAGGTGCCAAGGGTTGAGTCGCCAGCTTATATAATTGTAACACCATAACCATAACTATGTGTTGAATTGTGTTGAACTTGGTATAAGTTGTTACAGTTGGTATCAGAGCCACGGTTGCGGGGAAATAGGATATCACCAGATATCCTATACCACACCAGGACAACTTAGAGAACTTAGCGTTAAAGGCTCTAAGATTACCTAGCTAGGAAATGCCTTGGAATGATATAAGACTGACCAGAATAAGGAACGACATAAGTCGAGACTTGAGTACCTGAACACACTAGAATGCTTACAGGGACTTAGAACCACTGTGACTAGTATATAAGCGTTGAGATACGTGAATGATGACTACGACGGAGATTACTAGAATAATTATATGAGGTAAATTGACGAATACACTTGACGTCATGTAATTGTGATTTTACAGGTACGTAAAAGTTCTAAGAAATCCGAAGAGTCGCCGAAATCAGAAGTGGTAACCATAGACTTATGTGAGGAAATGGACTAAGTTAGAGTCGTAAGAAAATATGTGATATACTTGCGTAACTAAGGAAAAGGGTTTGGACTTGATATAGTCGACATAACTGGGTTATTTTGATAAGTATGGTTATAAAATCCATGATCACTATAATATCTATCATCATAATTCTATATATATGTGTGTGTAAGTTTACATAAATGCTATTAGTTATGAATAACTTTCTTGACAAGGTTATGAGTTAACCATAAGAATTAGGTACCTCGCCAAGACTTGGCGCAACAATTTGAAAAGAACCCGAGATACCAAGGTGAGGTTTGATCAACATAGCATATGGATACTCCGTAACCCGATAAGTTTACTTCCCAAATAGTATGGTTCATTATTATGTGGTTCATGCATATGAATAGGTTGAATTTCTAGATCGAAGATAAGAAGCTAAACCCATGAGTTACTAGATCATTTCATTCGGATGTAATTGATATAGATTTCCGCATACTTAAGTTAAGTATAGTAAGTAGGATTCGTAACCGCATAACGGATTTTAGAATTAATCCTGGAATATCAACCGGAATGGCGGTAACCTAAGTTCAAGTATGTTTCAACCACTGGGACTATACAACATTCCCCAAAAGAACTATGATTGAACGCTAATTGTGGAAATTGTAAGATTGATACATGACACATCACTTTAAGTACCCTATGTATCTCTAGATCAGTGTTAAAATCTTCGGACTAGTTCCATAACCTTGTAATTTAGTGATGAGTTAGTAGAATGAAACCTACCGAATTATATAAGCTAGGCTCTAACCGGGGGGGAGTGAACCTAAATACGACGACAACCATACATAAGACGCGTAACGTATAGATCGATACCACTAAGACTTGACTAGATTGCTATAGTTTACAATTTATTTTGTAAGGGTTGTCACAAAAATTACTCGCATGATTAAGATCACCCTTTTTAAGTTTAGTATACCATGTTGTTTACACCTACTTTTAGCATAGTACCACACCTCATATCCTGTAACGCCAAAATATTGTAAGAAAACACTCATTATGCGAATATACACCAAAGTTAACGAACAAGGAAGTTTAGAAAATAGTTCTCACGTAAGCATAAAAAGCTAGCGAGAGTGACTTGTTTAAAGAGCATAAGATTACATTATGACGTTTAACTTACGCAAAACAAGGTTATTAAGAACTAGTAACTAGTGGAGTTCACATATAGGAATTCTTGGCTAACACAGTTATAAGAGCCATAATTGAGGTACAATAATGACACCTTTATAGTAGAATCATCACCCTTTCCATCATTTAGATATAGAATTTCTATCAAGTTTTTGGGGAGATTTTCAGTACATTTACGAGGTATCATTGGTGTGGTGAGTTAGCTGCGGTACGCCTTATATATAAACACCAATGATGCATCAAGAATGAGACTAAAAATCAAACCAAGAACAAACCATGATCTGTCAAACGTTTAAGCCATTCATTTCAAACCTAAACAGAGTATGATGATTAGAATGGAACTATTACAAATACGATTTAGCTTATAAAAGAATGATGATCACACAGGCACGTGGGGCCGAGCACTGAATCCGAGTATGGAGTATACTGGAAATGTTCAACAGATAGCTCAAAAAGTAATTCCGGTGACAGGATTCCATTAACTGGGGGAGAATGTGACACCCCGGAACTAGGGCCCAAAATTTTTCGCGACCAAAAATAAAATGACAACAAACTTAATAATAATAAATAATAAACACTACGTTTTTATACGAAACTGAAAACCGAGTTATTATATATAATTATCATGTGTGAGCGTACGTTATTTAACCAAACTGAAACACGTTAACGAACCCAACCCGAGACCTGAACCTCTTTGGTGAGTCCCAAGGGAGGACACTTGTCCTCCCCTTGTGACAACACCATCCCAAAAACAAGCTGATTCACCAATGGTTTTATAAAAACCCATCCATCCCACACTTATATAAAAACCCTCCCAAACCAATATCCCTTTTTCATTTGTCTGCTATCACACACGTACACATAGAGAGAGAAACATACAAGAGAGAGAGAGAGAGAGAGAGCAGGAGGAGGAGTTGGGGATCCACCGCCGCTACAGTGGCGGAGCTCCGGTGAAACCCACAACAGCACAGCCCACCAACGACACACCTACACCCATAACACCCCAAGGGTTTTAGAGAGAGAGTGATCGAAACAAAGGAGACCGTAGAGAGAAAGGATTAGAGAAAGACGAGAAAGAGAGAAAGGAGCAGAAGCCGAGTCACAGAGGAGGAAGAAGACGCCAGCCATGGCCTACCGGCCAGTAGGTTCCGACAGAAGCGACGGCAGCGGACTGCTAGGGTTCTGATTAGAGGTCCGACTAGTATGGTAAGATTATTAATCATTGTTATTTTCTTGAAATATCGAGTGGTTGTAAAAGGTTGAGCTGGTGTTGCTAGGAGGTTTTGACCGATAGAATAATAAAGGGTGGTTATGGTGAACTGATGATGGATGATAGATGGTGGTGGTGTGATTAAAGATGGGTTACGATTGGTGGTTGATGTCAGAAACATGATGTACAGAGAAGGTTATAGGATGGGTTATTGTGACATGGTGGTGATCGGAGGCTGTGATGGTGGCGGGTTCATGGTTGTGGTGTGGGTAATAAAGGATGGATAGGTGGTGGTTAATAATAGAGGGCAATGGGTGGTTAAGGATAAGTGGCCGATGAGGTTGATTGTGATCAGGAAGGGATAGTTACTGGTCAATAGTTCTGACCAGTCAATGGTCAACTCTGGTTAACCAACCAGTCAACGAAAGTCAACGGACAAAAGGCGAAGCAAGGTATAACGACTACACGACGCTAGAAACCTAATTTATCGTGTGCACGTGTGGGACATGGACGAGGCTATGGACCTGGACTAGACTCGACTAACAAATGTGTATATTACATTCTAGGAGTAACTTAATGCACAACCATATACATATATAATATTTGGTGATTCTAGTAACCGGACTTAGCACATAAGAAAACATTATGGGACTGTGGACTATAGGTGAATCACTTGAACATGAACATATAAACAACTAAATAGTTGTAAGGTTGATAAAAATGGAGATTTGGGTATATTTATGGATAACATGAATATAATGAAAATAATGGATTCGGACTTAGAAGTTTGATTACATATAGTTAGTATGAAAACAATGGTAATTAAGACACATTATAACTTTGGACAAATTAACAGAACATGAAGTTAGACAATTATTGAATGCATTAAACAATGGGGACTTTAGACAACCATACTTATACATTAATAAACTTGACCAATAGAAGATCAGATGAAGAACCTAAGTGTACCTAAACGTGTAACCACGACATTGGTTACACGCACTAATGTTTATGAATTTGAATAGGATCGTGCTAGTAATTGGAAACTGGACTTGGGATGTTATGTGACTGGGTGAAACGCTGCTATGGTGAGTCCCGTGTACCATTCCCCTTTTTCCGTTTTACTGTTTTGGGGTTAATACATGCTTCCAAACTGTTTTTGTGATTATGGGTGTTAGTTATATAGAGCGTGATTACCTGCTAGACCGAACCAGGCACTCATTAACTCTAGGTGAGCCTACTTAATATATGGGTAGTACTACTTGGGGAAACCCCCACGCATAGTGGTCTGGCCTAGACCCGGAAACCCCCACTGAGACCAAGGGGTCGTTGCGGCATATATTTTGCCATGGGGAACCTATTTGGCAAGACATAGGTTGGAAAGCTATGACAGTAACGGGCATAGACTTTGTTGTTACATCTAGGCATGACGCTAGATGCCAAGGGTTGAGCGGCCAGCTTATATAATTGTAACACCACAACCATAACTATGTGTTGAACTGTGTTGAACTTGTTTTCGAACTGATAAACTGTTTTTGGATCCATTGAACTAGTTACACGGACTTACCGGCATATTTGCTGACCCAAACTCTTTTAAGCATGTGTTCAGGTACTGCATTTGGATAAACATGAAGACGAGGTATATATTTGCTTGTGTGGATTAGAGATTGTTATGGTAGAAGATTCAAGCTGCAAGCGTAGCGGTTTAGAGAACTTAGAGCTAAACATGGATTGAGATTTGGAACGACTAGTGGATCACGCCTTATCAACTGCTTCGACGACCACTGCATTTCGTCCCTACATAGATATTAGTCTATTTATTTAAGTTATGTATTTATATTTTGGATTAGAAATTGTATAACATTTAAATATTAGTTATCGTTGCTTCCGTTGTGCAAGTCTGTTACCAAACTGTTATTTCATCCAGCCCCCTCCTGGTCGGGTTGTTACATTATAATAATAATAATAATAATGTGCTAAAACTTTTTGGGCCCTAGGTCCGTGACATATCATATAATTTAGTTATTGCCACTTTCTGTAACGCCCCAAAATCTCTTGTTTATTATCTATCTTGATTAAGCGAATAATAGGAAATTTATTAACCGACCATGACGAGGGAATATTAGTAATTTCCATCTTGTCCTAAACAATCACATAATACTAATTTGATTAGTGATAGAATAATAATGACATAGTTGTTAATCTAGAGGGCTAAACTTGACAAGTCTCCAAAGTGAATATTATTATACAAAAAATGGTGGGATGATCTCCAAATCTGGAAATCGATCCAGACACACACATACACACACACACACACTAGAAACACACACTTCACAACAACTCAAAATCAAGCTGATTCAAGGCCAAATTGAAGGGGTTTTGCTTGTATTAGCCCTAAAACGGGTCATCTAGGCCTAACAAACATCTAGGTAATATTTAATTGGTTTGATTATTGATTTTGTTCATGTATGATTGAGTGATAATCATGGGTTTTTCTAAAAACGTGAATTCAAGAGCTTGTAGTGGTTACTCTTGTGTTAGAGGACCATAATACATGATAAATTGTATGTGTTTAGCAAAATACTTGTGTGATGAAAGATTCATAAGAATCCATATTTTAGAAGTATGGAGTTCTTGATAATTTCGTAGCAATTGCCCTAAGAATTAGAAAGAACATTTAAGCTATACTTGAGATTGAAAACCTTGACTTTAATGTTTAAGGGTATACTATGGATGTGTAAATTGAGATAAAAATGGATTAATGAAGTCTTTAGATTATATAAATGACTTTGGTTAAAAGGCACCTACTAAGTGTTTGAGGAAACGCCTTAATGAAACCTGATTTCGTTTGGGTCTATATTCTTTTGATGAAACTTGCTTGAATATGTAAAATTTCACTTATAAGCAAGTATCTAAATATAAGTGTGAATTACTCAATCTAGGTGCAAGGCTTGAGTTTTCGGGGAGCCACTCGGGTGAGGACTTGAAGCAAAAAGGGCAAGAGTAAGGTAAGTCATCACCATGACTTTATATATATATATATATATATATATATATATATATATATATGCATACCTTGAATCCATATCAAGGGGAGTGTCGTAGGAGTTGAAATGCTATTGTGATTTCCATGTGGCATATAATTCATAAGTGAATTTCTATCACAAGTCACACGGACCGAGCAAGTATGACCGAGAAAAGTGACACATGTGGCCATGGACACGAGGCATTGCCACAACGATGTAGTGACTTGAATGGATGCACACCTTGTCAAGTCAAGGCTTGATTTGTAGTGTGGAAGGCTCAAGACAAATTTGGGAATCACAAGAGGTTATCTTAACAAGGATTAGAAATATATATAATCCAATATGCAATAGTTAGACAATCAAACTCATTCTTTGTTAATACTAGCATGTTAGTATGCATACATTACAAGAGAATGGGTCAAATAAACAAATTGATAAGTTCTTGAAATCTTAGAATTTCCCCAAAATTTATTCTTGGTTGTTCCTCATCAAGTCAAGGGTCAAAAGGAGCATAAAACCCCTTAAGAAATGTGTTAAAAACTGGCCAAAAAGCAAAATTTATGAGACGTATCTGATACCGGCATCCCGGACGCTGGTCTGGACGCTGGCTGCTGTTTTTCTTGTTTTAGTTATTTTTGAATTCTAATCAATCCTATTATCGATAACGGGTTCTTTGGCCTTGTTTAAACCCTAGGTACAATAGACATGGATATTGGATGATGATCATGCCATGGAATAAGAACCGAATGCACAAGACTTGTCCGTTTTCGCAACTTTTGAACATCATCTTATGAAACTTGGGATTTGGAATGCGTTATCGTTTATAATTTTTAGTAATACCTAGACCATGCGTATGTTTTGAAATACAAGGCTTATGTACTAAACAATATCAAACTACTTAATCATGTAATGTTTTGTTCTAAAAACTTTCCAAATCAAGTTTGTTCCACATAAACTACTCTATAATCCCTTGTTTATTGGGTTGGGTATTACAAGTGGTAATGAGAGCACAAGGTTGAATAAAGTATGCGTTTGGTTCGAGCTTGATCATCAATCCGGTAAGGAAGTTATTTCCAAGGTTATCTTAATCTAGTAAAAAAATGATATACATTATGATTGAACACGAGCCAATCAGGAACAAACACGGGGATAGTGCATTAAGCACTAAGATCCGGGAATACACCAATTACACGGTCATGGTGAGCTAAGGCTCAGTCGAACCGGAAATTGGGAATCCATGATCACGTCATTATATGGTGCAATCGAATGAATCCAATCGAAATGTTCTCTAACTCAGGGTTAATCTTTCAGCACTAGGTGGCTGATGATTCCACATCTAGTGGACAAACTCCCGTCACACGGGAGGAGATCAAGGAAGTTGTTTCCAAGGAGATAGGGACGGCTATACAAAATGCTATGCCTGGTTTTCTAAATGAGCTACAAACAACACTTCTCGCAATCATCGAAGAGAAGAGTAATGAAATCAAGGAGAATGTTCTCCTGGAAGTCATTTGTAGCAAAGCCCGGAAATCTTGCCCATATAATAAATTTATGGCATGTAAGCCCCAAACATACGAAGAGGAGGTAAACCCGGTGGAATGCCAACGGTGGCTTTCCAAGATGGAAGACATATTCGAAAGGACGAGTTGTGATGCGGAAGACCGCGTGGCATACGCCACGGGTCAATTAAAAGACTTAGCCAAGAATTGGTGGGATGTGAAAAAAGCGGTCTGAGCTCAGAAGCCCCGCAGGCCATTACTTGGGAGGAATTTAAAGTTCCATTCCTACAACATCATAGCCCCAAAGCGGTTGTGAATCAAATCAAAGAGGAGTTTACAAGACTCCGACATCAAGGTGAAACGATTGACAAGATCACTGGGATCTTTTTAGACAAACTGAAGTTTTGTGGTGATTTGGCTCAAACCAAAGAGCAAAAGATCTATTAGTATCACAACATGCTCGGGGCCGAGTTTAGGGAATTCATGGCTCCCTCAAAGTATGAAACCTTAACCGACATAATTAATGCGGCCCGTGAGCGAGAGATGGAGCTCAAAAATCAAATTGAGCGAGGTGAAAGAAGGGTGGCAGATCTGAATCCGGTCCTAAACAAAAAGCAAAAAGTTGGTGAATCTCCTAAAAAGGGGAATGCCAAGGGCGGGTCACCAGTGCGTGCAAGATATGTGGGAGAAGCCATAAAGGGGAATGTTATTTAAAAAACAAGCCCTGCCCAATCTGTAAGAAGACGGGCCACATTGTGGGCAATTGCCCCGCTAAAGTAGACATGTGTTTCAAAAGTTACAAACCGGGACACAAAAGGTCCGAGTGCACTGAAGCCGCGAAATCAAGTGGCAAAAGCGAAAGTGCAAACGAGACATCCAGAGCTCGGGCAAGATCATTCAATATCACCTCCGATGAGGCAAAAGTAGACCCGAATGTGGTCGCAGGTTCATATCTTGTAAATTCTATACTTTTAAAGGTGCTATTTGACACGGGTGCAAATAAGTCTTTCGTCTCGCACGAACTTATTTGACACCCATCATTCATACTAGAAAAACTACCTACTCCACTCAAAGTAGAAGTAGGTAATAATAAACACTTTGTTGTTTTTTTATGTATGCCGAGGATGCAAAATCGTTATAAACGGGGAGGAGTTTCACATAGATCTGGTGCCCATGAAGATGGGTGAGTTTGGGGTCGTGATCAGGATGGATTGGCTATCCACACATCATGCCAATGTAGGCTGCCACCGCAAAATAATACAAGTTGTATCACCGAGCGGTGAGCAGGTCACACTACATGGGGAGACAAGTTGCAACTCTATTATATGCTCAATACTTGAAGCCAGGAAGCTTATACAACACGGGTGCAAAGCTTATCTAGCTCACGTGACCAACACTCGAAGTGAAGTCATACAAATTCAAGACGTACCAGTCGTACGTGAATTTCCCGATGTGTTCCCCGATGACTTGCCGGGTGTTCCACCTGAGCGGGAAATCGAGTTCGGAATCGAACTAATCACGTGATCCAAACCAGTAGCTAAGGCACCATACCGCCTAACACCTTTGGAGCTCCAAGAATTAATGACACAATTGCAAGACCTACTTGACAAAGGTTTTATTCGACCGAGTGTATCCCCATGGGGTGCACCGGTGCTATTCGTAAAGAAGAAGGATGGCAGTCTTCGAATGTGTATCGACTATCGACAGCTAAACAAGCTAACGGTAAAGAACAAATACCCATTCCCACGTATTGGCGATTTGTTTGATCAACTGCAAGGCGCGTGTTGGTTCTCCAAGATTGACTTAAGATCGGGGTACCACCAATTAAAAGTAAAAGAGGCCGATGTGCCCAAAATGGCGTTTTGAACGTGATATGGACACTACGAATTCCTGGTGATGTCTTTCGGATTGACGACTGCTCCGGCAGCATTCATGGATTTAATGAATCGGGTTTGCAAACCTATGCTTGATAAGTCAGTGATTGTATTCATCGACGACATCCTCATCTACTCCAAACGTGAAACTGAACATGCTTGCCATTTACGCGAAGTACTCTCCACCTTGAGGAGGGAGAAACTCTATGCCAAGTTCTCGAAGTGTGCGTTCTGGCTTCGAGAAGTCTAGTTCCTTGGACACGTGATCAGTAACAAAGGGGTACTGGTGGATCCAGCAAAAATAGAAGTCGTATCCAAATGGAATCCACCAAAGAACCCATCCGAGATCCGAAGCTTTTTAGGACTCGCGGGTTATTATCACAGATTTATCCAAGATTTTTCTAAAATTGCCGCCCCATTGACCAAATTGACTAGAAAGGAAGAAAGGTTCATATGGGGAGAAGAACAAGACAAAGCGTCTAACCTCCTAAAGGAGAAACTCACACATGCTCTTGTGCTCACTTTACCAGAAGGCACGGATGACATGGTGGTTTATTCCTACGCGTCGCGTCTCGGATTGGGGTGCGTACTCATGCAACGAGACAAAGTTATAGCATATGCCTCCAGGCAACTGAAAGCTCACGAAACTAAATATCCAACTCATGATCTTGAGTTAGCCGCGGTTGTGTTCGCGCTCAAGATTTGGAGGCATTACCTATATGGGGTAAAAATCACGATTTTCACGGACCACAAGAGCCTTAAGTACTTCTTTAACCAAAAGGAGTTAAACATGAGGTAAAGGCGTTGGTTAGAAACACTAAAAGACTATGATTGCGAAATTCGTTCCCATCCGGGTAAAGCAAACAGGGTGGCCGACACCTTAAGCCGAAAGGAGGACCATACTCCTATCCAGGTAAGGGCTATGCAACTTGTAATCACCTCGGGCCTCATTGATCGAATTCGGGAGGCCCAAATTGAAGCCTTGAAAGAGGAGAACTGGAAGAAAGGGAGAATCAAAGGTCAAGTTGATGACCTTGAAGAAGATAACCACGGGTTGAAGACTCGACTTGGTAGAATTTGGGTACATAACTCTTGTGATGCTAAAAACCTATTATTAAATGAAGCGCATAAATCTCAGTATTCGATTCATCCCGGAGCTACAAAAATGTATATAGACTTGAAGAAAAACTATTAGTGGCCCGGAATAAAACGAGATGTGGTAAAGCATGTTGAGAGGTGTGTGAGTTGTTTACAAGTCAAGGCAGAGCACCAAAATCCGGACGGGAAACTCCAACCATTGGAAATACCTATGTGGAAATGGGAGCACATCACCATGGATCTATTGAGTAAGTTTCTCAAGACGCCTCGGGTTTTCAATACAATATGGGTGGTGGTGGATCGGCTAACAAAAAGCGCGCATTTCATCCCGATACGCGAAACATACACATCCGAGAAGATGGCGGATGTATTTCTAAATGAAACAATCGCTCGTCACGGGGTACCTGTGACAATCATTTTGGATCGAGATCCACGATTCACTTCGGGCTATTGGCACGATTTTCAAACACAATTGGGTGCGAAGGTATTGCTTAGCACCGCATTTCATCTGCAAACCGATGGGCAAAGCGAAAAAGGTTGGATATTTACAGACGTACTACAATATTTATAATTTACTTTATTATTTCTACCGCTTAATATTCATTTTTTGGTAAATAATTAATTTAGTGAACTTCTTTTCTTTTCTTTTTTGTACTAAAAGGAAGATATGATGAAGTTAAGAAACCAACATTCTATGAAGCGACAAGTTGATTATTGAGAATGTACTTGGACAGAGCTTTGTTCGTTTGCATGGGTGGGGACATAATCTAGTTATTGCTAGTAACACCATTGGTACTACTCAGAAATCAAACCACCATACGTTTGACGAACTAGTTGATGCACTTGAAACAATGAAAGGTAAATATGCAATTGCAGAACATACACTGATTTCGAGTAATATCATGACTCATTCACCAGCATATCATGACATTCTCGAGGTGATACGTTAGAGTGGTAAAGATATCGGTGTGTGAAATAGTTTCGTATTTTCTATAATATTGTTAGTGACTTTTGAATAGTTTTTTGTTCTGTTATTATAAGTATTTCCAATTCTGTAACAAGTACTTTCGTTTTGAGATTTGAACCATGAGGTTTCAGGAAATTTTAATAATGAAATTTGGTAACATATGTGTATATATTTCTTTTGTATTTATTTGTATATATTTGAATATTATTACTCACATATATAGTGATTATTGTCTACAAATAAATATAATTTTACCAACACATCTAAATTTATTGCTACACATATAAAAAACAATGCCTGCACCATTTTTATCTACACATAATATAACCTTTACCCACACATATATTCATGACACGTGTCATCACTATAGTCCACGTCACCTGCCTTGTTGGATGCCACATCACTTGTCATCCAAACAAATCGTTATACTTTTAACCACACATATAAATTAGTTTTAGCCACACATGTATGTGTAGGTATAGCTTGCTATATATCTACACATAACTAATGTGTGGGTAATCATCAATATCCATAGGCATGAGTCTACACATCATGACACTTAATTTATGTGTAGGTAAAGACAACTACTAACATATAATAGGGTTTTATCCACACATACTATGTGTAGGTAAAGACCCAAATTTCTTGTAGTGTCTTGAAGACATGCTTCGGGCATGCATTATCGATTTTGGAGGTAGTTGGGACACGTATCTGCCATTTGTAGAGTTCTCGTACAACAACAGCTATCACGCGAGCATAGGTATGCCACCGTTTGAATCCCTCTATGGTCGAAAATGCCAGACCCCGGTATGTTGGGGGAGGTAAGTCCTCGTGAGCTCGCTCACAAAGATGCAGTCAAGGCCGCGAATGAAAAGATAGATATTATCCGCGCACACCTAAAAGCCGCTCAAGATCATCATAAATCATACGTGGATAAAAGGCGTAGACTGATTGAATTCCAACCAGAAGACCTTGTCATGCTTAAGGTCTCCCCTTGGAAGGGAGTAATACGGTTCAGAAAGAGGGGAAAGTTCGGTCCAAGGTTTATTGGGCCATTTAAAATCCTCGAACGAGTGGGACAAGATCAATCAAAAAAACATTAAAAGTAAGCTTTTATTACATTATTTGTCTATTTATATTTTTATAGGAGCGATTGGTTAAAGGCTAGCTCAAAAGCAATCATAAAAACATTAAAAGTAAGCTTTTATTACGTTATTTGTCTACTTATATTTTTATGTTTTATGCATTAAGTTTTTAATTATTTTTAATGTGTAGCAATCTGCAAAAGAAGAAGAAAATTTAGAAATTGAAGTGTTGATTACTGATGGGTGTAATACAAGCAATTGAACAGAAAGGTACTTTTTGCCATGTTTTTTCTTTGACCCATTTTAATATTGTGACTAGTTGTGTAGAATCGGTTGATTTAATAGGTTGTATTAGTTGATCTGAAGAAATATTTTGCTGATGAAGACGTTGATAGGCTACTTGAACTTTAAGTTGTTTTTTTTTTAACAAAACAATTATCAGGTTCATATTTTGGCGAACTTTTAATATTGTGACTAGTAGTTGGGTCACAATATTAAGTTGTTTTTTTTTTAACAAAAAAACAATTATCAGGTTCATATTTTGGCGAACTTTTAATATTGTGACTAGTTGTGTAGAATCGGTTGATTTAATAGGTTGTATTAGTTGATCTGAAGAAATATTTTGCTGATGAAGACGTTGATAGGCTACTTGAACTTTAAGTTGTTTTTTTTTTAACAAAACAATTATCAGGTTCATATTTTGGCGAACTTTTAATATTGTGACTAGTAGTGTAGAATTGGTTGGGTTAACATGTTGTATCAGTTGATCTGAAGAAATATTTTGTTGGGTGATTTGAAGAAATATTTTACTAATGAAGACGCTGATAGGCTGCTAGATCTTTAAGTTGTTTTTTTTGTTTTTGAACAAAACAATTATCATGTTCATATTTTGGTGAACTTATTTTGTATTAGTTTGACTGAATGACTATTGACAATGGTACCTTTAAATTTGAAGTGTATGTACTAAATTTTAATTCGAACCGAGCCGAGCTGCTTGGTTGTAAACCAGGAGAGTTCGAGCAATGGTTTTCTGCTCGTTTCATTAAATTTGAACCAAGCCGAGCTGCTCGGTTTCTATTCGAGCCGAGTTCGAGCAGACCCTTGCTCGGTTCGGCTCGGCTCGTGAACAACCCTAGTTACAATCATACATGGAAACAAGGACTATTACGCAGCTGATGCTGCAAAACCCCCAAAAACGTTCAAGACATACACCCGCGCTGAGCCAGAAAAAATGGATCCTCAATCATAAATGTCTTTCGTTCTGAAAATGCGAGAGCCACATATTAGCGTTTGATGGACAGGACCTTCGTCAACGAAATCGGCATAAATTTGGAAATCTACGTCGATGATTTGGTTCTCAAGAGTAGAGAGGAAGATCAGATGTTCTGGGACATTCAACAAATGTTTGATCAGCTGTGCAAGGTGCACATGAAACTCAACCCCAGCAAATGTTCATTTGAAATGGAAGAGGGCCGATTCCTCGGGGTCATTGTCAAGCGAGATGGTTTCCGTGCCAACCTCGAAAAAGTTCGGGCAATCGAGCGAATGCCTTCTCTAGCATCCGTCAAAGAGGTCCAAACACTAATGGGTCGACTAGTCGACCTCAACCGTTTCCTTTCCAACCACGTTTCAAGGTCATTCTCATGGACACCTTAGAAAATTGTAATTTCAAATACGGATTCTAATAGTGAAATCAAGTATCTGAAAACTTCGGATATCAGGTTTTGAACACTCCTACCTGTTATAGAGGAGTTGTGATGATGTGGATCTGGCCTGTGCCAACGGAGGGTTGCGGCTCATATGTCTTCGGTATTCGAGGAACATTTATGTATTTTTTTTAAATAATTTCAAACATAGTATCTATACTTGCTTACGTGAACGGATTTTGTCATTCATATCAAATAAGTGCGATAATGTAATTTTTTTACTAGTTTGTATGCATTTAGCACTGATATGCACATAAAACAAATGATAAAAATAGCATCTAAAAGTTATAGTGATAGTTATAAATTACAAACTAAAAACTAAATAAAAAAACTTAGATACTTGATTTGGACATGCCAAGGAGTATCTAGCTTTTTCTAAATTTAACCCATGTGCACAGGTAGGGCTGACAAACCGTGTCTTAACAGGTTTAACAGGTCACTGACGACGCGAACAACACAAGTTCTAAACTTGAATATAATTCTTTTAACTATTTTATATTGCATATTTATAACACAGTTATATGTTTTATATACCAACAAAAATATATGATCAATCATATCATCCTAATTCTACTTATTTTTAAAAAGGTAAAATTACACATACTGTACTTTTTAGTTAACAGGTATTATCGTGTCTTGTACATGTTACATATTGCCAGCACCCATCCTGCAAATGTGTTCAAGGGACATTTTTGGTTAGCCTAATTGCCCAAGAACATAATACACTTTCTGAAAGTAAAGATGCACAAAACGGTTCTTTCGAACTGGTATCGGGTAGAAACCAGGTCTAGATTTTATTAACAAAGTCAATAAATAAGAGTGTGTTTGGGATTACTTTTTGAAAATAAATTATGTGTTTTGTTGCAGTAGGGGTGGAGCTATTTTTAGATTATTGCGTTTTTCAGCTGGTGGCCTAGGCTCTCCCCCGGCTATACCTATGGTTGATTCTTCCCTTTCTGTGGAAGAAGTGAGTGTTGTTGACCCTCTGGATGTTGACCCAGTTAGTGTTGCTCCTCCGCAAGATGATGTGAGTGCGGAGAAGAAAAAAAGGGAAATCAAAAAAGAGGAAACTTGCAGCTGCTTCCGGGGTGGAAGTTTTATTGGCCAAAAGGAAATAAATGCTGGAGATGAAGGAGAAATTGTTAGGTAAACACTTCTATTTTTCCTTCGATTTTCTTTTGTTCGGATTATGCATTGATTTGGTGTATTTTTGTCGTGAGCAGGTGAGCGGATAGCTGTGAGCATGCCCTCATCTGGGACTGATGAAGTAAGTGTTTCCCGAGAAGCAACCATGAAGGATCCTCTATCTTGCCTTGGTGGTAGTTCCGGGGATTCGGTTGTGGTCACTGATGCTCCATTGCTGCCTACTTTGGCTGAGGTGGTGCAGACAATATCCCGTGTTAGTTTGGCCCCTGCTTGTACTCGAACCTCTGGGTCGGAGCCTGTTGTGACTCTATCTACTTTGATTCCCAAGATCACTGTTTCGTTGCCGACTTTATCGGTTCCCATTCCTGCAAAACCGGTGTTTACGTCTGCTAGGGCATCTGTTACTTCTACTTGTGCCTTTGGGCAGAGTTTTTCACAGCTGTTACGAGACGTGCAGAAGAATCCTATCCAGTTTCTTGGTGGGATCCGGACCGGGGGTGCAGCGGCCGAAGGGTCTTCTTCCGAAGTTAAAGATATGTCGTCCAACGTATATGTTCCGGGTATTAGTTGGTGTCCTTCTTTGAAAGACGTTCGATACGTGCCTGGGTGGCATATTGCTGAGTCGACCCGTCTTATTCATCCGGATGTTATTCGCCATTGGGCGGAATATGCCTTCCCTCCTACTGAGAGATATTATTTGCAAGGATTGGACAATGCCCAACTTGTTGAGAATGCCTTAGGGTCCAGTGGTAACTATTCTTCTTCTTTGTATGAGGTTCTTCACCGTTGGCGTGCTGATCTGGCTAGTTTGTTAGAGCTGCGTAATAGGCATATCTCTGTTGTAGCTGAGAATGAAAAATTATCCAAGCAGCTGGCTGAGGCAGAAGTTGAGCTGGTTTCCCGACAAGTTGTTAATGAGAAACTGGCAGGAGACAAAGCCCGGATGGTGACGAATCATACCAAGGAGAAATTGAATTTGCTCCGGGTAAATGAAAAATAGGGTGGTATCATTTCTCGTCTTGAGGATCGAGTGAAGACTTTGACAAAGGAGTTAGAGGCGGAGAAAAATACTGTTGCCCGGAATAAAGCGGAGATGGAGAGGTGCAAGCTTTTGTCAGCTGAGGTTGAGAACTTTGAGTCCCGGATCAGGTGGGCAGAAGAAGAGAAGGATTCTACGCTGGAGAGGTTGAATGAGTGCCAGAGGCAACTAACGACTGCGAATGAACGGGTTAACCAAGCTGTGAATGATGCTAAAACTGCCAAGTCTCAAGCAAATTCTGCTCAGTCTCAGTTGGAGAATGTTTGTGGTGACCGTGACTAGTTAATTAGCCAAGGCATCCCTACGTCGTGGCATTATATTCGAGGTAGCTTGGAGTATCAAGAGCGAATCAACACATTTTATGAAGTGGCCATGGAGTCCGGGTATCATGGTGGGCTTGGCTATGGTAATCAGGTTGGTATCGCTGGTCAAAAACTCCCTCCCCCTACAGAGCAAGAGAAAGAGATTCCCACCCGGGTTGTTGATTCATTGCAAGCCCTTAATAGTGACTCTTTAGAGGCTATCACCCAGCTTAGCAGCCAAGTTGGTGATAAAGGTGTTTCGTCCCTTAGGTCTATGTTGGAGCCTTTTGTGGTGACATCCTATGATGGTGAGGGTTCGTCATCTAGTTAGAATTAGTTTGTTGTGGGAATTATGTAATCTGACTCCCCTTTTTTTTATTGCACGTGTGTGAGTGCTTTTTAATATATATATATATATATATATATATATATATATATATATATATATATATATATATATGGTGTGTGTGAATGCCACTTGTCATCTCGTATTTAATTGCAAATTTGATTCTTGATTGGACAGCCGTCTTAAATCACTTGCATGTCATGATTGCTTGACGTCATCAGTTGCCTTTTCCACTATTTCAGACGATTTTATGTCAGACAATCCAAGATATTATTTAATGCATATCTCTTGGTCTTCCAAGGAGATCCTTTTATAAGTGAGGCGACTTATCAAAAAATCATTCCTATCTTTCTTTCTTGTTTTCATTTTTCTCTCTATGGCTCATCGTTGCGTATCCATAACTGAGCTATTAAGAGAGCTAGATGCCATAGATGGTTTACAAATGCCCTATCAACATTCTCGAGACATGGATAAGCATCAAGATGCCATGGAGGAGTTCAATGTCAGGACTGCCAACTATGTCCCTGCTCGGAGGTATGGCAAGACACACTCTCGTGGCCCTAGATCATTGTTCTTTGGTGTTGCTCCTGATGTTAATCAGGGTCCAATGCATCAACCTGGGCCGGCTGTGCCAGTAATGATGGAGGTTCCTGAAAATCCAAAGATTCCTTATCACCTGGTTGTGGGAATGGGTGTTGTTGAAGACCCCCCCTGTTGTGCAAAAAGTTCTTGATGCAGAACTAGGAGAAGGCCCGCTTAACGACCCAGTTTTACCTGATGTGGCTCCTGTTGAAGAGTTGCTGTACACCCCTATGGAGGTGTTGGCAATCCTTGAAGGCAGGGCCTAAGTACATCTTTGTTTTTGTATAGGGAGGCCCGTGAGGCTCCTTTTGTCTTTTCTTTTAACTAGCTAGTTTTTTGCTGGGGTAGGATAATTTTTGTAATGGCATTTGGATTTTTGTCCTGCCTCCTTGTCACACCACGTCTAAGGCGGAAACACGTGGCGCGACGGTTCAAAAGTATTAAGCCAAGATTAATGCAAAGCACAATATTAATTAGAAAACGGGCATTTATTCAATGCTAATAGTCATGTCAAATTATTAATACATAACCATAAATTGTTTTCGAAAACGATAAAGAGGCTTCTCCCTTTATCCCTAAATCCATGGAATAAAGAGATAAGACCCCGTCACGACATTCCCAACGCCCAATTTGGAGACATCCCCGACCCTGCTCGCCATGCTAACTTCCATCAATCAATTACCTGAAAGATATGTTTGAAAATCGTCAATATATAAATATTGGTGAGTTCACAGGTTTTAATTTAATAAATCTTTATAAAGTGGGAATATCCTTGTTATGACATTTATAGGAGTTGCAAAGTCCTACAATTTACTTGAGCCTATAACCAAACCAAGACAATTAATAATGCCCCCGCCCAAAGTCGTTACTCGGTATTTCTACGACTTTATTTCAGAATAAGTGCACCCCAGGCATACGCCGATGCATAATCGACGCTATCGATTAGGGGTGGGCCTTGTCAGGCACCAATAGTACTATTCAAATATCCCTTTGGTTTCTCATTCCTGAATAAATGATTATAGTGGGGAGGTCTCAACCCCGAGTGGCGATCTTTACTCAAGTATCCAACCCGTCATACAATCCCAACATATCTTTCCCCCGTAAAAACGTTAAATAGTTTAGAAATGGGGCCGTGAGACTCACCTGTAACTGTGCTCGGCTCAAAGAAAATAGTAAAGTTTGTGATCCCGTACCTACAAAGGTTCTAGGCGTATAAGTCACTTACACCTATGGTGTATGTGCCTTGGCAAGTTGTACACCCAACTTCCCGACCACGTCTTTATCCCAATTCCCGTTTAATAGTTTCGTATCCTAGGTTCAATGGCGATGGATTACCCTTTTCTTACAAGTCATATATTATTCTTATAATTATTCTTTATGACTTGTACAACATTATACTTGACACGACTCCACCCAACGTATAATTATTTTCCCATTCAAATAATTATACTTAGGATCTTTTCGCTCAATATAAAGTGTGTTCTTATTAACCGACCCGACTTACCTTGCCACATATTTATTTTCCCATTTAAATAAATATGCTAAGTCTTTGTCGTTTGGTAACATAATCTTAACGCTCGACTAGACTTACCACACCGTACATCTATTTTCCCATTTAAATAAATGTACTAGAATCTTGTCGGTATTCACGCGTTCGTAGATATATCTCATCTACTCGTCTCGGTTTTCCTTCTCGCACATCTATTTTCCCATTTAAATAGATGTACTAGAATTCCGTCGGAAACGAGTACACGTACATATATCGTCGCGTGGATACTACTTGTTAAGTCCATGTGTCGTTTAGCGTTTTTAATTTGTTACGTTATGTTTCTCCTTTCCCACGAATATTGTTACTACACTTAGGAAAGTGTTACGCACGTTTCACCCTTGTTATATATATTTTATTTCCGTAAAATATATATGTATATTTTTATCTCGACGTAATAAGTCCGTTTACGTTGGTTCGTGTAACTAAGTTTGTTAGTTAACGTTTTAGTCCGACTCGTCCAACTTGTTACCAAAAACGTTCCCGATACTTTTATATTCCCATTTATATAAAAGCACCTTATTTTTATACAAGTCTCACAAGTACTTATTTTATAAAGTCTTACTTTATGAAATAGTCGCGTGACTCCATTTATTTTTATAAAACGTCCATTTTATAAAAATATACATTTTACTTAAAATGCCCAAGTAGGCCATCGTTATTTACCGAACCAACCTTGTAAATCATTACTTACACTTTTTGACACTAATATTTCCATCATTGTGTTCTTGGTCCAATAACTTCTAAAATATTTATTTTAGTCCATTGGTTTCCAAGGTTGTCATTTTAATCCTTTAATTTACACTTGTAGCATTTTTCCCTAAATCTTTCATGGTTATTATTTTTCTTCCACTTTAGTGGACTTTGAAGAATCCTTTTCACCATGATTAATTGTTTTTACCTCTTTTTACTTCTAATGCTCTTTTAATTCATTCTAGACATCAATAACATGTGTATTTCATATTTTTGTTCAAAACATCAAACTTTCACTCATCTAAGTGAGTGGACTTTGAAGAACTAATTTTTCCACCTATGGCTTTCTAATCCATTTTAATATTTTTATGACTTTATTATATCATCCTAAGATGATTAAAAACCACTTTTCATCATATTCAAGTCACTTTTCAAAATATTGTTTTTCTCATCTTCAATCATCCAAACATGTTCTTATTATTACACTTTCATCAAAATACTACTTTTATTAAAAATAACTAAGATTTCATCATATTATTATTCTCTCATCTTCATTTTTAATAAAAGCCCATTACTTAGTTAAAACTCATTTTTATTACCCATATTGTACAACTTGCTTCATAGCACAAAACATGATATTTTAAATTAATAAAACAATGCAAGACTTACAACTAGCTCAAGGCTAGGGAAGACAAGTTCTTGGATTTTGGATGTGGTTTAGTGTGTTCTTCCAAGTGGGTTATGCTCCAAGCTCTTAAACACACAAGAAAGGGTTTGAATGAGGATGAACTAGAGGTGACTTGAGGTAGTAAAAATTGAAAGAGAGGTGGTGGTGGGGTGGTGAAATGCTACGGCCAAGAGGAAGAAAAAGAAAGGATTTTTGTGATTTTTCTCCAAGTGCTCTTCTAGTGTTTATATGATCTTTGCAAATCCTCCAAAGATTATCAAATCTTGCTTGGATAGGCTAGTGAGATTATGGAAGGATTTGTTAGATTATGAAAATCTTGTAAAGATTTTAAGAGGGTGTATGGGCCGAGTTTTAGAGAGAGGGAGGAGAAATGATTGGGTTAATTCTCTTGTCCAATCTTATTACATGCATCCTCATCATTACAAATGATTTGGAAGAGATTTTTAAAAAAAACTTAAGTGAACTTCCACTCTAAGTGGCCCTTGGCCGGCCCCCCCTATGGGCATTTGGTGGGGTCCACTTTGCTAATTAACTCTTCACATTATGCTTAAGCAAGTCCTTTCCGGGTACCGCCCGGGTATTTCTCGAATTTTCGTCGCGTTTTCCCTCGATATTAAAATACCGTTAATATTTATAAAATTATGTCCAGTTTAATTACTGATAATTTATTTCGGTTTCTGTCGGGTGAATTTACGTGTTACGCGCGTATCGGGTGCGGTACGCGCACTTTATTCGTTACCGGGAGATTTGTGCAATAAGCTTTTACGTATGGCTTTGGGTTTCCAAAACTCATAATATTTTGTAAAAATATTATTTATTTTATATTCCGGGTGTCCGGTGTTCGTTTCGCTTATTTCAGTTTTACCGGGTAATCGCCAGTGTCCATACCGGATAGTTTTGTCTGCGCACGATCCTATCATGCTTTGCTATTAAACTCATGCATTCCTATGCATTATTTGGGAAATCCTATCTTTCTAAGGCCTCAATTAAATATTCAGCACATAATTACGGTTAATTACGTTAATCGCGTTTAATTAATTAGTACGGAATTACCTTAATTTTGCCGGTTGTTACACTCCTACCGTGTTTTGAAAAGTCGTTTAAAAGACTATCGTCAGTGTTTTAGATATGAACGCCGATGTATGCTTATGTAATGAAAAACGTTGTCGTTAAACGCGTTTTATTAAATAGTACGGAACTACGGCTTGCCGTGGATTTACATGATAATTAAATGTAACAAATGATAATGTCGTGTTCTTGGCGGTGTGCTTTAGATGGTATGTCGTTATATGTAACACTTCTTCAATTGTGTTGCGTTCCAGGTCCCCAGGATTGGTTCGTCGTTTAGTTGTTTCGGGGAGTATGCACCTTTGCCCAGTACTTCAGCTATCTCGTAAGGTCCTTCCCAATTTGGACCTAGTTTCCCTTGAGACAAAGATCTGCTTGCTTCATTATCCCGTATCACCAACTCACCTACCTTGTTATAATACTTTTCCAAAAGCCTTTTATACCGAGCTTCATTGATGCAAGCTGCTTCACGACGCTTTTCTAGTATCTCCAGATTTTCGCGTAATAGTTCTTCGTTCTTGGTAGCATTATTGCTTCTCCTTAAAGAAGGGATTCCAATTTCTGCCGGGACCATTGCCTCTGAACCGAATGTCAAGCTGAACGATGTTTCACCATTGCTGGTCTTTGGCATGGTTCTATGTGCCAAGAGAACGTGTGGCAACTGGTCCACCCATGACTTTCCTTCCGCGTCCAGTCTTTTCTTTATTCCTTCTAGTATGCTTCCGTTGGCCCTCTCCACTTGGCCGTTGCCCTGTGGGTGGGCCACGGAGGTGAAGACTTGTTGGATGTGCAGTTCCGTGCACCAATCTTTCAACGACCTATCCGTGAATTGTGTCCCATTATCACTGACAAGGTACAACGGGACCCCGAACCTGCAGACTATGTGTTCCCATAAAAACTTTTTGATATTTGTCGCCTCAATCTTTGCCAGTGGTTTGGCCTCCACCCACTTTGTGAAATAATCAATAGCAACCACTAGATACTTGAATTTCCCGGGAGCCAAGGGGAATGGTCCCACTAAATCTATTCCCCACTTTTGGAAAGGCCATGCTGCCATGACCGGTATTAAGTTGTTCTTGGGTCGCAAAGTTTATGGTGCACACTTTTGGCAGCTGATGCACTTTTGTAGTTCTTCTACGGCCATGTTATGCATTCCTGGCCAAAAATATCCTGCATTCTTTATTTTGGCTACCAATGCTCGGGGTCCTGCGTGTATGCCGCATATGCCCGCATGAATGTCTTGTATTAAGAATTTTGCTTATGATGGTGCAACGCAACGCAAGGCTGGTCCCAGGTAAGATTTCCGGTCTAAGATTCCCCCGTGCATCTCATATTGCAGGGCCTTGGTGCGTATCTTTATTGCCTCACCCTTGTTATCTGGCAGTGTACCATATTCCAAGTACTGTTGGATGGGTGTCATCCATGACACTTTTATTGCATGGATACTGTGTACTTCTGATACTTGAGTCGATGGCTGCTTTAGGGTCTCAATGTGAACGTCTTCTTCAGTACCTGAGGATGCCAACTTGCTGAGGGCATCCGCAATGTCATTCCTGTGCCTTCGCACGTGAATCAACGTTATCTTTTCAAATCTTGACATCTGCTCCCTTGTTTTTTCCAGGTATTTTGCCATTGTGTCGTCCCTAGCCTCGTAGGACTCATTAACTTGATTGTTTACTAGCAATGAGTCCATGTGAGCGTCAACCCTCTTTGCGCCCATTGACAGGGCCATACGCATACCGGCCAATAATGCCTCGTATTCTGATTGGTTGTTTGAACATTCAAAATCAAATCGTAGGGCATATAAGAATTTTGCTCCGTCTGGGTTTACCAGCATTAACCCGGCTCCTGCCCCTTTGCTGTTAGAGGATCCATCCGTATACAACTGCCATGCTGAGCTTTCGTTATCCGGTCTAGCTGCAGTGTTGCTTTTGGTTGACTAAACCTCTTCTCCTTCCGGGATTTCTGCCATAAAATCCGCGATGACCTGTCCTTTGATAGACGTTCTTTTCTTGAAGCTTATGTCCAGGGCCCCTAGCTCAATAGCCCATTTTTCCAATCGTCCAGAGACTTCCGGCCGGTTTTGCACTTGTGCTAGAGGGAAACCGGTTAGTATCTCAACCTTGTGTGCTTGGAAATACCGGTGTAGCCGACAAGATGCGTGTACTAGGGCCAATACCAACTTTTCTAGTGTCGGGTATCTTGTTTCTGGGCCGGAGAGAACCCGGCTGATGTAGTAAACCGGTGTCTACAAAATTCCTCTTTCAACTAGTAAGACAGCACTGACGGCATGATGTCCGGCTGCCAAGTACATCTTCAGAACCTCTTCCCGTTTGGGGGCCGTGAGCATTGGCAGGTTGCCTACGAATACCTTCATTTCTTGGAACGCTTTTTCTACTTCTCCCGTCCATTTAAACTTGTTCTTGTTCAAGCAGTCTTTTAGCGTAGATATGAAGGGGAGAGACCGCTCCGCGTGCCGTGCTAGAAAACGGTTGATTGCTGCCAATCTCCCATTGAGGGTCTGAGCCTCTTTTAGCGTCCTCGGGGAAGGCATGCTGATGATAGCTGCCACTTTTTCAGGATTGACGCGAAAACCGTCCTTAGAGACAACGACCCCCAAGAACTTTCCTTCCTCCATTCCAAAAGAACATTTCCACGGGTTCAACTTGATGTTATATTCTCGTAACATCTTAAAAGTTTCTTCAACGTCGACGATGATGTCTTCTTCCGTGCAACTCTTGATGACTAAATCATCAACGTAGACCTCAAGGTTTCGTCCTATTTGGTTCTCAAATACTTGATCCATTAGCCTTTGATATGTTGCTCCCGCATTCTTTAACCCGAAAGGCATTTTTGTATAACAATAGATGCCTGTGTCGGTATGGAATGCGGTCTTGTCTTCATCTTCCTGGGCCATCTTTATCTAATGATAGCCCTTGTATGCATCGAGAAAACACTTGAACTTGAAAGGTGCTAACGAATCCACCTTGAGGTCGATCTCTGGAAGCGTATATGCATCTTTTGGACATGATTTGTTGAGGTCCTTATAGTCTACACACATACGCCACGTCCCATCATGTTTCTTGAACATAACCGGGTTTGCCACCCAAGTATGGTATTTGGTTTTTCGGAGAATACTTGCTTCTTCTAGCTTCTTTACTTCTTGAACCACTGCTGCCCGGCGTTCTGGAGCCATACTCCTTCTCTTCTGTGTTATAGGTTTGACGCCCGGGAAGGTTGACAGTCTGTGTTCGGCTTTGGATCTTGCTATGCCCGTCATGTCAGCATGTTTGAAAGCAAACACATCTAAATTACTTCTCAACACCTGTTTGAATCTGTCTTTTGCCAGTGGTGACAAAGTGTCTCCGATCAAGACTGTCTGTTCTGGGTATCCCATGTTCAATACCCATCTTTCCGGACCCCTTACTCCCATCGGCGCTTGATGTAACACCCCAACCGATGGCGGAAACATCGGGATGTCACGTATTGATGATCGTTTCAGTAGCACATGGTATAAATTGAATTTTAAATAATTTATTCAAAACATAAATATCCAAAATAAAGTGATGTCTACGAATTCAAATACATGATATCAAATAACCAAAAACTTCAAATAACTTCAAATAATAACTTCATGATAAATCCTCATGCAATCTCAAGCCTCAGCTTCATTGTTACCTGAAACATGTTAATTTTGAAAATATTTTTGGGTCAACAAAAGTTGGTGAGAATTACATAGGTTTTGATAATCGAATAAAAAAATGTTGTGCAATTCAAGTGTCATGGCAAGTCTAGTCCATATGTGAAAACATACTAGAAGTAAATCGAGTGCATAATCAACCCTTGTGACTGTTATAATGTGGTACATCCCATACGCTCATGGTTCACTCGAATATGTTATGCGATAACAAACACCCACGCTACCTTTGTAGGAGGCACGTATCTGGGTGGGATTGTCAGTCCAATAGATCTATCAATGTATACCGTCGGCTGATCATTGTTAATGATTATGCTAGAATTGTGCTTACCCTAGTCATGTTCAAGACATAATGCAACATAGAAAAACACATAGACACTTTGATGATTGAATTGCATATATAATGTTGTAACATGTTTCACCCCAAAAACGGTGATAAATAGAAAAGGGGCTATGTAAAACTCACCTTAGCAAAATGTTATATCTCTTGAAAAAATAGAATAGTGGTGTTGCCCAAATATGCCAAGTATTACCCTATACATAAGGTAATAAATATGTCTAAGTCTATCTAGTCTACCAATATATTCTAGGGCTTCGAATTGGGGATAAATGCTCGTTTGATTAATAAAAAAAAAATGTTTGATAAATGAGAGAAATTTAATAAATAAATAAACAAAAATCTTTTTATAAAATTTGAATCAAAGATGGTCATAATAATGAGTTTAAAGTATAAAAATAATTTTTATAAAATTATTTTCTTTAAAATAGAACATTAAATCTATTTATTTCAAATTGTCAAAATTTAACTTTAATATTTAAAAATACTAAAATTAAAGAATTATTAGTTTAAAAATTATATTTCTGTTCCAAATAATCAGAAATAATTTATATAAAATTTTGGTGCAAAAATATTGAAAAATGAATTTATTATGATTTAATTATGATTAAAACTAACAAAAATTGGTTAAAAATATTAAATAAATGATTTTTCAGAAATAAAAATCATTTCAGAAAAGTTTATTGTCATAAAAACTCAGAATAATTTTTGTGGAAATTTATAAAATTGTTTTGATATTTTAATAGAATTTTATAAATATAATAGAATAAACTTGGATTATTTATTATATATATTAAATAAATAAATTTTTGAAAATTAAAATTGTATGTTAAACCTTTTCATTAGATTAACACAAAATAATTTTTGTAGAATTTTTAAAAGAGTTTTGGTATTTAAAAATGAATTTAAAAATATAAAGAAATATATATATATATATATATATATATATATATAAGTTTGTTTGTTTGTTTTTAAAGAAAACCAAACAAAAAAGAAAAGAATATAGCTGTTGTGGATCGAACCCGCGTGGGCCGGTCCGAGGACACCAGGCATAACCACTTGGTCTAGACCAGTGGTTGTGTTTGGTTTCAGTTTGTTAAAATTATAAAACATGTGTGAATTCAGTGTTCTTCCCCAAATGAAACATACGAGCCCTAGTTTCTGCAATTGAACAAATCACACAACATTAACCCAATTAACCTTAGGGTTAATGTTGTGTGTATGCCGAACAATAAAACCCATCAAAAAAATCAGACTTACAAACACGATTGCTAATGGATTGATCAGTCAATGCTCAAAGTCAAAACACGATCAAAATCTCAAGAACAGTGAATGATTTAAGAAATTGGAAGTTGAGAAAGAATAATTGGTGAGTTGTGATTGTCTAGAGATGCTCAATTTATAGTGTGGTGGTCTGGATTATCGAATTGGTAAGGTTGACTTCGTATTGAATGGGTGACGCGTACATGTTCATAATTGGTATGATTTAAATGATGATTGAACGTGTGTTGACTCATAATAGGCCGGTAATCACGATGACATACCAATCCATGATCAATTACACGATAATTGGTTTGATTTATGGCAAGTCGTGTTCACAGTTGACTTTCCAAGTCAACTGGGAGGATTTTGAACTCGTGATATAATAATAAAGTGTTGGGTTTAAAACAAATAGTATTTGTAGAGCAGTTGGTTATGTTGTGTGTGCATAAGGGCCGGCTTGGGGCGCGGGTTCGAGTCCCGGCCCAAGCAATATTTTTTTATTATTTAATCTATATATATATATATATATATATATATTATGTATAATTATTATAGTATTAGGGTTCCCAAAATGCCACAATAATAATAAAATGCGAACAATAATAATAGAACTTGACGTTTTTATTCATGATAAAATGTAACGTACAAGTTATAAATGCGTAATGTTACAGTCTCCCCTACCTTTTAGGAACTTCGTCCCGAAGTTGGAGTTGGAGAGTCTGGTGGAAAAATATGTGGGTACTTAGACTTCATCTGGTCTTTACGTTCCCAAGTGAACTCTGGACCTCGTTTAGATTCCCAACGAACCTTAACGATCGGAATGCGACTGCGCTTGAGTTTCTTGACTCCAATATCAACAATCTCGACGGGTTTCTCGATAATGTGCATAGTTTCATCGATTTGCACATCCTCAAGAGGAACATGGAGGTTCTCATCTGCTAAGCATTTCTTGAGATTCGAAACATGGAAGGTCGGGTGAACGTTGCTTATCTCAGGTGGAAGATCAAGTTTGTAAGCCACTTTTCCAACCCTGTCAAGAATTTTGAATGAGCCTACGTATCGAGGAGCTAGTTTTCCCTTTCTACCGAAACGAATCACTCCTTTCCAAGGGGATACCTTAAGAAGTACAAGGTCCCCAACTTGAAATTCCAAGGGTTTACGACGTTTATCAGCATAACTCTTCTGACGACTTCTAGCCTTGAGAAGATTATCCTGAATGAGTTGGATTTTGTCTGTGGTTTCCTGGATTAGTTCGGGTACAGTGATACGGGCTTCACCAACCTCAGTCCAACAGACAGGTGAACGACATTTACGACCATAGAGTGCCTCGAAAGGAGCCATGTTAATGCTGGCATGATAACTGTTGTTGTATGAAAACTCAACCAAAGGGAGATAAGAATCCCATGCGCCACCAAAATCGATGACACATGCCCTGAGCATATCCTCAAGTGTTTGGATGGTCCATTCAGTCTGGCCATCTGTTTGAGGGTGATAAGCAGTACTCAGGTTCAACTTGGTACCCAAAGCATCTTGTAAAGAATCCCAAAAGTGAGAGGTGAAACGGCCATCACGATCGGAGATAATGTCCAAAGGTATACCATGACGACATACGATTTCACTTACGTACATCCTTGCCAACCTTTCCACAGAATACTTCTCACGAATAGGTAAGAAGTGGGCTGACTTGGTCAAACGATCGACGATTACCCAAATGCTGTCAAAACCTTTGGGTGTACGCGGGAGTTTGGTGATAAAGTCCATGGCTATGCTCTCCCATTTCCATACAGGAATTTCTGGTTGTTTGAGCATACCAGATGGTCGTTGGTGTTCAGCCTTGACCTTAGAACAAGTGAGGCATTTTGCAATGAAAAGAGCAATGTCTTTCTTCATACCAGGCCACCAATATGAATAACGGAGATCTTGGTACATCTTGTCAGCTCTAGGATGAATAGAATAACGAGACTTATGAGCCTCGTTCATGAGAAAGGTACGAAGATCATCACGGTCGGGAATCCAAAGTCGATTAAGAAAATAGAGTAGTCCATCAGGTTTGGTTTCAAGTTGAGTCTCAGCACCACAAGACATTTCGTCGTACATGTTACCTTGGGTGACTGAAGTATGTTGAGCCTGGAGGATGCGATCCTGAAGATCAGTACGAACTCTCGCACAATGAAGTTTGATACGCTCTTTACGACTAAGTGCGTCAGCCACAACATTCGCCTTGCTAGGATGGTAGCAAATTTCGCAATCATAGTCGTTAAGTAACTCAACCCAACGTCGTTGCCTCATGTTAAGGTTTTTCTGGTCGAAGACATGTTGGAGACTTTTGTGGTCCGTGAAAACCACACATTTAGTCCCATAAAGATAGTGTCTCCAAATCTTAAGAGCAAAGACAACAGCTCCCAATTCAAGATCATGGGTGGTATAATTCTTTTCGTGAGTCTTGAGTTGTCTAGACGCATAAGCAATAACCTTTCCTCGTTGCATGAGAACACAACCAAGACCTTGGTTTTATGCATCACAATAGACCACGAAATCATCATTACCATCAGGTAGAGACAAGATAGGAGCTTCACAAAGTTTCAGCTTAAGAGTTTTGAATGCTTCCTCTTGCTTTGGTCCCCACTCATAAGGTTTACCCTTGTGAGTTAAGGCAGTGAGAGGAACAGCGATCTTAGAGAAGTTGGCAATGAATCGACGATAATAGCCGGCCAAACCAAGGAAGGAACGGACTTCAGTTGGGGTTTTAGGAACACTCCAATTCTTCACAACTTCGATCTTTGTAGAATCAACATGAATTCCGTTCATATCAATGACATGTCCCAAAAATTGAACTTCCTTAAGCCAAAATTCACACTTCGAGAACTTGGCATACAGTTGCTCTTTCTTTAGGAGACTCAAAATGGAGTGAAGATGTTGTTCGTGATCGGATTTTGATTTTGAGTAAATCAAAATGTCATCGATGAAGACGATCACGAATTTGTCAAGGTAGGGTCTACAAACTCGATTCATTAAATCCATAAACACTGCGGGAGCGTTGGTCAATCCAAAAGGCATGACCATGAATTCATAGTGACCATAACGTGTACGAAAGGCTGTCTTGGGAATATCTTCATCGTGGACTCTAAGTTGATGATAACCAGAACGAAGATCAATCTTCGAGAAGTGGGTTGCTCCTTGAAGTTGATCGAAAAGATCGTCAATCCTAGGCAATGGATAACGATTCTTGATGGTGAGTTTGTTGAGTTCACGATAGTCGATACACTTTCTAAGAGATCCATCTTTCTTCTTAACGAACAAGACAGGGGCTCCCCATGGAGAAGAACTGGGGCGAATGAAACCTTTATCAGAAAGTTCCTGTAGTTGAATGGCAAGTTCTTGCATCTCAGAGGGTGCAAGACAATAAGGAGCTTTGGCGACAGGATTATCACCAGGAACAAGATCAATTCTAAATTCCACTTGTCGAGCAGGAGGCAAACCAGGTAAATCCTCTGGGAAGACTTCAGGATAGTCCCGAATGATTAGGATGTCTTGGATACTTTTGCCTTTGCCCTTCTTTTCTATCACGTTAGCTAAGAAGGCTGTATACCCCTTTCGTAAGTATTTTTGGGCAGTAGTACAAGACATGAACTTAAGCTTGCCACAAGGCTTCTCACCATAGATCTTCAAAATCTCACCAGATTCGAGAGGAATGCGTATGACTTTCTCAAAACACAGAATTTCAGCACGATGGGTTGACAACCAGTCCATGCCTACTATGACATCAAAACTTCCAAGATGCATAGGGATGAGATCGATAGAGAAGGTATGATCGTCGAGGTTCAACACACAGTTACGGATAATAGAATCGATCGAGATAGACTTCCCATTAGCTACCTCTACCACTAAAGGTTCCTCTAGGTTTGTTTGGGGTAAGTTAAGTAAGGGTTCAAACTTCAGTGATACAAATGACTTATCAGCTCCCGAATCAAATAATATGGATGCATAGTGGTTATTAATGAGAAACGTACCATTCACCACCTCGTTGTTGTCACGGGCCTGGTTAGCATTGAGATTGTAGGCGCGACCTCAAGCACCTTGGTTCTGGTTGCGGTTCTGGTTTTGGTTGCGGTTTTGGTTCTGGTTCTGGTTTTGGTTACGATTGGGGCAATTGTTGATATAGTGATCAGGGCTGCCACACTCGTAGCACTGACCACGAGCAGGCCTGTTGTTTTGTTGGTTGGGAGCTGGGGCATTGTTGTTTTGGGCAGCAGGAGGAGCTCGGCAGATGTTCACAAGGTGACCATACCTTTGACACTTAGTACAAAAGCGACATGGCACCTGTTGTAACATCCTGTATTTTTCCTCAAATAATTTTATTCATTAAATGTTTCCATTATTATTCGTCGTTTACAACAAATAAGCTCATAGGTCCCAAAATTTTCCCAACCAGCTATACATTTTAAACTCCTCTCATAATAATAATAATAATAATAATAATAATAATAATAATAATAATAATAATAATAATAATAATAATAAAATCAGATATTTTTAGAAAGTCAAATAGTCTTAGTCAAACAGTCAAAGTCCTAGTCAAATAGTCAATTCATCATAAAACCTTACTTTATGGTGTTGACCAATTTTAATGGCTAATTGAATCCAAAACTAGTATAAAAACCCACCTATGAACCATTACACTTGCCACCTCTAAATTGATTGTTTCAATCCGATTAAACTTTCCCTCATACTTTTCTTCTATAGTCTATTACTTCTACAATTCAAGCTTTGATTATAAGCTCTTGTAATTGGCGAATTGGAAGCATGATATTCTTCCTTTTTTTTCGGATTTCTTATTTCTTCAAATTGGACTAGCTACGTTGTTGAGTCTTTGGGATTCGCCTCACATACATTCACAACGCTTAGAGGATAATTCAGCTTAGCGAATGTGAGTTTACATAGCCCCTTTTTCTGTTTTACATTTTGGGGTGAAACATGTTTAAACATTTTATACACTATCATTTACTCATTCTTACATTGTTGAAACTTGTGATTCAATTACACTATCATTTACTCATTCTATCATTTGACTGTAACAAAAAGACACAGTACAATCATTAACATTGATCAAGCCGCCTGTTTAGATTATAGCGCTATAGGTCTGACAAACCCATCCCCCCGCATAAATTCAGGGATGATCGATAACAGTAACAACATTTAACTAACTTGCGAGTTAGTCCTCAGTCGACACAAGGTTTGATTGTACAAAGACGCATTGTTACATGTCGGACTCATACTCTATCATCATACAACTGTGATTGTTGTACAAACTATTATTATCTATCATATTCCAAAAACTTATGTAATTCTCACCAACTTTTGTTGACCCAAAATATTTTCAAACTTAACATGTTTCAGGTTATTCTTGCATGAAGATTTGAGTTAATGCTTAAAGATGTGTAGCTAGTATTTTTCATCTTGTGATGTACAAATTCTTAGAACAATTGTATGTAACTTATTTAAATTATTTAATGAAATTTATTATTCACCATGAGCTACTGAACAATCATCAATACGTGACATCCCGATGTTTCCGCCATCGGTTGGGGTGTTACAGCTGTGCTGGATGATGGTACTTGCAAGTGTTGCACAAGGGGTGAGGTCCGGTGTATGGTTTCTTGGCTGGGTTTTGTGCTGCAGGTGGGGTGGTAGCAACCATGTAGTTCCTAGCCTTGCGCTTCTTGTTGCTTGAGGTCTCGGGCTTAACCTCAATAGCGGGCTGAGGAGTGTCTTTTGCAGCAGTCTTCTTAGTGCCTTTGCGCCATTTTTCCTAAAATAAATTGGAGTAAAACTAACATCTATACATAACAATGGCGGATGATACGGGTCCCTACTCCCGACACCACAGCATTACTAGCCAAACCCAAAACCTTCACTAGCTTCATGGATAGCAAGTAATAACCGCTCCTAAAGCTGTTCTTTTGACATGTATTCAGGAAGATCTAACTGGTTGAAGCTGATAAACAAAATAACATGTGAGTTAAAGAAGAAGCATAACATAACATCAAAAAGCAAAAAAATAAAAATAAAAATAAAAACAAACAAACCAGGTATGTGCTGATGGCAGCCTCTCTGGAGCTCCATAAGCTTTGTGAATTTGGAATCTTTGTGGACCCGATATACCTTGCAATGCCTTAAAACCTTCCAGTGGCACCTTTGATGTACCAGTGACAAATTGAAGCAATCTAGCCATGTCTTCTTTGTTAAATGCTTTGACAACCTCCCAGAACCACATAACTACACTAGAACCTACGGTGTATCCTGTATATTCAGTGTTGGCCTTCAGATCATCCAAATCAATTTCTGGAAGCCCACTTGAAGAGGGTACCGTTCTTCACATGATTATCAGTGAGAGTAGCCGCCAGACGTTTGGCTTCTTCCAAAGTGGCAGGATTCCTTCCCCACACCGTGTCCTGGATTTGCATGGGTAGACCACCGATATACTTCTCGATGGCTACAGGCAGGGGAGTGACTTTGTGGGGCAACAATAAGATAAGCTCGTGAAAGCGGGTATTGTAGGCAAGGTTTTCCCCACTATCTTGAGCAAGGGTGTGGAACTCATCTTCTAGCTTCTTAACCTCATTGCGAGGACAAAACTCTTCCTTCATAACCTCCTTGACTTGATCCCATGTCATAGCAAGAGCAACTTCGGCTCCACGAGTACGCTTTTCCTCATTCCACCAAGTGAGTGCTCGTTTGTGAAGAACACTCATGGCGTAACGAACCTTAAAGTTGTCGGGGCATTCACTGTTGATGAAGGTATTCTCAATACCCTCAAACCATTGTAGGAGTCCTGTAGCTCCTTCTTCTCCACTGAACTTTGGGGGATTACAGGAATTAAAGTGTTTAAGAGTACAGGCTGGGAGACCATTCCCGTTCCCGTTGTGGTTTCCATTTCCATTACCGTTGCCGTTACCGTTCCCGTTGCCGTTACCGTTCCCGTTGCCGTTCATCTGGATGACTTGAGCTAGTAAATTGGGAACCAGAGTCGCGATTTGCTGCGCCATTTGTTGAGAAATGATCGTGTTGTTATTGTTGTTGTTGTGGTTAGCGTCATGGATGTTGCTATTCACTTCATCTTGATTGTCACCACTGTTAAGGCGAGTGCTGCGACCTGGAGGCATGATCTGTATGAGACACAATGAAATGAATGAGATTATATAAGGAATGTAATCATTTATTCATTAATTAAAACGAATAAACGAAAACGTTGACTTATCAAAGATTCTAAATTCTAATAACATATGAAGACATGCTTTAGCCTATAAGTGAACACTCATCCCGAGAATTCCCAGGTAGGCATCCGGGTCCCTCGTCTGATTGGGATATATGCGCAATGCCAGCCTAGACAGAAGACTCAGAATACAGGCGTTCACCCTTCCAGATTGCACGTGTTCGTTATTAAAATCTAGAACTTCGACGAGATCTCAAGGTGGTTCAGGTTAAACCTGAGGATTTTGTCCTATTAATCTAATGGTGGATCAGGATTGCAGCAGACGAATAAGAGTAGGTCACATGTAGGCTTAGGGTTGTATAGGATAGGGATAAGATTAAGGAAGCAATTAGGATTTCAAGTAAGAGGAGCAAGTACTGTTTAAGTCCCTAAGGTTATAGTCTAGATTATTTTCTAATAACCTAATTCCCTATAACCAAGGCTCTGATACCAATCTGTAACACCCCAACCGATGGCGGAAACATCGGGATGTCACGTATTGATGATCGTTTCAGTAGCACATGGTATAAATTGAATTTTAAATAATTTATTCAAAACATAAATATCCAAAATAAAGTGATGTCTACGAATTCAAATACATGATATCAAATAACCAAAAACTTCAAATAACTTCAAATAATAACTTCATGATAAATCCTCATGCAATCTCAAGCCTCAGCTTCATTGTTACCTGAAACATGTTAATTTTGAAAATATTTTTGGGTCAACAAAAGTTGGTGAGAATTACATAGGTTTTGATAATCGAATAAAAAAATGTTGTGCAATTCAAGTGTCATGGCAAGTCTAGTCCATATGTGAAAACATACTAGAAGTAAATCGAGTGCATAATCAACCCTTGTGACTGTTATAATGTGGTACATCCCATACGCTCATGGTTCACTCGAATATGTTATGCGATAACAAACACCCACGCTACCTTTGTAGGAGGCACGTATCTGGGTGGGATTGTCAGTCCAATAGATCTATCAATGTATACCGTCGGCTGATCATTGTTAATGATTATGCTAGAATTGTGCTTACCCTAGTCATGTTCAAGACATAATGCAACATAGAAAAACACATAGACACTTTGATGATTGAATTGCATATATAATGTTGTAACATGTTTCACCCCAAAAACGGTGATAAATAGAAAAGGGGCTATGTAAAACTCACCTTAGCAAAATGTTATATCTCTTGAAAAAATAGAATAGTGGTGTTGCCCAAATATGCCAAGTATTACCCTATACATAAGGTAATAAATATGTCTAAATCTATCTAGTCTACCAATATATTCTAGGGCTTCGAATTGGGGATAAATGCTCGTTTGATTAATAAAAAAATGTTTGATAAATGAGAGAAATTTAATAAATAAATAAACAAAAATCTTTTTATAAAATTTGAATCAAAGATGGTCACAACAATGAGTTTAAAGTATAAAAATAATTTTTATAAAATTATTTTCTTTAAAATAGAACATTAAATCTATTTATTTCAAATTGTCAAAATTTAACTTTAATATTTAAAAATACTAAAATTAAAGAATTATTAGTTTAAAAATTATATTTCTGTTCCAAATAATCAGAAATAATTTATATAAAATTTTGGTGCAAAAATATTGAAAAATGAATTTATTATGATTTAATTATGATTAAAACTAACAAAAATTGGTTCAAAATATTAAATAAATGATTTTTTAGAAATAAAAATCATTTCAGAAAAGTTTATTGTCATAAAAACTCAGAATAATTTTTGGGGAAATTAATAAAATTGTTTTGATATTTTAATAGAATTTTATAAATATAATAGAATAAACTTGGATTATTTATTATATATATTAAAAAAATAAATTTTTGAAAACTACAAATTGTATGTTAAACTTTTTCATTAGATTAACACAAAATAATTTTTGTAGGATTTTTAAAAGAGTTTTGGTATTTAAAAATGAATTTAAAAATATAAAGAAATATATATATATATATATATATATATATATATATATATATATATATATATATATATATATATAAGTTTGTTTGTTTTTAAAGAAAACCAAACAAAAAAGAAAAGAATATAGCTGCTGTGGATCAAACCCGCGTGGGCCGGTCCGAGGACACCAGGCACAACCACTTGGTCTAGACCAGTGGTTGTGTTTGGTTTCAGTTTATTAAAATTATAAAACATGTGTGAATTCAGTGTTCTTCCCCAAATGAAACATACGAGCCCTAGTTTCTGCAATTGAACAAATCACACAACATTAACCCAATTAACCTTAGGGTTAATGTTGTGTGTATGCTGAACAATAAAACCCATCAAAAAATCAGACTTACAAACACGATTGCTAATGGATTGATCAGTCAATGCTCAAAGTCAAAACACGATCAAAATCTCAAGATGTGACATCCGTCACTTTTCATTATATATATATATACATATATATCTTTTTAATAATAATAATAATTAAAATAATAATATTATTAATAATAATAAAAAAAAAAAATTCAGATTATATAGATTATTTTCTCACCATCTTTAACCCATTAACCAAACCCAATCTTCTCATTTGTTTCCTGAAGCCCAACAAGAGCCGGCCCACCAGACTCGGCCCACAAGCCCAAACAACCAACCGGCCCATTCTTTTCCCTTTAAATCTGTTTAAAAACAAAAAAATGATCCTCCTTGGGATCGAACCTGTGCACCTGACCGGCCAAACCTCAACCACCAAGCGCCTAAACCAGTTGAGCTACACATGACTTTGATTAAATCCCAATCCCAATTATATTTAAACCCATCTAGGCTGACCATCTCCTTCCTCCTAATCTGCTGTGTTACGCTATTGTAGGACAGGAACAAGGGAAGTCAACAGTAATTATGGTAATCAACTGAATTGGATTAGTGATTGTTTCGTGGTTATTATTACGCGTTTAATCACCCAGTCAAATCATTCCTTATTAAGGACTAATCACGCGTAAAAAAAAATAATTAAATGGGTCAAAACTTTCCAATTCGTTTATACGAGCTTAACACTATAAATTGGACCCTTCTTTTCAACCTAACAGTGCCGAAAATCAAACCCTCATCTTCAATTTCTGGTAACAAATCGTTTATAATCAAGAATCAAGCTCGGTTGACTTTTTCGTTGACTGATTCAAATCACACTAACACTCACTGTAAGCCACGATTTACTTGATGTTTTTGTTGTTCGGCAATCAACAAACAATAGCCCCATGAAATCAGAGGCTATTGATTGTTGATTGTGATTATTAGAAAATCTAGGGTTCTTATGTTAATATTGGGGAAGATGAATGACTTGTTCTTATGTTAAATATTTTCTAAACAGAAATATAACAACTCTGGTGGCCAGACCAGATGGTTTGAAGAGTTGTTGTAAAATGTCCAACAAGGGGCTGCGGGTTCGAGTCCCAGCAGCAGCCTTTTTGTTCTTTTTTTTGTTTGTTTTGTTCAAACCATTTATGTGTATATATATATCTATTACATTTAATCTTGTAAATTCATTTTTAATTATTAAAATTTTTTTATAAATTCTAAAAAAATTATATCTATCAAATCTGATGTATAAGGTGTAACTTACAATTTTTAGTTTTCTAAAATTTATTTATTTAATATTTATAATAAATAAATCAAGTTTATTCTATTTTATTTATAAAAATCTATAAATATATCAAAACGATCTTATTAATTTCCACAAAAATTATCCTAAGTTTTTATAACATTAAGCTTTTCAGAAATGATTTTTATTTCAGAAAAATCATTTATTTTATATTTTTAATCAATTTTTGTTAGTTTTAATCATAAATAAATCATAATAAATTCATTTTACAATATTTTTGTACCAAAATTTTACATAAATTATTTCTATTCATTTGGAACAGAAATACAATTTTTAATTCAAGAATTCTTTGATTTTAATATTTTTAGATATTAAAGTCGTATTTTGACAATTTGAAATAATTAGATTAAATATTCTATTTTCAATAAAATAATTTTATAAAAATTATTTTCATACTTAAAACCTTATGTTGTGATTATATTCAACTTAAAATTTTACAAAAAGACTTTTGTTTATTTATTCATTAAATTTCTTATATTTAATAAACAGTTTGTTTAATAAACAAATAAACGTTTATCCCCAATTCGAAGCCCTAGAAATACATGTATCCTAGAGTTATTCCTTACACATTATCAAATTCCTTAGGTTGATTCTTTGGAATATTTTCCAACGCATATTTCGTTGTCCAGTTCAATTTCAAGCTTACATAGACAGTGAGTATTCCTATCCCCTTTTTGCTTTTATACATTTTTGGGGTGTTACATGTACACTATTACAATTTCAAATACAATTTTACATTTTCACAAATACAATTCTAGTACTATGTGCATTGCTTACAACGTGCTTTATGCTTAGACATTACATGTGGATTACATTTGTACTTAGTGAAATCATTAACATGGTACAAGCCGACCTTAACATTGGATAGCGCTATTTGGATTGACAACCCGCCTAGGTTGATTCTCCCCCTTTTTCATCGGAGAATCCGTGGCCAGTGTTAAGTTATCATCCATTTATTGGTTGAGTACACTACAGTTCATACAGTACATTATACAGTCACAGGGTTGATTTCGCTCATTTGTATGATACATGGTTTACATATCCACACTGTAGCTTGCACTTGAATTGTATAACTTTTTTAACCTACTATATATATATCAAATCTAGGAATGCTCACCAACATTTCATATGTTGACCAAATCTATTTGTACATGTTTCAGGTGCAGTTTGATCTAGTGCTTTAGCAAGGAACATTTAGTGCTTATTTTAATTCAGTTATTTCAATATTTACATTTCATTTAGACAATGTATTTTCCATTTCCATGTAAGACAATTTTGATTATTCAATAATATTTACATTTTAGTACCATGAGCTTTTGAACAATCGTCACTACGTGGCACCTCGATGATTCCGCCATCGGTTGGGGTGTTACAGATTGGTATCAGAGCCATGGTTATAGGGAACTAGGTTATTAGATAAAAAGGCCTAGACTATAACCGAACTACAACTTGCATGCATAATATTTCCTGAATTACCCTACTCCTCATTTTCCTCTACTTTCCTTCTTCTATCTTTCCCTTCTCTCTCTCTCCATTCTTCTTATCTTTCATCATGGTGCATCGAGATGGTGTCCTACAAAGAGTGGAAAGTCTACATCATCATGGAACAGGGACAGTACCTTTCATGAAGACACTCTTAGGCATAATGCCTACTCTTACTTTTGTTCCTTCAGAGTTGTTGAACTTTAATGAGTGTGATAAGGACACGTGCAATCTGGAAGGGTGGACGCCTGTACACTGGGTTTTCTGGCATAGGCAAGCATAGCGCATAAATCCATTTACGGACCTGTTATGCTTACCTGGGGATTCCTGGAGTGAGTGTCCACTTATAGGCTAAAGCACGTCTTCTTTGATCACCATTGGGTTCAATTCCTTTGAAAAGTCAACGTTCTTGTTGGGCTTTACAGCTAGACAAGGGCACTCCAAGCATTTTATGCAAGCTTTTTCAATAATACTCTCTCGGTTCATATACAATATTTTGTATTTCACGATTTTCATACATTGCTTACAAGTTCATACTTTCATAACCATCTATGGATTTCACAATCACACTTCACCTTACCCTTAGCCATTTTTTTTAAATATTCAACACCCTACCCAAATCATATTATTTCTTTTCTCCACATGTTATTTATTTAAAAAAAAAAAAAAAACTATAACCTCATACTTTAGCACAAACTAAAGATTTTCTAAAAACTAGTTGTATTACCTAGCAACTTTACAAAGTACATATTTTCCTCGAACTTAAATTCAATCGATTATTTATTGACGTAACAAACGATTTTCTATATAATGTTTTAAACTATTACAAAACCTACTTAGTTTGCACTATTTAACAACTTTTGCCTTATGTACAAAACCAAATTTTGAAAATATTTATTTTTTTTTTGAAATAATATCTAGTCTCTAGATTCTCCATCAACACTCACCCATTTTCAACTTGCTCAAATTTTTACAATATTTGGCATACACCACAATCATGTTTTCTTATACACTTGATTATAACCTTTGACCCAAACCCCAAAAATTTACACTACTATATAACCTCCTTACTATAAAATAAACTCTTTATCAACTATCTTCACATTCACCACCTCTCACAACCTTGATTCTGCTTCAAGATTTTTCATCATCCTCTCAAGAACTAAATTCATATCCTTCACCTTCTCACACGTGAGCTAGTTACCCATGATAATCAAACTACTAAAAACCTGATACTTGATTCTACATGATTTTTTTTTTTTCCAAAACATCATTGTTTGTGAAACTTGATTTCCCCTTAATTTGACTATTCACTGGACATTTAATTATTCATGATACTCGTGTTTTCATTTTCTTGATCTTATTATCATTTTGTACCTAATTATGTCATACTCATAGGCATATAACATCTAGAAATTTCCTTGCGTATTGTTGTGTATTAACACAGATTGGAAATTTATTATATTGATTACGTTTATTTTTAATCATACAAGACTCTACCTTACATTTATTTGAAACGTTGGACTTGATACTTGATCTTACAGATGCTTTTCTAAGAAAACATCATTGGTTATTACATGAAACTAGATTTTTCCCTTAATTTGACTACGCATTGAACATCTAATTATTCATAATACTCGTAAACATTTAATTATTCATGATAAACACTTACACTTTAATGGTTGTAGTACTTACAAACTTGCTTGCATAAACATGCTATCAAATTGCAATCTATGTGAATAATAATTGTTGCACTTAATAGAGGTCATCATGCCTTTTTCGACAGTCGGGAGAGGCCCTACAACCTGCTCCACGACTGGTGAAGGCTACCGAACATACTCAACGATTGGTAGAGGTCACTATGCCTTTTCAAACAGTCGGGAGAGGCCCTACAACCTACTCCACGGCTGGTGGAGGCTATCGAACCTGCTCAACAATCGGTGGGGTCATAGAAGGACGCAAAACCTTAATGTAAGGTAAATTGATGATTCCGGTCCGGAACGTAATCATGAATTTACAGGTACCTTAGGGTAGTGTGAAATTCTATTAGAGTTTTTGGTAGGCATCCAATACGTTTTCAAGGTATCAAAGGTGTGGTGGGTTAGCTGCGGTACACCCTGTATACAAACACTAATGATGCATTGAAAGTGAGACTGGAAGTCGGACCAGGAACAAACTCCGTTTACTTGGTAGTTCATTTATAGACAATCAACTCGTACATTTATTTTAGGATTCCTAAAACTTGAAGTTTAGTGTTACTAGATTCTTATTTTCCTTATTATTCAAGACGAACCTAATCCTTAACCCACACCTATCAAACCTACCATCCAAATCATTTGAAACAGTTTACTTTGTTACCTATAAATTCACGTCGTACCTTAACCCAAATTTTCCAAACCACAGTTATCTTAACTTTTACCCAAGCATCCATAACCCTTTGTTTTTAAATAACTTCGGGACGAAGTTTCTAAAAGTAGGGGATGCTGTGACATCCGTCACTTTTCATTATATATATATATATACATATATATCTTTTTAATAATAATAATAATTAAAATAATAATATTATTAATAATAATAAAAAAAAAAAATTCAGATTATATAGATTATTTTCTCACCATCTTTAACCCATTAACCAAACCCAATCTTCTCATTTGTTTCCTGAAGCCCAACAAGAGCCGGCCCACCAGACTCGGCCCACAAGCCCAAACAACCAACCGGCCCATTCTTTTCCCTTTAAATCTGTTTAAAAACAAAAAAATGATCCTCCTTGGGATCGAACCTGTGCACCTGACCGGCCAAACCTCAACCACCAAGCGCCTAAACCAGTTGAGCTACACATGACTTTGATTAAATCCCAATCCCAATTATATTTAAACCCATCTAGGCTGACCATCTCCTTCCTCCTAATCTGCTGTGTTACGCTATTGTAGGACAGGAACAAGGGAAGTCAACAGTAATTATGGTAATCAACTGAATTGGATTAGTGATTGTTTCGTGGTTATTATTACGCGTTTAATCACCCAGTCAAATCATTCCTTATTAAGGACTAATCACGCGTAAAAAAAAATAATTAAATGGGTCAAAACTTTCCAATTCGTTTATACGAGCTTAACACTATAAATTGGACCCTTCTTTTCAACCTAACAGTGCCGAAAATCAAACCCTCATCTTCAATTTCTGGTAACAAATCGTTTATAATCAAGAATCAAGCTCGGTTGACTTTTTCGTTGACTGATTCAAATCACACTAACACTCACTGTAAGCCACGATTTACTTGATGTTTTTGTTGTTCGGCAATCAACAAACAATAGCCCCATGAAATCAGAGGCTATTGATTGTTGATTGTGATTATTAGAAAATCTAGGGTTCTTATGTTAATATTGGGGAAGATGAATGACTTGTTCTTATGTTAAATATTTTCTAAACAGAAATATAACAACTCTGGTGGCCAGACCAGATGGTTTGAAGAGTTGTTGTAAAATGTCCAACAAGGGGCTGCGGGTTCGAGTCCCAGCAGCAGCCTTTTTGTTCTTTTTTTTGTTTGTTTTGTTCAAACCATTTATGTGTATATATATATCTATTACATTTAATCTTGTAAATTCATTTTTAATTATTAAAATTTTTTTATAAATTCTAAAAAAATTATATCTATCAAATCTGATGTATAAGGTGTAACTTACAATTTTTAGTTTTCTAAAATTTATTTATTTAATATTTATAATAAATAAATCAAGTTTATTCTATTTTATTTATAAAAATCTATAAATATATCAAAACGATCTTATTAATTTCCACAAAAATTATCCTAAGTTTTTATAACATTAAGCTTTTCAGAAATGATTTTTATTTCAGAAAAATCATTTATTTTATATTTTTAATCAATTTTTGTTAGTTTTAATCATAAATAAATCATAATAAATTCATTTTACAATATTTTTGTACCAAAATTTTACATAAATTATTTCTATTCATTTGGAACAGAAATACAATTTTTAATTCAAGAATTCTTTGATTTTAATATGTTTAGATATTAAAGTCGTATTTTGACAATTTGAAATAATTAGATTAAATATTCTATTTTCAATAAAATAATTTTATAAAAATTATTTTCATACTTAAAACCTTATGTTGTGATTATATTCAACTTAAAATTTTACAAAAAGACTTTTGTTTATTTATTCATTAAATTTCTTATATTTAATAAACAGTTTGTTTAATAAACAAATAAACGTTTATCCCCAATTCGAAGCCCTAGAAATACATGTATCCTAGAGTTATTCCTTACACATTATCAAATTCCTTAGGTTGATTCTTTGGAATATTTTCCAACGCATATTTCGTTGTCCAGTTCAATTTCAAGCTTACATAGACAGTGAGTATTCCTATCCCCTTTTTGCTTTTATACATTTTTGGGGTGTTACATGTACACTATTACAATTTCAAATACAATTTTACATTTTCACAAATACAATTCTAGTACTATGTGCATTGCTTACAACGTGCTTTATGCTTAGACATTACATGTGGATTACATTTGTACTTAGTGAAATCATTAACATGGTACAAGCCGACCTTAACATTGGATAGCGCTATTTGGATTGACAACCCGCCTAGGTTGATTCTCCCCCTTTTTCATCGGAGAATCCGTGGCCAGTGTTAAGTTATCATCCATTTATTGGTTGAGTACACTACAGTTCATACAGTACATTATACAGTCACAGGGTTGATTTCGCTCATTTGTATGATACATGGTTTACATATCCACACTGTAGCTTGCACTTGAATTGTATAACTTTTTTAACCTACTATATATATATCAAATCTAGGAATGCTCACCAACATTTCATATGTTGACCAAATCTATTTGTACATGTTTCAGGTGCAGTTTGATCTAGTGCTTTAGCAAGGAACATTTAGTGCTTATTTTAATTCAGTTATTTCAATATTTACATTTCATTTAGACAATGTATTTTCCATTTCCATGTAAGACAATTTTGATTATTCAATAATATTTACATTTTAGTACCATGAGCTTTTGAACAATCGTCACTACGTGGCACCTCGATGATTCCGCCATCGGTTGGGGTGTTACACAAGAACAGTGAATGATTTAAGAAATTGGAGGTTGAGAAAGAATAATTGGCGAGTTGTGATTGTCCAGATATGCTCAATTTATAGTGTGGTGGTCTGGATTATCGAATTGGTAAGGTTGACTTCGTATTGAATGGGTGACGCGTACATGTTCATAATTGGTATGATTTAAATGATGATTGAACGTGTGTTGACTCATAATAGGCCGGTAATCACGATGACATACCAATCCATGATCAATTACACGATAATTGGTTTGATTTATGGCAAGTCGTGTTCACAGTTAACTTTCCAAGTCAACTGGGAGGATTTTGAACTCGTGATATAATAATAAAGTGTTGGGTTTAAAACAAATAGTATGTGTAGAGCAGTTGGTTATGTTGTGTGTGCATAAGGGCCGGCTTGGGGCGCGGGTTCGAGTCCCGGCCCAAGCAATATTTTTTTATCATTTAATCTATATATATATATATATATTATGTATAATTATTATAGTATTAGGGTTCCCAAAATGCCACAATAATAATAAAATGCGAACAATAATAATAGAACTTGACGTTTTTATTCATGATAAAATGTAACGTACAAGTTATAAATGCGTAATGTTACACTTGACGACATGGTTTGCGGTTAGCCGCGGCACAAAGCTTATCCCCGGACACAGTTACAACTCCCTGAGGGGTAGGGGACATCAAAAAACCCCTAGCGGTTGAAACCAGGGCATCAATTCGTCCCAAGGTGTATCGGCCTATGATCATATTGTATTGAGAATTGGCCAGGATCACCAGGAATGTGACCAATATGGTTCTTTCCTTGCGTCCATCCCCTATGGTAACTGGGAATGTCAGTTGTCCCAAGGGCTCAACGCTCTCACCGGTGAACCCTCTTACCGGTCCCCTTGCTCGCTCCAGCATCTTTTGATCTTCTGGTCGCATCCGTCGGAAGCACGGTTCATATATTATATCCTCCGAACTGCCTGTGTCTACCAGGATCCTTCTCATATTATAGTCTCCCACCGCGGCGGAAATCACCAGGGCTTCCATACTCAGTATCCGGTAGTGGGGAGGTACAGTCATGGTTGCCTCCATCCAAGGTTCGAAGCGTTCAAAGGTTCTTTTCCGGTCGTTTCTTGACTCGACCTTGACCATGTTGATCTCCCAGGGCCTCTTTCCGGCAGCTTTGTCCGCTCCCGCGGACGAAGTACCTAGCTTTACGTCTTTAACCAGGTGGGCTAATTTTCCAGTCTTGATGAAATATTCAATATGTTTCTTTCACTGGAAGCAATCATTCGTGTCGTGCCCTATGCCTATATGGTATGCACAGTATTTTGACTTGTCTTGTGCTGGGGAGTCTTTTAGAGGACAAGGCGTATTGAGCCTTAAGTCTTCAGACTCCAATATCTGAGATGATGTTTTTTTGTCAATTCAGGATACTCAAATCTTGGTTTTGAGGGGCTTTCTCCTTTCCCCGTGAACGTATCCCAGGGCCTATTGGATCTTCGGCGGTCATCCCGCCGTTCCTCCCGGCGATCATTTCGGGAATACGGCTGTCGGTTTGTGACCATTCTCCCTCTGCTTTTGGAGCTTTGGTAATCCGGGTTGTCATTTGAATCAGAAGCTTTGGTAGGCTCTTGCTTTTTCCTGACGGCATGATTCATGGCTATAGACTTCTCCTGCTTTACATAAGCCTTCGCAATGGTCATCATTTCATCCATGGTTTGTGGATAGCCCTTCGGACCATGAAGTTTTCGTAACAGGCCATCGTCATTTACTCCCATGGTAAAAGCAGTGCACGCTAGCTCTTCAGTAAGTCCAGGATTTTGTAATCGTTCCTTGTTAAATCGAACAATGAAATGTTCCATGGACTCGTTATCACGCTGCCATATGTGCATCACCTCGTCCCTATACTTGGTGTGTCTTCTTTGCTGGCTGAATTGCTGTGAAAAACCTTTAACAATTTCATTCCAGTCGGCTACGAACCCGGGTGGTAAGCTGTCCCACCAGACCCGGGCCGCCCCTACCAACGTTTGAATGAACATGTGACACCAAGCTGGCATGGGCCAGTCTTTTGATCGCCCAGCTGATTCAAAAATACTGAAGTGGTCATCCGGGTCCCCTGTGCCATCATATTTTCCTACTGTTGATGGCAGTTACAAATTCGGCGGTAGTGGTGCGTTAGCTATTCTAGCTGTGAGTTTTGAGTAAGTGGCCATCGCTGGGGGGGGCGATAAGGCCGTGTTAACTCCTCCTCATCTCCTTCCTCTGTACGGTTGCCACCTTGGTCATGTTCCACATCCTGTGGCCTCGGGTGAGGCATGCGGGGCATTGGTTGACCGAATGCCGGTGTTTCGCCGTATGACAGCCTAGTCCTGACTTCCTCTAGGCGGGTTCCCATAGTTTGGGAAAATGAATTAGCAGCTATTTCCCCTCCTGTCACCGGGGGTTGTACCGGGGGATACATGTACGGGAAAGGGTACGAGTAGGGACTTCCTACGGAGGGATACATGTATCCATAAGGTGGCATTGGATAGTACGGCATGTACGGTTGATTCCTAGGTGTGACTGGAGTGTATGGAGAAAAAGCAGGATGTGTCAGTGTTGCTACGGGTGAGGACATCATGGACATAGTCATTTCCACAGAAAACAAAGGTAAACTCGTGGCAGCAGCCATCCACGACATGGCAGTCGTAGTGGACTGCGTTCTTCCGACTGACGCGGGTGTGATTATGGGCCTTGGGTACGTGTCAGTTGGTGTGAACCTGGACAACAGAGGTGCAGGGGTAATCGAGGCTATAGGTGGGGCAGATAACGGTCTTTCCTGTGTTGAAGAAACCAATGTGAACCCCGGGGGGTGTTCCATTTGTATTTCCTCATCCACAAACTCAGATGAAAGACGATCATCTCTAGGATCACGTGAAGGGTTAAATGTTATGACCCCTTGAGTTTCTTGGTTTGACATCATTTGATCAAGTGGAAAGGGTGGCCCTCTGCCTTAGTTTCGTCCCACGGATGGCGCAAATAAAGAAACAAGTACCTGACAGTAGTTGAGCCTTCTAAATGATACATAGAGATCCTTCCAATCTATCCCAAATGCATAAAACCGTTCAACTACAAAAAAGAACACCGTTAGGACTCGCCACAGGATTGGGGTATTCCTGTGACCACTCTCCGGCGTGAGAATAAGTATTGTTCTTAAGTAATGTGAATAGTATTGAGATAATGAAAGAGAGAGTTGTGAATGAATTAACGTTTTACCTCAGACCTCCTTTTATGGTTGTTGATTAGGTCATTTCGCTAGTCAACCTTTCTTTCGAAAGGTAAGGAGAAAATCACTATCGTTTTACTAGCACAAAGACCTCGCCGATAGTTACTTCTTGTTTGACCATTGTGTTGACTGCTTTGACTCTTTTGAATTGGTTGAGCCTTGTATATTGGACCTCTTTCTGAATGGACTAGGCCATTATGGTGTGGTCCAGTTTAGTTTGACTGGGCCTTACCTCGTCAGGTAACCTATTAAACGCAAATAATGTATTTTTATAAACCTTTTCCAAACACTAAAAACTAATTATTTGCGTTTTCAAAACACAATAATCTAAAAATCCATTTCAAACTTAACCTCAAACGCCCTTTAAGGGGGTGTTTGGGATTGATTATTCAAAACAGATTATGTGTTTTGAAAAAGCATGGGTGAAAATGCTTATAGATTATTGCGTTTTGGCAACTTAAAAAACTGATTATCGGCGTTTTCAAAACGCAATCCCAAACACTAAAAACTAATTATTTGCATTTTTAAAATGCAATAATCTAAAAATCAAATTCAAGACACAATCTCAAACATCCTCTAAGTAGGGTAGAAACCGATTTCCAATACATTCGGACGTTTGACCGGGTTTTTTTAGGTTTTGACCGGTTCAGGTCCGTGTTTTGACCGTACAAGAGGTGGAACCAACGTTTTGAAAACCGGACCGGACCGGCCGGTCCGACCGGTTTAACCGGGGACCGGTGGTCTCGACGGTCCGATCCGTCAGTTTGAACCGTCTATGCAGTGACCGTCCGGTCGGGTCGGTGACCGGCGGTTGAACCGGAGAAATGGTATGAAAAGGGCCGGGTCGGTTTCTCAGGTTCCGACGAGCATTTGCTTCTCAGTTTCCGGCAAGAAGATATGAACTTGTAGACGAGTTGAAGGAGAAAATTAAAGATGCTGACCACACAAATCGAAGTAAAGAAATGATTGACAGCTTATATTTACTAGAACTTAGAATGAGATAAATGATGAAGATGACGAACATATTAATTAGAATATGGAGATGATGGAGGTGTCATATTTGAAAAATGAAACGAAAGTTTGACTGCTGAAACACGAAGCATACTAAAATGCAATTTTTAAAAACCCTACTAAGATAAAAGTGTTTATGATGCACTTGGGCTTTTAATATTATTATTGAACATGGGCCATCTTTTTATATATCTTCTGTAGCACTGAAACTAAATAGAAATGAACTAAAAATATTAAATAAAAAATTAATTAAGTTGATTAGGCTTGATACCAAACCACATCGAGCCGGGGGTCTCACTGGAAGCAGCCTCTCTTAGGGGTAGAGGTAAGACTGTCTACATCTTACCCTCCTCAGATCTTACCTTAGCTTTGCTATAGGCGGGATTAACTGAGTATGATGATGATGAGGGAATATATAAATATTTGAGTATTATTATAACTAGAGAACTTTATTTAAAACTAATGATTTTTATAATTATAATTAAAACTATATATTTTATATATTTTATCATCCGGTTCTTAAATCCGGTCCGACCGATCCGACCGGTCCGACCAGTGAACCAGTAAGACGGCCGGTTCGATATCCGATCCGGTTATGAAAACATTGGGTGGAACCAGTCCCTCCGTTATTCATTCACATGTCCTTCCCAAAATAACAGTCTCCATTATTCACCTCACCTTCCCAACAACTCTTCTCTCTCCTCACTCTCTCTCTCTTTCTTCATGTCAGAACCCAAAACGTGAATCAGAATACTCATATCAACCCCACCCCATTCCCCCCTCACCCCTTATTATTCTCCACACCAATCCGGGTCAACCCAACCCGACCCATATTAATATTATTATTATTATTATTCGACAATGGCAGCTGCACTGGAATGCTGGTCAAGCCGTACAAGCACCGACGAAGACACCGTCGAACAAAACCTCATGCGAACCACCCACAGATCAGAATCTTGTTCCTCATCCACCCTTCTCGAAACGTCGTCGTCTTCCTCCTCTCCCACCACCACTGTCTCCGTTAAAGACACTTCACTCATGCAAAAGAAGCTCCAGAAGCTCACCCGTAATGTGTCCGAAGCCATTGCTTCCTTGAAAAACTCCTTGAATCTTGACCCGGCCCGTGACTCTAACCCGACCCGGATCGATGCTTCTAGGAAGAATGTGTGGGGTAGTGTTGTTAGGAATTTGACCCAGTTGTATCCTGGAAGTCAACTCCCGGAGAAGTTGGTGTCTAGTATTAGAAAACATTTTGACTCTTTGCCTCTCAGGTATTATTATTATTTTTTTTTATTTTTTGATTAGTTTGATAGTATAAAACTGTAAATGTGTAATCTTGGGTTTTTAGATTTTGGATAAATCTGGTAGTGATTTGGTTTGACTATGGAAAAAGTCAACTTTGAAATTGTAATGGATCTTACTCGTTGGGGGGGTTGAGATTTTGTAACGACTAACTTGCACACACTCTGAAGATGCATTTAAATCTATGCGTTTTCTGCACGCCTTGTGGTCGGATATTTGTTAAGTTGATTATGTATTAACATTTGGTTTGGATCGGGTCGGATTGTTTTGGGAATTTAAAGCTTGGTGTTAATCAAGTTTACACCTTTATTGCGTACTTTGATGGGTCATGTGACTGAATTTCGATGCTCGGATATCTATTAACTTGATTACATTACTTTTGGGTCGGGTTGGGTTAGAGTGTTGTGGAAAGTTAAAGCGTGTTATTCAAGTTTAAGATCATAGGCAACGGTTATATGACTTTAGCTATGTAAATAAGTTAAGTTTAAGATCCTAGGCAACGGTTATATGATTTTGTATGTAAACTTAGATGAACGATTTTAGCATACGTAAGAAATCGTTAACTGATTCGAAAATTTGAATGCTTATAAGCCTTTTGGTTAAGGATTTTTGCTGAACTTGTGTTATTGATGACAGCTATTCACAAGCAGGGTTTGAAATGAAGGATGTGTTTTTACATGTGAGATTAATAGAACAAGCATCTGGAGATGATGATCCCGCTTTTATGATACAAGAGGTATCAGAGGATCAAGTTCAAGGGTCGGTTTACAAGCTCACATTTGTTTGTAACTCGTCACTTTCATGGCCTGTAATGTCCGGATCATTAGATTCCGCTTCAATTACTTGCAAAAAGATACAACTTTTTGAGAAAAAAGCTTTCACTTTAGGAGTTGTTCTGCTTCTAGTACAACCAGGGCAAGAGAAAATGTTCAAATCGCGAGTTGAAACCGCGTTAAAAACGGCTTTAAAGAAGCCGGCGAAGACGAATTCGATGAAGCTTGCGTTTGGGCTTTGTGGGTGTCAAGAAGAGGGTACGAAAGGTAAACAGTTTGGGGAAGTCGAAGATGATTGTAACGACCAAAGTTACCGAAATGAAGTTGATGGTTTAGGTTCAACTTGTTCAAAGATTAAACTTCAGCTGCCTTTATCGAGTTCTTCGATTGTAATATCGGTTGACGAGTGGCAAACTGTTCAATCTGGAGCCGATGAGATCAAGAAATGGTTATTAAATCCCGATAGTCTAGAGTTTGTAGATCAGATCGGATTTGGGACGTTTAAAGGAACGTATAAAGGTAAAAAGGTCGGGATCGAGAAGTTAAAAGGGTGTGAAAAGGGGAATTCGTACGAGTTCGAGATCCGAAGAGATCTTCTAGAGCTAATGACTTGTGGGCATAAGAACATTTTGCAATTCTATGGCGTATGCATTGACGATGTTCATGGTTTATGTGTCGTGAATAAGTTGATGGAGGGTGGGTCGGTTCATGATCGTATTATGGTGAAGAACAAAAAGATTCAAATGAAAGAGGTCATACGAATCTCTGCTGATGTGGCGGAAGGGATCAAGTTCATGAATGATCATGGTGTTCCTTATAGGGACCTTAACACACAGAGGATTTCGTTGGATAAAAACGGTAATGCGTGTTTAGGGGATATGGGCATCGTCTCGGCTTGTAAGAACGCTGGTGAAGCTATGGAGTATGAAACTGATGGTTATCGTTGGCTTGCGCCTGAGGTTAGTGCATCACCATATTGTTAGCAGTTAGCACTAAAACATAGATAGATTCACATGTACACATATTTTAGCCTAAGTTCACATTTACAAGATGTTTTAACTCTAGAAGAACAAATAAAATGATGTAAATTAGCAACTAAGATTCATTTTTCCGTAAATCATCGGTAAAAATTTGGGGAAAGTTGTATATATATCGTAAAAACGTCCTAAATGTCATATATATATAGGGGAGGATAAATTGAAAACCCCCTTGAGTTAAGAAAACTAAGAAAACCCTTGTAAAAACCATCTAAAATTTTGTAATTTTTTTTGAAAAAAATACACAAGGTAACATACATGTATTAAAGCGTTTTGGGCAAAAAAATAAAAAAAGCGCCGATAGGATATTTTTTAAAAAAATAAACAAAGTTTGTGCTGTTACATATGTAACAGCTCTGTTACATATAGGTATAGTTTCATGTACAAAGGACATTTTTCGTACAAAGTGTGAGAAGTCTATGTAGTCATTGTGTTTTAAATTTTGGCTATGATATTTTTTATTCCATTTGCATTGTATTATATAGAAAAACACAAAACGTAACAATTTAAAACACAATCAAATGTATTCTAGACATTGAATTTATAGGGAGGGATATATATGATATTTAGGAAGTTTTTAGGGATATGTATGAAATTCTTTCAAAATTTGTGTGCTTAATCATGTACATCTTAAAGCAATTTTCTCTCATGATTAGCTAAGATGAACAGAATACCATTATTATCTTGCATAACTTTTGGCTTTATTAAACCACTTCCATCATTATCCTTTATCCTTTGATACTGATTGGTATACAATTATTTCCATGATTTGACAAATAAATCATCGAATTATTGGATCAGATCGGCGTATACAATACGTATACATAGGTAGGGAGTAATACCCATAGTAACTGATTAGTTGTTTGTTCACAGATCATCGCGGGTGATCCAGAAACAGTGACAGAGACGTGGATGAGCAACGTGTTTAGTTTTGGAATGGTGGTGTGGGAGATGATGACAGGGGAGGCGGCGTACGCTGCACTGTCGCCTGTTCAAGCGACTGTGGGCATTGCTGCATGTGGGCTCAGACCCGACATCCCAAAGGACTGCCCGCAACATCTAAGATCGCTATTGAACAAATGCTGGCATAATACACCTTCCAAACGGCCAACGTTTTCAGAGATTCTTTCGTTGTTGACGCGGCCCAACAAGTGACACATGTTTGTCCTTTGTATGTGGCTTACATGATTTGCCTGTTGGGTGATGTCAAAAACAAGAACAGAAAGTGATGTTTAGTTAGTTAACATACAAAATTGCATGGTTTGATGTTGTGACATATAGATATAAAGATGTCTTTTTTTTTTTTTTAAATTTTTTGGTATGAATTAGGAATTGGGAGATGGAAAAATCATGAAAAATGGGGAAAAGGGAGGATGATATTGTTGAAAATGGTGTGGAGTGATTAAAGGGATTTTGTCTGTAGTTTGATGTTTATGTTTCTAAGATGGATATAGACCAAAGTGGGTCCTTAATGTCTAGGTGTCTAAAGAGACTCAATTTTTCCACAATTTTTTTCTCACTTAAAACTCTCAAGTGTGTCCCTACTACACAATAAACTTAAAATAAACAAATATAGGTATGGTTCGTAAGACAATCAACCCTTATTTGAAAATTGAGAGAACTATTCTGGACCACACATTTTTTATAAAGGCAAAAAAAATGCGCATGTTTTTTCAAAAAAAGAAGGAAATGATATCTATCTATATAATAAATGAAAACACTAGGGTTGAATCCTAGATTTTTAGAGGGTCTTCAAGGATCCAAATCCTAAATGGGGCTCCATGAAAAAGTATTATATAAACCTCTTTTTTTTTTTGTTTTGTCAACATCCATTTGTATGTTACAACATCTTCCTCCTTCCTATCCTAATAATTCCTTTCTCATTCCTCATTCCTCTCTCATTCTTCTTTTTGCAAGGTATGTTGTTCATCAAGCTTACATCAATCTCGAAATCTTTTTGATAATTTTTCTGCCTTTTGATTAGTTTGATACATAATGCTTGCAATCATCTTACATAAAAGATAAACATAATCGGTTTCTATCATTATTTTTCTATAAAGATAAATCACAATCGTATAGCTATCAACCTTATACAAAATATTTAACTACAAAACACGTTTTCATATTAAAATAACTATCTAATCTGTTTTCGATTATGTTTCTGATTTGTATGATATCCATACATAGCGGTTTACTAACATATTAAAGCAAACAGAAATACAATCGTTTTATTTCGGATGTATTTGTAATGATAAGAATCTTTTTTTTTATTAACACCATTTGATAATCTGTATAGGATCAAGTCTCTGCTTTGGATGAAATCGACACACAAGTAATTCGGATCATGTTTAATCATTGATGATATGATTGTGGTTTTAATAACAGATTGCAATCGAAATAATTTTCGAGTATGTGTGAATATAAAAAAAGATTATAAAAAAACAAAATAACGGATTTCATACAAAAAAAAAATTGAAATCAGTTTCGAGTATTAGTGACTTTATGGATACTTTAACAAAAGTTTGTTTTGCAGACGAAGAACAGGATTTCATTAGGACGAAGAACAGGATTTCATTAGGACAAATAACTTCATTATTCGTTATTATAATGTTGTTTTTTATGTGTTTGTCCAGACATTGCCGAAATCCATGAACAGGTTTTTGTTATCTAAAAACTTACGAAACAACAACATTAAATTTCGACATACCATGGTCAATCTTGGTTTGTTTTGTTAAAATTTATAGTTGATGAATTCTGCTTAACAAATGGATGGTCAAAAGTTGTACATGATTTATGCTTCTCTATGTTTTACGTCATATTCGAGTTTATTGCTCCGAATACTTTCATGATGGAGCATTACAATCATTCTCCATCCATGCAATTGGATGTGTCATTCTGCAAAATGATTGAACATGAATTGACGACACCTATGGTAAGTGCCATTAAGTTCGATACTTTATATTACATGTTTTTAGTATCTTAATTTCTCCATATTATTTGATCACATATTTTGCTTTCAGGTTATACCTTACTCCTTATTAATAAGCATTATCCCGATGGTGTCCCTAATGTTCCAATCACTATGTATGTAGATGATTTACATCAATGGAACGTTGCAATAAAAAGGATTGGTCGTGATTATTGTTTTTGTAATGGTTGGTTGAATTTCATAAGTGATCTTCGTCTCCAGGTTGGTGAACTACTTTGTTTAGAAAAAAAAGAAATTGCCGTGTTTAATGTTACTACTTTCAACAAGAATGGTCGCCAAATGAAATTATTCAAAGTTTTGACTAACAATTTGTTAGAAGAGGATAACAATGTTTTGCAACCACCAGTTGGTCCGAATACGCAAGAAATTCAACTTTCCAACTACGATGGTTTACATGGTTTTGCATGCCATGTTACAAATGAGTTGGTATGTTTATTTTTGATTATATGGTGATTGCCTAATTTATTTATTTTTTGCGTATTCCATCTACAATTTTGTAATCCTTATTTATTTTTTTGAATATGTAGGTAATTCCTAACTTGATTGCTGAAATGGCTGGTTTAAATCAATCATCCAAAATTAAGATTAAATTTACCAATGGGTACTTGTGGTCTCCTATGGTGCATGTAGGTGTTCATTATCAAGTCCCTAGGTTTGTGTTTTTGCATTTTGAGCATCTACGTTTTCATTCATCTTAGATTACGAAAATTGCTTTACCTCTTATATATTTTTGTATTGTTGATTGTTTTGTTAAGGTTTACTGTCATTGGATGGGATGTCTTGCGTGAATCAGAAGGTATTTCTATTGGGGACTACTGCCTCTTCAAATGGTGTTCGGACAAACGTAGGCTTTTTGTTACCAAGATTGACACACAAGAAGTTATTGATGGGATGTCACCTTTGACTATGCTATAAATGTTAAGGCGATTTTTATTGATGTATTGATGGTTTCAATGCTTAATTTTGACTAAATTCAATCAATACATAATGTTATAACAATAATAACAATTTTAATTCGGATGCTAATTACCCATCTCTCTTTCATCCATTTCGTATTATTGAATTGATTGAATACCTATATGAATACCTATATAATGCTTGACATACGCAACTTAATCAATGAATGCTTGACCTTGACTAAATTCAATCAATACATAATGTTATAACAATAATAACAATGCTAATTCGGATGCTAATTACCCTCCACTCTTTCATCCATTTCTTATTATTGAATTAATTGAATACTTATATAATGCAAAAACACAACATATGGAGAACATTTTGTTAAATAACATTGAATAGATAAAAAAAATCACAACTAACTTTAATGCTTCACAGCCGGCATTTATGTTATTGAATGCTTGACTTTGACTATATTCATTCAATACATAATGTTTTCACAATAATAACAATTTTAATTCGGATGCATATTACCCTCCACTCTTTCATCCATTTCGTATTATTGAATTGATTGAATACCTATATGAATACCTATATAATGCTTGACATACGCAACTTAATCAATGAATGCTTGACCTTGACTAAATTCAATCAATACATAATGTTATAACAATAATAACAATGCTAATTCGGATGCTAATTACCCTCCACTCTTTCATCCATTTCTTATTATTGAATTAATTGAATACCTATATAATGCAAAAACACAACATATGGAGAACATTTTGTTAAATAACATTGAATAGATAAAAAAAAATCACAACTAACTTTAATGCTTCACAGCCGGCATTTATGTTATTGAATTCTTGACTTTGACTATATTCATTCAATACATAATGTTTTCACAATAATAACAATTTTAATTCGGATGCATATTACCCTCCACTCTTTCATCCATTTCGTATTATTGAATTGATTGAATACCTATATGAATACCTATATAATGCCTGACATACGCCAGTTAATCAAGGAATGCTTGACGTTGACTAAATTCAATCAATACATAATGTTATAACAATAATAACAATGCTATTTCGAATGGTAAGTCGAAATTGATGGTTTCAATGCTTAACTTTGACTAAATTCAATCAATACATAATGTTATCACTAATTCGGATGCTAATTACCCTCCACTCTTTCATCCATTTCTTATTATTGAATTGATTGAATACGTATATAATGTTTGACATAACATATGAAGAACATTTTGTTAAATAACATTGAATATATAAAAAAAAATCACTAACTAACTATAATGCTTGACATGCGTCAGTTATGTTATTGAATTCTTGACTTTGACCATAATGTTATAACAATAATAACAATGCTAATTCGAATGCTAATTAACCTCCACTTTTTCATCCATTTCTTATTATTGAATTGATTGAATAACTATATAAACAAACCAAACCGTCTTGACATACGATTGTAATAAGACACGTTGAATGCACTCTGAGTAATCGCAAAGATATATTATTAGGTTAATTTTTGTTTCTCATCTTTAAATACATAAACATTATTTATTTTGATTTTGATTTGTTATTGTTATTAACCAATCGACTATGCTGATGTTTTGCATACATTCTGGAGTGATCACTCCAGACATTTATGCTACAATACATTTGAAACTTAAAAGTGAACTATAAAATAAGTTTCAATATATTTATGTTGTCTACAATTTGTGTTATTGAAATCATCTATTGGTTTTTACATTATTTTTTTCCAGTTAACAAGATCAATGGCTGCTGTAGATGCAAATGAGTTTACCATGGTTAACCAAATTCATGTAAACCGAAACGGTGTGGCGTTAAAGCTAAAGATTATTCGGGTTTGGCGGCTACCCGATCGTCGCAATCCTAGTGATGTGTACTCAATTGAAATGATCCTATGTGATGAAAATGTAAAACTCAACAACACGTTTTTTTATATCCTATTTTTAATTTCATAACTTTTTTTTAGTTGTGATGTTTTAATTTTAATGTATATGAATTTTCTTATTTTCTTACGTTATGAAATTTAAAGTGTTTTCTTATTTTTCGTAATCATTAACAGGGTGACAGGATTCAAGCGAATGTATTTAAGCGGTTGTTTTATAGATTTGAGAGGTTTCTGACTGAAAATTCTTCTCTTATTATAAGAAATCCAGGAGTTGGGGTCAATTCCTCTAAATACAAGTATGCTCCAAACGCAAACAAACTCTGCTTCAATATGAATACTCAAGTTTCCGAATATAATGGTTTCCAAGGTCCAGATTTTGGTTTCTCTTTTGTGCCCTTTCAAAGAATTCTGGATAGGGAGGTTGATGAATATGTTACAATAGGTATATTTCGTTCTAATAGTCTTTTTTTCATCACAACCAAACCATAATAATAGTTTTATAAGTTATGTTTCATTAATGTTTATTTTATACTTGATCTTAGATGTTATAGGACATGTTAACAAGTTCTTCAGCAATGATGATAAAGATAAAAAGGTTGTCGCTGATAAGAAGAGGTTAACAATGGAAATTCAAGATATCGAGTATGTATTCTTTATTTATTTATTTTTTTGTTTGCATTTTATATACAAAAAAAATTACGTAGCTTTATGAATTGTTTATTTATTTTTTACTTAAATAATTTGTATTTTTTTGAATGGGCTTGCGCATCTATTTAACGTTGTGGGATAGTTATGCAATGGAGATGTCTAAATATGTTGCAACTCATCAAACGGAGAAAGAATTTATAATAATAATGCAGTTTGGCCGTTTGAAGTTTTATAATGGTTGTATAATGTTAATAAATATATATACTTATATTTATATTTATAGCTACATTATATTTTGCATTATAAATTAACGCTGAACTTCTAAATTTTATTATTATTAAATATTTAAAATTATTTTTTCCTAATGTTTTTTTATATAGGAAAACCGTATGTTTCTAACTCTTTTGGAGATCGAGTTAGTCGACTGTTCATCAATGGAGATATTGAAGATATAAAGCTGTACAAAAAAGGGTATGTACTATTACGTTTTTCAATACGAATTACAAAACCTTTATAAAAAGTATTAATAAATATGTAATGTGTATGTATGTAATTATTTTCATCAGGTTGGGTAAGAAAATCGCTGATAATCCGTCCTCTTCTCATCGACCATATGGAACTTCTATGTTCTGTTCTGATGAAGATGAATTTGTCCATAACACTCCTTTTAGTAACATTGGCGACATTTGTGAGATTCAAGAGGTAAGTATAATGTTGATACTTAAATACGATATTTATAATTAAATATAAAAAATTGTAATGAGTTAAAATTTTAATTTTTATTTAATATTAATATCCATTGTATACCATATACTATCTTATTTCGGTAACAAATTATAATATTCATACAGGAGCAGGCTCTGGTATTATAGGGTACTATTAAAGACCTGTTTACCGAAATTGACTGGTACTACATGGGATGCCCCAAATGCACCAGAAAATGTAGTATTGATTATATAATCAAACAGGTTGGTGAAGGAAGTTCAGATTTTGAGGAAGAAAAGGTTTACGAGTGTTTGAATGTTAGTTGTAGTGCCAAAAAAGTTGAGCCTACACCAAGGTAGGATATATTTGTAACATCAATTTTAATTTACACAAATATAGTTTGATTTCAACCCAACTTAGTTATAAATTTTTGTTGTTTTTTTTTAATTTTTTTTCTAGGTTTAAAATTCAGGTTCGTGTGCAAGACGTTAATGGTGCTGTATCTCTTACGTTGTTTCATCGTGACGTTGCACAACTTATTAGTAAAAGTGCTTCTGAATTGCTTGATTTGAATACGGTATTCCATATTTGTAACTAAATTTTAAATACAAAATTATTTTTAATAATTCCTTAATCATAGTTTTGTAATATTTATGTATTTGGTTATTCCTTTTGTATAGGTTGGTGATACAGTTGAATATCCTGAAGATATTAAGACTTTGTTAGACAGAGAGTTTGCTTTTAAGATCTTTGTCTCTGGGTTCAATTTAAACAACAAATATGATGTTTATGGTGTAACTAAGATAACTGATGATCCAACAATTATCTCGCATCTTAAGAAAAAGTTGTACGTAGGACAGGTACATATTCGAATTCCATTTCATATAACTTAGCAAATTTTATTTGCGTAAGACTTTATTACATTTCTAATTTTTTGCATATTTTTTTTTTAAAAACAGCCTGTTGAATCAGAATCACTTCACACGTCTCTCCTGGCAATGCCGTCTAATGTTATTTCTGTTTCCACGGTTTTTAACTTTTTTTAATATATTATTACTTTGAAATAGATTTTCTAGAATTTTTTGGACATATACTAAATTGTAATGATTCATAATTATTAGGAATGTAAATTATACTATTTTTAATGGTTCCACATATTCAATTATTCATTTTATATGTTAATTTTATTCTATATATTCCATTCTAACACATTTTTTTCCCAGATTTGATACTTTCAGACGACGAACTTAAGAATTTAGCTTTGCTTGATATTGAGAAGTTCTTATTGCGTAATAGTTGCAGTCTACGACATTTCATAGGTATGCCATATCCTGAGAATGAGTTTCTATCATTATTAGACAATCGTCTTATTTGTGAGGAGTTGGGCTATGACTCAAACAGTTTGGTTGAAGAATTTGATTCTCAGTTCTCTTCTTTTACAGATGAACAAAAAAATATTTATAATTGTGTAATTAAATCTGTTGAGGAAAAAAAAGGAGGGGTTTTTTTTTGTTCATGGTTACGGTGGTACGGGTAAAACATTCCTATGGAAGACTCTATCTTCATCCATAAGATGTAAAAGAAAGATTGTTTTGAATGTTGCTTGGAGTGGTATCGCTTCTTTGCTATTGGCCGGTGGTAGGACAGCACATTCCAGGTTTCGTATTCCTATAAACCTAACTGAAGATTCTATGTGCTACATACTACCTAATAGTGATGTTGCACAGCTGGTTAAACAAACTGACTTGATTATATGGGATGAAGCACCCATGACTCATAAACATGCTTTTGAAGCACTAGATCGAAGTTTAAAAGATGTATTTGGTGTACATGCTGATGAGTCATCTGATTTGTTATTTGGTGGAAAGGTTGTTGTGTTTGGGGTTGACTTTAGGCAAATTCTACCAGTTGTACCAAATGGAACTAGGCATGACATTGTTAATGCCTCTTTAAGTTCATCATACATTTGACACAAATGCACTGTTTTAGAGTTAACAAAAAATATGAGGTTGCTTTCTGGGAGCTGCAGTTCTGATATTGAGGAAACTAAAAAGTTTGCATCTTGGCTTCTGGACATAGAAGAAGGAAAGGTTGACACAATAAGCGATGATCGGGATGTTATTTTGATACCCGATGACTTACTTATTTCTCAATCTTCGGATCCTGTTTCTGATTTGATTGCCTTTGTTTATCCTTCACTTTTGGATAACATCCACATTCCGACTTATTTTCAAGATCGAGCTATATTGGCACCGAAGAATGAAGTTGTTCATGAAATTAATGATATATTACTTTCAATGTTTCCCGGTGACGAAGTTGAGTATCTAAGTTCGGATAGTGTTTGCCAGTCTGAAGATGTGAACAAACAGGTTGATGAAAGATTAGTTTCTCCTGATGTCCTTAATGGTCTTAAGTTTTCTGGAATAACAAACCATCGTTTGGTTTTGAAAGTTGGCGTTCCCGTAATGTTACTCAGAAACATTGATCAGAAAAGCGGTTTGTGCAATGGGACAAGGTTACAAGTTGTTAAAATGAGAAAACGTGTCATTGAAGCGAAAATCATATCAGGAAGTAACATTGGAATGCGAACTTTTATTCCAAGAATTACTGTATCCCCCTCAGATAAGAAAATTCCTTTTAAATTTAACAGAAGGCAATTTCCACTTGTTGTTTCTTTCGCAATGACAATAAACAAAAGTCAAGGACAATCCTTATCCAGAGTTGGGTTGTATTTGAAGGATCCAGTTTTTTCACACGGGCAGTTGTATGTTGCGCTTTCAAGGGTCAGAAGTCGAGATGGACTGAAGATTGTTATAGTAGATGAAAATTGTGAATTGACGAACAAAACATCAAACGTTGTGTACAAAGAAGTCTTTCAGGATTTATGAATAATGTGAGTAATTTTTATGCAATTTTTTACTTATCTTTATTGACGTTATGTATATACAACTTCAATAATAAAGTATTATTTTAAACTTTTTTTGTGTGCTTTGAATAGTGCGTTGCCATTTGTCAATAAAACAAGTTATGTACTACTTACAATTACATTAAAAATAAAAATATGATAAAAAGTAATTTACAAAAACATAATGTATTCATACCTTTGTTATTTTTTTAAACTTTATACTTTGGTTGAGTACTGATCATAATAGGTAATCGGTTTTCATTACTAACGTTACTTATAGCTTACAAAAAATATCCACTTTGACATGAAAACCATAGTTATATATTAGTTTTACTTTTAATACTCATTTAATATCAACGCATGACGTTTATATAAGAAAAAAAATATCAGGCTAACCGTTATTCTTAAGACTTTACGTTGTAGCCACTAATCTTGAATAATACAACTCTTAGTTTAATATATTTTTTTTATTTACTATGGTTTGCACCGTGGGTCCCCACGGGTCTCAAACCTAGTTAGGAATGAATCACTTCATAGTTTAGGGAATCCTTAAATAACAGAGATCCAAGGATTTCAATGTGAATGCATTTTAATGTTAGAAAAATGTTTCTTGTGGTGCATAATTATTAAGTGTTGTTTCTCATCAATCCAAAATAAAAATACCCCACCTTTGATTCTTCTTGATTTTTTTTAGCAAGAATAGAACTAGAATCTTGTTTCTCATCATATCATGTGAGAGATGGCTCATTTCTTTAGTCTTAAACCAACTACTTTAGTTTTGTTTTTAATTTCATTCAAAGAAATAGACCAAATGGTCCTAAAGGACTGCCATCCTATTATTTTACAAAACACCTAATGTGCATAAAATGTTAAGAATACCATCATGTACTAATAACACAAAAATCATACAAGTCAAAATGTTTATAATTAAGGGTAGTTAGCATCGAAGGCGTTTATAATCGAGGGTTGCTACTACGATATTATGGGTTAAAGGCGGTTGCTAGCGTAGATGGTGAAGACACGGTTCCTTGCTAGTGTTGCATAAATTTTAGTTTTGTAACAACGTAACAACCCAAAATATATAAAGACAAATGGTAGGATTGGCAACTTGTTTCTCATAAAATCACGTGAGCACTCCATTTAAGAACCTCAACTTGTTTTTTTTTCCCTTAGACCAACCAATATTCCTGTTGATTTTAGTCTTCTTTTTCATTTAAAGAAGATGACCTTAAAAGAATTGCCATCTTAATGTTTTGAAAAAACAAAGGGCATCACATTTTTTGTTGGGAATATCCAAATAACTAATAATACAAAAAACCATACGACTCAAAGCATCCGTTGATCAAAAGGCATGTGCTAATATCATGTATTTCTAGCTTCTTGCTAGAATTCTATATCTGGTATAGAACATTTTCGCTGCAGTTAAAACAGAATTATCTACACTCACCAATAAGGGCAATAACTCATAGTTCATGTGGGGCTAGACTACTTGGTAGAGACACGTGACTCTTAGATGAGAGGTGTAAGGTTCAATCATGGGCAAGAGTGTATTATTAGTGTAAAAGTAGAGTATAGCAAAATTGCCGTTAAAAATAGCTCACAATGCATATGTGGGCCCATCATATTCTTTGTTTATTTTAGTTGTGTTTTTAAGGGTAAATTTGGAAATTGGCTTATAATTTTTGAAAGTGGACACATGAAATGAGACAAATAAAAAAGGGAATATGGACGCTTATAATGGGACGGAGGGGGTAATATATATGTTATGGGGAAGGTTTAAATAAAAACCCACTCAAAACGAAGAAACCCGGTAAACCAAATATCAACCATTGATCAATCTAGATCAATGGTCCAAATTTAATTGATGCTTTTTCATTTAAATTAATAGACTAGATGACAAAAAAAGGGCAAAAGGGTCAAATGCCATTTTTCTGAAAAAGCAGATATGACAAGTGGAGCCCACACATGTCACATCATCTCTCTCATACTTTTGTGACCATGGTCCTAAATCTGCCAGATGCATGTGTTACATATGTAACGGTGTGTTGTGTTACGTAGGTTAAAACTGAGTTGCCAGTTTATATTATTTAAAAAATGCTGATTTATTATTTTTTTTATTAGACCATATTTTTTTCGTTTTATTGTACCAGCACCAGAATTGTTGCATACGTAACGAGAAATGATATGGTTATATGCCTTTTGTTACTTACAAAAGTGCTAAAAACAAACAAAATGGTTGTTTATAAGTATATCAACAACATAATATTGTTCATCTGCCTACAACATACTACTGAAAAAAATATATTACACTAAAACTGTATCAACAAACAAAACATATAATTAAAAGATTCATACCCCCCCCCACCCTTCCTGCATGCAATAACCCCGACATCCAGCGCTGCAACCACCAGTAACTGACGGCATTCGATAACCATACTTTGCATAAAAAGCCCACTGTGCCTCAGTATAACCTATACCCTCCCATTCAGCCCTAATCCGCCGACCTTCTGGATAGGTGAACGGCCACACGGGTTTGTTAAGTTTGGGTTCATATGGTTCTTCATATTCAGCCCCTGGGTCTGATTCGTAACCAACCGCCCATTCAGGTGTGTGGTTTACATCATACACGTCATCCTCCGGTGTCATATAGTCTTCTGGTGGCGGATATTCTTCAGGGAAGACATAATCATAGGCCGCATTCCAATCGAAATCTTCATCACTTTCAAAACCACCGTCCGCCTGGACTACGGGGATAACCGGTGGGGCTGGTTCAGGGGCTAATTGCGGGATGTCCGGGGCAACGGGGGCAGCGGGTTCATGATCGGCTCCAACAGGAGGGATGTCCAGGCCAACCGGTGGGGCTGGTTCAGGGACAAATGCAATGTCCGGTTCATTTTGAGGTGGCTCGTGTACAATTGGGATGACATGGTGACGCTCCTCAAAAACCTCCGTGGGGTTGGAATTCATGGTTTGACTAAAAACAGGACCTGTAACATATGTTATAGCAGAGTAAGTGTTGACACTGGAAAATATGAAACAGTGGGAAAAAACTATTCTCTGTTAAAAACATATAAGTAACAGAAAAAACTCATACATGCAAAAACCAAAAAAAAAAAAATCTATAACGAAAGGTGAAAAAAAGAGGAGTGTTACATGTGTAACATGGTTTATACCAACTTAGTTCTGTTGTTACATACATTCCACACATTATAATACTCATACAAACATGCACATACTGGTAAAAAAACAAATCACCAATTTTGATTAAAAATGTTGCATATGTTAAGGCACATTAAAAATCACCAAATGTTATTAAAAAAAACATATTAGTAACAATAACACATAAACCTACGTGTTAACGTATGCTACTTACGTGAAAAGTTGATTAGTTGTGGTGTTACGTACGAAACATATCCAAACATACATTTTCAAAACCATCACAAAAAACTTCTTATTACCAAAACACTAATTCGCTCAAATTCAAACTCTAACCACTAATTGTTTACTAAACCCTTTAAAAATTCTGCTATAAAAATGTTTTATGCTGTTACATACGCAACATAGAACAGAGGAAAGTTCAAAATTTCAGGTCAACAAAAAAAATTTAAAAAAACCCTATTACTTCAAAACGATAAAAAGCCCAGTATCTCAACAAAACCATCACAAAAAACTTCTTATTATCAAATTCAAACTCTAACCACTAATTGTTTTCTAACCCCTTTAAAAATTCTGCTATAAAAACGTTTTCTGCTGTTACATACGCAACATAGAACAGAGGAAGTTTCAAATCAGAGGTCAACAAAAAAAAATTCAAAAAACCTTATTACTTCAAAACGATAAAAAGTTTCGTATCTCAACAAAATACCCTTAGACCCAAATAACTTTCTAATATTTTTAACCTATCCCATCTTTTTAAATAGCCTAACTTTCTAATAATAAAAAATTCAAAACTTGACCTGGAAAACTTGGTGATCACCATTTACCAAAAACAAATTTCCCAAACACCTACCAAACTGTTAGTCCCAATTTCAAATACAATTCATTAATAATAATGATAATAATAATAATAATAATAATAATAATAATAATTTTTTATTAATCCAACAAAAAAACAAAACATAAAGACAACACAGAGAATAATTTTTTAATAAATCCAATAATAATGATTATAAATTAACACAAACAGAAAAAGATCAAGAAAAAAAATGATAACCAACAAAAATCACCAACATTATCCTTACCTGTTTCACTCTACTCCAACGGTAATCAAACAGAAACAGAGGTGGTAGTGGTGGTGGCGATGGCGGTGATGGCACTAGCTACTCCAAACGGTAATGAAAACAGAAAACAGAGGGGAACGAGGATGGTGTGGATTCTTCTGAACCAAAGACTTTATCGGGTTTCATAAACAAAACAGAAACAGAGGTGGTGGTGGTGGTGGTGGTGGTGGTGGTGGTGGTGGCGGTGGCGGGCGTGCCAGTGGCGGTGGTGGGGCTGGTGGATGAAACTTGATGAAGGTGGAAGACATATGAAGAGAGAGAAAGAGAGGTTTATATAGGAGGGAGGGTGGGAAAATTCAAAATATAAAAAGAGGGGGAAGGGTGAAAATCCCACTTTACTCTTATTAATTAAAATAATAGAGGTTGATGTGGAGCATTGTGGTCCACTAGTTGGGTTTGTGGGAGTTTCTTCATTTTAGAAGGTTTCTTGTGTATACTTAGCCTATATGTTATTACGTATACTAAATATAAGTGATTGATATTTGTGTAATTGATTATTTTAAGCCAGTAGGTATACGGCTATACTTTTTTAGTGGAATCAATACATAATATAATATCACATTACACACACACGGGAGATAAACATGATCTAGTAAAAAAGTCCAAAAAAATCTTTAAAAATGTGAGAAAAAAAAATTATGGGTCATTGATCAATGGTTTATCGATTGGTTAGATGAAGAGTTTGCATAAACTAATTTTTCAAGTGTGTTCAGGAGTGGCAACAAAGTAATAGTCACTTATTGTTGGACTATTTTTCCTGTTTCATATTTTTTTTTATGTAAATAATTTTTTTTACGTCATCTATATTCTAAAATTGCAATAAAAAATGAAGCATTTTTTATTTTTGATTTGAGTATAATATTGAATAAATTTTCTCAAAAGAAAACTTTTAAAGCATGTTGACTTAGGGGTACCTAACTCGCGTGCAAGATTTTTTTAACCATGTATCTAATAGTAATTATGGTATTCTCATTGATTGCCCACTGATACAATGAATGTTTACATATATAGGATACAAATAATAACTACCTATCCTCTAAATATGAATCGGATCATTATCTCCTAATATTTGGAGATATACATTGACTAGGAGATATACTAGGAGATATACATTGACTAATACTCCCCCTCAGTTTGAGCGGGAGTCCCGACAAACGGTCAAACTGTTACGAAAAGTTTCAAAGAGTTGTCGAGATAGTCCCTTAGTGAAGATGTCCGCATATTGATAAGAGGATGGTACATGAAGCACTCGAACTTGTCCTAGCTGAACCTTCTCTCTAACAAAATGAATGTCAAGCTCCACATGTTTGGTCCTTTGATGTTGCACCGGATTTTGTGTTAAGTAGACCGCGGAAATGTTGTCACAGTAGACGATGGTAGCACTGTGAATCGGGGTGTGAAGTTCAAGAAGTAAGTTGCGTAGCCAAGTGGTTTCAGCGACAGCATTGGCAACTCCTCTATATTCTGCTTCGGCACTGGAGCGAGAAACTGTGGGTTGTCTTTTTGAAGACCACGAGAGAAGGTTGGGTCCCATGTAAACACAATAGCCTGATGTCGATCGGCGTGAATCGGGGCAACCGCCCTAGTCCGCGTCTGAATAAGCAGTTAAAGACGGGCTGGGGCTAGGAGACAAGCGTAAACCATAATTACAAGTTCCTTGAATGTATCGTAGAATCCGTTTAAGGAATGCAAAGTGCGGTTCCCTGGGAGCATGCATGAACAAACAAATTTGTTGTACCGCGTAAGCGATATCCGGCCTGGTGAAAGTTAGGTATTGAAGCGCACCAGCTAAACTGCGGTATAAAGTGCCATCTGAAAGTGGTTCGCCAACATCTGCACTTAGCTTTGAGTTGGTGTCAACTGGAATAGAACAGGGCTTACAATTGCTCATGTTAGCACGATGAAGAATGTCTTTAGCATATTGTGATTGAGACATGAATAGGCCGTGAGAGTCCCGCTGAACTGTGATGCCCAAGAAATGATGCAAAGCCCCCATATCTGACATAGCAAACTCTCGAGAGAGCAAACCAATAATATTATTAAGCAATGCTGTGGAAGAAGCTGTCAGTATGATGTCGTCAACATAAAGTAACAAATAAGCAATGTTGTCGCCTTGGCGATAAATAAATAAAGATGTATCACATAAACTGCTCTTGAACCCGTGGGTTTTAATGAATGTCGAAAAACGACTAAACCAAGCCCTGGGCGCCTGTTTAAGCCCATATAGAGACTTACGTAGGCGACAAACATAATTAGGCCGTGTAGTGTCAACAAAGCCTGGGGGTTGGTGCATAAAAACTAATTCCTGTAAATCACCGTGCAAGAAAGCATTTTTGACATCCAGTTGATTAATGGGCCACCCTTTAGAAATAGCTATCGATAGGACCGTCCGAATGGTTGCCGGTTTAACAACCGGGCTGAAAGTGTCGGCACAATCGATGCCAACGGTTTGGGACTTGCCGTTGACAACAAGGCGGGCTTTGTAACGGTCCAAAGATCCATCGGCTTTGAACTTGTGCCGAAAAAGCCACATACACCGTATCACCGGATGGGCTGGCGGTCGAGGAACCAATTCCCAAGTACCATTATCTATTAGTGCTTTGTACTCACAGTTCATGGCGTGTTGCCAATTTGGGTCCGCTAAGGCTCGTAGGTGGGATGAGGGGACTGGTGAAATGGGTGGCGGGGTAGTGGTGGTCAGGTTATATTTCGGGTTTGGTTTTGAGATTCCTTCTTTGCCACGGGTAGTCATAGGATGAATGTTAGTGTTGGTTGGTAATGGGTTGGAGGTGGTACTGTTGGTAGAGGGTGTTGGGCCGGGATGGTTGGAGGTTGATGGGCCGGTTGGTGTGTGTGGAGGTGGGGATAAGGAGTGGGCTGTAGATGAGTGTGGTGGGGTGGTGGGATGTTGGGCCGTAGGGGGGTTTGGGTGGGTAGTGTTGATGTGGGCCGGAGAAGTGGAAGGGTGGGCTTGGGTAGGAAGTGGGCTGTGAGGGTGATGCGTAGGGATGTTGGCAGATGGTGAGGGAAAAGTGTATGGCAAATTTGGTTGAGAGTCATCATCTAAAAATTGGTAGGTGTGATGTGTAACTGTTTCAGCAAAGGGAAAGGAAGTCTCATCGAAATCTACGTGACGTGAAATATGAACCTTGCCGGTTGAAGGATCAAGACAACGGTAGCCCCGAAAATTCGGAGGGTAGCCGAGAAAGATGCACCGATGGGATCGCGGGAGAAGTTTGTTGGGTTGGGTAGCTGACTCATTGGGAAAACAAGCGCATCCGAAGACACGGAGATGATCATAGGTTGGATGACACAGGTATAATGCAAAGGTGGGTGTATTAAAATTTAGGCGTTTTGTGGGTAAAATATTGTGTAAATATGTAGCGGTGTGGATGGCTTCGACCCAAAATGTGGGTGGGATGTGTGCATGTGTAAGTAAGGCCCGAACAATGTCATTGAGGCGTCTGATCATTCGTTCAGAACGCCCATTTTGAGATGAGGTTTGTGGGCACGAAAAGCGAAAAGTAAGACCTTGTTGAGAGGCAAAGTGGTGAAATGCGTTGTTGTCAAATTCTCCCCCTAGGTCGCACTGAAAAGCTTTAATGTTTTTGTGAAATTGGGTTTGAATATGTTTATGAAATTTAGTGAAAGTGGCAAACGTTTCAGATTTGAATTTTAAGGGGTACACCCACACGTAATTTGAATAATTATCGACAAGAACCATATAATATTTATATGAAGCATTACTAAGGACCGGGGAGGTCCACAAATCACAGTGCACAATATCAAAAGGGGCATAAGTAAAAGAAGTAGAATCACCAAAAGGAAGCCTTTTACTGTTTGACAAATGACAAGAGTCACAAAAACCAAACGAGTCTTTATTACATAAAAGATTAAAATGACTAGAAAGAAAATGCAGGACTTGAGAGCCTGGGTGGCCTAAACGATCATGCCACTTATTCGAATGCGCTGGCAAAAGGACTTTAGTTGGTGGGGTGAACGGGTATAGATCCCCGGTGCTATCATGGCGCGAAAGCCGCTGTCCAGTCTTGAGATCCTTCAAAGTAAAACCGTAAGGATCAAATTCAATTGAAACAAGGTTGTCACGAGTAAATTTTCTAACGGATAAAAGGTTTTTAACGACAGTTGGTGCATATAAGATGTTATTAAGGTTATAGGTGTGGTCATTGGTGGTGTACGAGCCATGGCCGGAACCCAAAATTTGCAACGACTGACCATTACCCACAAGTATTTTAGCATTAATAGAGTTAGATAATTGAGAAGAGATCTGACCTGGATCAGCGGTGATGTGAGATGACGCTCCAGTATCCATGTTCCACGTGTTGTCCGGGTGGTTCAAGGTGAGGGTCGACAGGGCCGCTCCTAATTCCGTGGGCTGCAGGGCATCAACAGGTGGGGCTGAGTAGTTGGGCTGGTTTGGGAAACCTGGTGGTGGTCCGTAGGAGTAGGCTGGGTTATGTGAAGGAGTGGTGAGGCCAAAGCCTTGGGCCGGTTGTTGTGGGCCAGTAGCAGATTGTGAAGTTTGGTTGGAAGGTGCATTTGGACGAGACCAGGTAGAAGCCCACGGTGACTGGGCTGGGTGAGGGCAAGGAGGAGGGGTGGGCCACCAGCCATAGGGGTTGTAGTTGTTGGTTGGACCATAAGGTGATTGGTATGAGGGTGAAAAGTTGTTGGCAGTAGAGTAGGATGGGTTGCGTCCTCGTCCTCCGTAGTTGTTTCCGCGGCCTCCACGGTATCCGTTTCGGCCACGACCACGACCACGTAGAGACGGACGCTGTTGGTAGGGTTCGTACTGTTGGTGCGGATTATAGGAGGGTGGTGGAGTGAGGTTAGTGTTGGGTGTGGGGTGCGGATTAGAGTTGGTATTTGGTGTAGATCCACGGGGTGCAGCAAGAGCGGTCTGTTGACGGGCAGCCTGACGACGTTGTTCTCTTTCGACCATGTCACGAGCATCATCCTACGATGCGGTTGATTGAGTGATGAAAGCAGCGGTGGTGTCGTATTCCTGGGGCAATCCTTGAACCATCTGCAAAACCAATCGGGATTCGGATATGGGCTGGTCCACGTCCTTCAATTGTTCAGCAATGTCCTTGAGTTTTTGAAAGTAGTCGTTCAATGAAGCACAAGAAGCAAGAGTGGTTGTAGCGAAAGCATGGAGCAAAGCAGAGGCTCGTGAGTTTTTGTTGTTGTGAAAGATGGATTGCAACTTGTCCCACGCCTGTTGGGCAGTAGTGATATCGTCCAGAACGCGACGCCAGTATCCGTCCGAAAGAGTTCCGTATATCCATTGGAGGACAACGGAATCGATTTTCATCCAAGAGTCGTAACCCTCGTCTATGGTCTCCGGAGGACCGGTATCGTCGATGTGATCCAACACATCGTAACTTTTGGCATGAAGCTTAAAGAGCTTCACCCACGACGAATAAGAAACCTTCTCGCCATCTAGAGTTCGGATTTTGTTTTGAATGTTAGTAACGGAGTATACGGGAAGGAGGTGTTTTGCTTCGGTCGTAACCGGTGCAGCAGGGGTGGTTTCTTTGTCAGACATAGTCGAAACTGGGATAGGTGGTGGGCGGCGAGATTGTGGTTGTTTTGGTTTATTGCTCTGATACCATAATAGTAATTATGGTATTCTCATTGATTGCCCACTGATACAATGAATGTTTACATATATAGGATACAAATAATAACTACCTATCCTCTAAATATGAATCGGATCATTATCTCCTAATATTTGGAGATATACATTGACTAGGAGATATACTAGGAGATATACATTGACTAATAGTATCAACGGTTAACTCATAAAACGACACGCTAAACGCGTATGTTATAAGTATAACCAAGGTCCAAGGGTGATCATTTGGGTCTGCCCAGATCAAGCCATGTCTTACCCGGACCGACTCAAGATCAAGAAAAAATAATATTATATAAATGAGGACCAGGCCATTGGAATTTAAGGTCTTGGACTCTTGGCCATGTCGGGTATGTGGTCCTCGTGTCTATGTTTAACCCATAGACCAATTTGAACCAGGGATGATTCACTCATTCCAACATTATTACCATTTCTTTTTGTTTAGCATCAACACATTTCACCAGCCATGATGTATCTCGAGTTTTTCAAACTACATAAACTAGTTGGTTAACCAGTCGCGTGTTGCGGCGGCGTCGAAACTCAAAACAACTCAAATTCGTACCGTCAAAACTTTGTTGAATAGTACGGCAGCTTTTAAACCCTAAACCTTAAAAAACGTCAAAAAGGGAAATAAAAAAACCAAAACCCAAAAATCTAAACACTAATATAATACCACTTGGTTTCTCTTTATAAATAATAAATAAATTCAATAAAAAACACTATACGGACTTTTGCGTTGATACCCCGTTTGTAGCTCTTACTACAATTTTGGCCCCAACTTACGTAAATTATTGCAGCATCTGCCACTAGTTGAGACGATTGATTATTAATTACATAATAATGCTTTGTCTAAGAATAATAAGATGCGCAATTCAAGCTGCTAGGAGCATATATAGGTCAAGAGTCAACCTAATGGTTGACAGAAACAACAAAATACAATTCTTATACTGCATAAAAGTCCTGTTGAGCATCAAAGGGAGCCAGACTTTCTAAAATTCTAAATGTATCATGTTTAACCCTTTTTTTACGGCTAATTTTTGCCTCATAAATACACCATTTTTTTTTCCCTATTTTTGATATAAAATAAGTGTATATCAGTGGTTTTCCTTCGCTAATTTTTTCCCTATTTTTTATACCCCTTTTAAATACACCATTTTTTTTTGCCTCATAAAACCATTTTTTTTCCTCTTATGAGGCATAAACTCTCCCAAGCTCCCCCTTTAAAACCCCAACACCTTTGTTGGCCATTCAAAAAAAAAAAAAAAAAAAAAAAAAAAAAACAAGGGATGTGGCGTGTCATGCTTACCTTATAAAAAGGTTTAAATGCCGTCCTAAAGGGACTTGACAAAATTACAGTCATAATCAGGCCGTGTATGAGAACTTGTAAAAAAAATTCGGTTTGGGGCCATAACAATCAAACGAGATCTATATAATTTAAACCTATCATCATATATAAAAACCCACTATAAAAAAATTGGGTTCACGGCCAGAAGTCTGCAGTCTTCGGCATTAGTTGTGTAAACGATAAACCCTTCTGCTTTTAAGTTAACATTTTGAGTGGATTTGTTTTAATGGGTTTAAAAATATAAAAACATTGGACCTTATTAGATGAGGTAATATTAAAAAAATGATAGCCCACAACCTATAAATATATAAAAAAAAATTAAAAAAAAAAATAACTTCGGGCCCTTGCGTTTTTCAGGTCTAGGGCCATCGCCAACGCCGCCCCTCTTAAGTGCCGGCAGATGTGATCATTATTCAGACAGAGAGATTCAACGAAACCTATAGCCTATAGGCATTTATGTATTTATTTCGATGTAAAAATACACAAAGTTTCATCATGAAATCTTAAAAAAGCATTTTGGTCTCACCAGCAATTTACCATGTTAAAATGCACCAATACATACACAGAAAGATAGATCTCATGTGCAGAACTACACACAACTACACAAGTAATCATTTGAAGTAGATATATGTAGCTTCAAGATCCCATGAAGTTTCACATTAGGATTGTTCAGACTGAGGATGATACGCACGGCGCCTCAGCTGTGAATCCGTATTCGGCTGCTGCAGAAATATTCTTGTCGGATCATTCGGATCCACATATCTGATCAAACAAAAGGGTTCAGCACAGAAGATTCGAGTTAGATGATTAAGAAATACTAAAAGAGGCCCAAATTTGGATCTTAACTAATAGTACAAAAACTGCACTACTAAAAAAATCTAATTTTTTGAACAAAATATTTTGGAAGGTTTTAATATTATGCATTAAAAGTTGTAATTAGTTTGACTTGCTTCCTTTTAGCTAATCTGTATGTTTTAACAAACACATTTTTTCAGCATTACAAATAAACCATATAGCGATGCTAAACATTTCGTGTTTGTGAGTTGGCAGTTAAGCCCAGCATGAACCCGAAAATGATGTTAGACCCATGCCTGAACACGCAGGTTGACACAAGCCCAATCTGCTTTACCAAACCCACTAATTGTGTGTTAGGATTCTGGCATGCCATAAATTCACAACCCTAAACCATATAGCCTGAATTGAGTCATTCAGATAATTACAACCCTTGATTATTTGATCATTAGAAATGGTACTTACGCGCATCTCATCATTTCATCAACTGGAGTTTCTGCTGCTCTTAAAGGATCAGGAGGAGCAGAAGCAGCTGCAGCAGCAGCACTGAATTGTTGATTATATCGCCTAACGGATTGTATCAAGTTAAAAAACAATGGTACAAATGTTCCACAACCCCCTTCCTTGAACAAAATCTTGAAGGAGTGAGTAGAGTATAAGGCCGCGGGCTGCCCCTCTGGGACTACCTACAGTCAGGTGAAAACAATTACATAAGATAAAAATCAGCCAAACTTTTCACAAGTCAAAACATCACAATCATCAACTCACAGGCTCCACAAGTCCAGATATGTTGTTGCAGTGAAAAATTGGCTGGTTAAACTTTTCTCCATGAACGTAAAGCTGCAAAAGTTCAGATTATTGAATCTACATTAGCGAGTCTATATACAACCAAAGATGGAGACAAAAAATGTATTTTAAGTAATCAATTGTGAGTAAGATGCAGTGACGAATATACTACCAAGTAGAGATGGCAAAATAGGCACATTTTGGCCAGTTTTTGTAAGCAATGTGTCAAATATGAGTACAAAACACATAATAACTGTTTTTTCTAAAAGCGGTATATTGAATGCATTTGATGAATAGAGTTACTTTCAACACAGTTGACTCAATTGTCCTGTTTCCTTTTTAACAAAACATTAGATTGAACCCATGTGACTCAAGTTTACAGAATGAAACAAGCTAAGTAGTTCTCACCAAGGGCATGTCGAAAGCAACAAAATTCCCTGTAGGCTTATCAGTAACAAACACCATGCGGATATTTGACAAATATATCTTCCCCTTCGCTTTCACAGTCCCTCCAGCAGCCCTGAACAGAGTACAGTTTGTTTAAACTACATAAGTGATACTACATGTATGTGTTTGTGTACAAAGACAAAACACATATATACAAACCAAGTCCACAATAACAATTGACGGTTCACTTTCACAATATCTCCCAGTTGCCCTGGCGAGAGTATAGTCTGTTCAAACTACGTATGTGATACTAATATACTATATGTGTGTGTTTGTGCGCCAGAACATAGATAATATACACAATTACACATATAGGCACACATTTACATATATAATCCATACACACACTGTGCACATATATACGAATCAAGCTAACAACCGTAAGTCACGATTAGACTTTCACGTTATCCTTTACAAACCTCGACTAAAACAATAAAAAAGGCCTATGCGATAAAACAATGTTCATAACCACCTCTCCACCATGGTATAAAAAAACGTTTGAGGCGTGCGCCTCAAGGCGCGCCTCGAGCTGAGGCGCCAAAAAAACGAGTATGAGGCGTGCCTCATGGGGTCTAGTCTGTACATACGCCTCTAAGAGCTGAGGCATTAAGAAAATGCGCACCTCAGGTGAGCCTCGGGTGCGCCTCGGGGGGTTTATGGTGTTTTTTATGTGTTTTTTTTTTATGTTTTAGATTTTTTGGGTCAATTGTTTTATTTTTGATATATGCTTTTGATGTTTTAGACTTTTTGGGGTCAATTATTTTATATTTTGATTCCGCCTCGGGCTTACGCCTCGGTTCGCCTCGAAGCCTCGTGAGGCGAAGGGAAGACGGCTCGAGGCTCGTTTCCGTTCTTTTAAACTTTGCTCTCCACCACAAGTATGATCAAATATGATTCTCAATATCAAAAATTTCATTCATAATCATCCCATATAAACCTAAAGAAAGTCTTCTTCATTACGTTAGCCTCGCTCACAAGTCACAATTCGTGTCACTTCAATTAATTAATGTTCCCACCTCTAGATCAATAACAACTATGTTCCACACTACATCTGTGTTAATCCTCCCCAAATTTTTATTATTATTTTTTTGTGTGTGTGTGCTTATCTCATTTTTCTACATTTCATGACTGTCAAATTACATTAAAACGGGCAGACGGACAACAAGTTGCGCCGCCACACCTTTCTGAATCGCAACACGATAACCAATTACCATGTGTATGCACAAAGACACAAATATATACACATAACAAATGCACATATTAACATGCATAAACAAACACATACTGTGTGCATACCGCATACAAATCAAGTCTACATAACTAACAATTACGGTTAAATAATAAAAATCAATATCAATTTCTCTTTTCATTTCTAAAATTTGGTAAAATAAACCTAACTGCAACACTAAACCCAAAATTGGAACTCATTCAGGCGAAGATATATAAATATTAAGAAGGTGATCATTCACTTGATATCAAACAGAATAAAAAAAAATATGGAAGATTAATAATGATTTTACCCAGCGATTTTGTCGACCTCAAACTCGACGCCGTCTCTGATCAAGACGAACATCTCGTTAACGAATGCTACGGGCATACCGTTAGGGTACAGATTAGGGTTAAGCGCCATCACAAATCGAATAGATTGATGTATATCGATTATTCAATTAAAGGAATTTTTCAAGTGTGATCAAAAGATTGAAACTAGGGTTGTTTGAGAGATTTTTTGTTTGATATGTAGAGAGATTATTATTATTATGTTCTTCTTGGATATCTACGACATTCGAGATGCTACCGGAGTCTGTAACGCTAACTATTTTTCTTTACTTTTTTTTTTTTTTAAGAGAAATTGTTCGAATGGTCGTATGGTTTGCCTAAATTTCACCTTTAATCCGTAATTTTTTAAAATTACTAGTTCTCGCCTTTTGGTGTCAGTTAATTCGGATAGTTCCTGAAGTGGATGGAAGTTAAATAATCTAGTTAAGTGGATGTGAAATTACTAAACTACCCTTGTTATTAAAAAAATAAAAAGAATTAACATGGGACTCATCACTTCCACAAACCACCACCACACAAATTCCATCCTCCACGTTGCCGGTAGTTTCTCCGACATCCACCAACCACCACAGCCACCATCTTCTTCCATGGATCTGCTCCCTTACCCTTTTCCACCCACCTTCTTCCAAGGACTATACCTGTAATGTGAGGACTATACCCACATTGCCATTGTCCGGTGGAAAGCTGAACACGGTAATAGCCACCCTCTTCTCTGTCTGCAGGTTTTATCATAACTATCCATGGCCCATTGGAAGCATCTCTTCCTGTACATTAGATACCATAGAGTGTTAACTCAACCTACTATAGAAAACGATTGGAGTGACTGATTCATAAATTCTGGATCTCCTTAACCCCTTCACCCCCGGAGTTATGCCCGGAGTTCTGCCCACCACTGTCTCTCTCCTCCCTTACCCTGAAACCCACAACCATATCCTCCACCACCGTCTTCCTCCTCCCTCACCCTCCACCGTCTCTTCCATCTCCTCCATCTCCTTCGCCTCTTACGCCTGAACCCCTCCTTTCTCCTACACCTGCCCTTTCTTTATCCTGAGTCTGTAATCATTTCTTAAAAAACAAAGTCGTCGGTAATCGTTTCTTGATAACAATGAATTTCGCTACTTGCTTGTTGACTTCTTGTTCCACACGAACTGCAGATTCAACGCAAAAACAAAGGCCTATTCGATTTCCTTTGTTTGGCCGGTAATCGTTTCTTGAAAATGACCTGAATTGCATATTTCCTTCGTTTGGCTTGCTCGGTTTCCTTCGTTTGGCTTGTTCGATTGTGGTGGTGGTGTTGGTTTCTGATTGTGGTGGTGGTTGTTTATGTGGAGGCGGTGACGGAGACCGCAGATGATGGGTGAGGAAGATGAAGTGGGTGGTGGCTGTGGTGGTTGGGATGTCAGTGGTGGTGGTGGTGGTTTGGGGAAGTGTTGGTGGTGGTGGTTTGTAGAGGTGATGAGTGAGGAAGATGAAATGAAGAAGAAGTAGGTGGGGCCCACATAATTTTTAGCTATTTTTAATTATATTTTTTATAACAAGGGTAGTTTAGTAATTTCACACTCACTTAACTGGATTATTAAATCTCCATCCGCTTCAGGGACTATCCGAATTAAGTGAAACCAAAAATTGGGGACTGCAGATGTAATTTTAAAAAGTTGGGGACTAAAGGTGAAATTTGGGCAAACCACAGGGACTATTCGAGCAATTTTCTCTTTTTTTTAACTGGCGCATCTTGCGGTGGTAATTTGATTGGGTGAGGAATGATTGTAAAATTTAAGAAAATTAAAAACGGTTTAACAGAAGAAAGGGTATTATCGTCCAATTGCAAAATCAAATTTCAATTCAATTCAATTTGCATCGTCCTTTTCTCGCTAATCAGTTTTATGATCAGGAAAAAAACTCACGTAACTGACGAACGTAATGAAAACCCACCAGACCAGAAATCATGCTCTGTTTTCAAAAACTCATAGCTTGAATTATTTGAATCCAGTTTGCCACTTTTTAAGTACTATAATTACTTTATTTGGTAAGAAAATCTATCTAGATATTGCATTTGAGAAGCACATTATTTGGCTTTGGAATTGATATGAATTTTGGAACTGTTAACGGCGATGTAGGATATTCATGGTGAATTGGCACAACAATTGAAGAGACTTCCTAGAAAATAGGCCTGTAAACGAACCGAACGTTTATGAATTGTTCGGCAGGAAGTTCGTTTATGTTCGTTTATTTAAATAAATGAATGAACACGAATACAATGTTTTGTTCATTTAATTAAACGAACGAATATGAACACACGTTGTGTTCGTTCATTTATGTTCATGAACGTTCATTTATGTTCGTTTATTATGTTAGTTCATTTATGTTCGTTTATGTTCGTTGGTTTATTTTTGTTCATTTATATTCGTTTAATTAAACTTAAATTTATTTTTATTATATATTTCCTTTTGTTAGGTATCTTAGTTAATATGTTCTAAAAACTTAACCTTAACCATAACATTCTAACCATATCAATTATCAGACGCTATCCACACTTCACAACCCCGCCTCCATTCTTCTCCACGCTCCACAACCCTACCTTCTTCTACTTCTGACCGACCACCTCCATACCCCCCCCCCCCCTCCAGCTTCCACAGACCCATCCCCACTCTCCAGCCTCCACAGTGTTGTCGTCTCTGTTGGATCAGTAATGCTCTTGATGTATTGCTTGCTAGTGAACACTTATGTGTTTAGCAAGTTTAATCAGATTTGCACAGCAGAATGAGTAAGTAAAGTTACACTATCAACAGGAGTTATTACTCCCCCTGGATGTTTGAAATCTAAAGACAAGTTTAATGAGAATCTAAGTATTGAATGTGAATGATAATAAATACTCAAACAGATTCCCAATAAATAAAATGGAAAGAACAATAATAAGCTTTGAAGGATTTCTGTTTCAATAAAAATCAATGTCTAAAACAGAGGGATGAACCCATCTATTTATAGACTTTACATATACATAAACCTTGCCAAAAAGCAAGTCTGTAACAAGTAGCAACAAGTTGCATTCTTGGAACTTATACAAACAGATAAAATAATATTAAACTAATAAACTACTGAAACATAAGGCGGTGGAAAGATTCTGGTATAAGTGCTGATGAATGACAAACTATTGATGAGTAGTTTGTCTTCAGTAGTTCTTCAGTGAACTGTCTGGTTAGACTTCAGAACTTCGATACTTCTTCTTCAGTACTCGTTGAATCCTCTTTCAGTACTTTAGTCTTCTTTCTTCAGTAGTTCTATACTTAGAATATTTGCAGAAGTGAATTAGACTAAGGTTTACAAAAGTGGTTTCCTCAAACCTTTTTGTCCTAACAATCTCCCCCTGGATTGATGAAGCCAAAACCTTTTCTAATTCCTTATTGTTTTCTTCTGTCATTCACAATCTTCCATATCTCCTTAAACATGGAATTCTTCAATTGATTTAGTTGTTCATCCGTGAGAGATCCCCTTTGAGGTTCCAAATGTTGAATTGTAAGCAAGTCCTGAGTTGATAGATTCTTCAGTTCATTCATGGACTTGTAGGCCTTGTTTGTAAGATCTCTTCTTGTCACCAATACTGAGTTGTCATCAGTAAAGGACCATCTGATGATCAGCACTTTAGACTTGTCAAAGTCTGAAGTATAGGGAACCATGCTGGATCCCTGGGATGTTCCTGAGTGTTGGATGTTCTCTATTTCTGTGACTCTCAAGTGGGATTCACTTCTGTCTTCTGTTTTCACCACAGTAGGTAATTTAAAAGTTGGTAAATGATGTTCAGTAACTACTTTTGTGTGCAGTCTGTCAGTGATAGTCTTCTGAATTTGGTAAGCAAATGTTGAAGGATCCCTAAATTGAGTTATCAGAGGCTTCTCTTCAATATCAAAGTCTCCTTGTACAACTGTGTTGCCTTCTAGCAGCACCATCTTGAAGTCAGTCTTTGTATTGTCCTCTGGTTTCTTCTTGGTAGCTGGTCTTTTAACACCAGAAGTTCTAACTACTGAAGTTGATACTTCAGAAGTTTTGAACTTCTCTGGATTAGCAGCCTTGGCAGCCTTGTATTTCTTGTATGTGTCTAATAGTTTGTCTTCCTTCCATCTTGACACATAGGCTTTTGAACCATAGTCATTTGCTACCAGTTCTTCAATCATCCCAACTCTCTTGGCTTTTCTATCTTTGTCTGTTGCAAGTTTGTCAGCAACAATTTGAGCTCTTCTGGTTAGCTCATCCATTGAGAGCCCTTTGAGTGAATAGGCTTTTGTTTTGTTGTTCTTTGTTATAAAAGACACCAGTTGTTGTCTTTTGTCTTCTTCAGCAACTCTCTCTGTTTCAGCTTGCCTATTCAACTCTGCTTCATAAGCTTGAAGCTTTTCATTTAAGCTTAAATCTTCCCTTGCTTCCAAGTTGTTTCAGATCTCTTCTTCCTTAGCCTTTCTTTGGGCTGCAATCAAACTCTTCTCTAGAAGTTCTTTGGACATTGAAAGTGGAGAAGGGTTCAGCACAGTCATTGTTGTAGTTGTTGTAGGCCTTGGAATAGGAGTTGGTTGTTGTTGTTCAGTTGTTTTGGAAGGCTCTTCAGTTGTTTGTATGTTGGAAGTGTTAACTGCTGAAGTGTTGACAGAAGTGTCAACTACTGAAGGATTGTCTTCAGTACTTTCAGAGTCTTCAGCAGTTTCTTCATTATGGCCTTGGGAAGTTTCAGCTTCAACTTCAGTTCCAGAAACAAGCCTTTGTTGATCTTCTTTTTGTTTTTGGGCTTTTTCTAGAAGTTGTTGTTGTTGTAGAGCCATTCTTGCCTTTATCCTGGCTTCTAGTGACTCCTTAGGTTCTTTAATCTTCTCCCCCTTTTTGGCTTCATCCACTTCTGGAAGCCTGCTAGGTTTGGAAGTTCTACCAGTGAGTTCAGCAAGCTGTCTTGAGTTGTTGTCTATCTTGTTGGACAGCTCACCAAGTTTTTTGTTGATCACCTCAAACTGAGTTTTGGTTGACAACTCCAAAGCAGTTGTGAAAGTTTTGAGGTGATTGGCAATGAGGGTGTTCATCAACTGGTATAGGGGACCATCTGGGCTGCATAGTTGGTTCAAGTCTATGCTGGATGACCCAGGGAATTGGGTAGGCATTTTCAGTGAGGGGTGTGTTTTTGGGTGATCTTCATGTTGTACAGAAGATGCCACTTTAGGGGAATTAGGGATCAAGTGGACTTTAACCTGATCTGGTGTGACCAGCTCTTTGAGCTTAGAGACACCAGGTGCAGGACCTTCACTAGCAGTCGTCAATTCAATTTTGGTGGAGTGTGAATCATCATCCAAATCAATGGAATCATCTAAATCCCTGCTTACTTCCTCAATGAGGACAGTATCAGTTACATCATGAGCTGGGCCCAACCAGTTGTCTCATGTACCTCTTGTTCTTGGTTCAGAGGATTTCCTACCTTAGGCATTAAGCCTTCATTAGTAGTGCCACAAGTAAGGTCTTAGCAATGTTACTTCTTTCCTCAGATCCACCACTAGGTGGTATATGAGTAGTAGCAGCCTCAAATGTACCTAGAGTCTCTAAGTTTGGGCTTAGAAACCCTGGTTCATCCTCATCTCTTGGGTTAGGGCTATGGACATCCATATCCATGTTAAGTTCTGAAGGAATGTCCCATGTTTGATGTGGTTGTTGGGGACTAACATGTTCTGATGGGATGGTCTCTTTTAGCCCAGAGAGAAGTTTGGCAATTTCAAGGGCTTCAGGTTCAGAAATTTGTGGTGCTGGTTCAGTAGTTTGGGCTAAGGGTTCAGCAGTTTCAAAAGAAGAGTCAATGGGGATTGTTTTCTTAAATTTCTTTCTTTTGAATAAAATGGTGATTGGTGCTCTAGTGGGGGTTTGAGATGATGAGACTGAAAGGATGTTTCAGTCACATCTTTATCAAGTGCAGATTGCACATTTGCAAGTTCAGGCATCTCAACTTCCTGTACTGCCTTTCTTTTAAGGCTGGTGGGTTTTTGTTTTTGCTGTTTGGGTTTCTTGGCCTTTTTTGGGTGAAGGTTTGGAAGATGAGGGTTCCTTGGGGATTGTTGTGTGTTCCCCTTGGTCATCTTCTGGCCAGGCAGCCGGTTTATTGTGTCTAGAGTATGCTTGTGAGGTTAATGGGTTTAAAACAGTTGTTTTACCCACAAGCACCTCTTCTCCAAGTTCCTTTATTATGCATTGCATAATAAACCTTAGATACAACAAAAACTTCTTTTTAGAATTGAGATGATGTAACACCAACTCATTAAAGAAAAGTGATGATGCCCTGAATTTTGTTTCATTCACAATGGAATGAAAAATAGGTTGAAAAGTAGAGGGCATCTGATCATAAGATCCAGTTTTTGGACTCAAACACATTATTATGTAATGAAACAAAAGTTTGTACTTAGGTTCAAAATATTTCTTAAAAATCATGTGAGAGAGTACCTTGGTAACCACACTCTGTCATGGTCAAATGAATTTCAGAGTTTGGGAATTGATCTGGGGCATTTACATCATCTAGACCCAGTCTAATCCCCAAAGTTTCTGGTGTGATTGCCATTCTTCTCCCTTGGATGGTTGAATTGAGGGAGATCACTTGATCATTCACTGTCACCGTCTCCGCATTAGCCCAGAACTCATTTAGAGTTTCAGTGTGGATTGGAGGATCATTGGTGAGGGCAGTGAAGTATTGGGATTTAACGACTAAATCAATGATTTCTTCATATTGGGACCAAGCTTCATGTTTCTCAAAGTAGCCTCTTTAATTGTGTCCCGGTTTCAGTATTAGAGCCATGTGGTTTGTGTGTTTGTGGATCGAACAGTGTTTTTGCAGGTTAAGGGTTTGAGAGTGTTTTTAAGAGAGAAGGAGGGAATTTTGCTTTTTGAATGGACAAGTGTTGGAAAATGTGTTTATCAGAAGTTTGTAACCGCCCTAGGTCAAACTTCTGAAGTGGGAAATGTCTGATTTGCCCTTAATGACAAAACTGCTGATGAAGAACAATTATCATCAGTAGTTCCCATTTTCTCTTCAGTAGTTTGTTAACAACTAATGAGAATGTTTATAAACACTTTATTCATAACTTCTGAAGATTATTTTATCAGAAGTTAATCATTTTTCAGAAAATATCCCCATACTGATGTTTTTGTTCATCAGTAGTTTCTCTCCTTTTGTTTTTCAGAAGTTTTGGTCTAAAAACAGATGTAAGTGAAAAATAAAATATGTGCAGAAAAGTAAAAGAAACACTTACAAATTTAGCATCCCAAGCATGGATACTAACTTCTGAAATATTGATGTGTCAAGGGGTTTTGTGAATATGTCAGCTATCTGATTAGCTGTTGTCACATGCTTCACTTCAATCTTGCCTTTTTCATAGCAATCCCTGATGAAATGATACCTGATTTCTATATGTTTAGTTTTTGAGAACTGAACAGGATTTTGAATGATGCTAATGGCAGATTTGTTGTCTACAAGCAATGGTGTCTTGGTCTCTTTGATTCCATAATCAAGAAGTTGATATTGGAGCCATTGTATCTGTGATGTACAACTTGCAGCTGCAATGTATTCAGCTTCAGCAGTTGAAGTTGCAACAGATGTTTGCTTCTTTGATTGCCAGGAAACTAGACAGTTTCCCAAGAATTGACAACCACCAGATGTTGATTTTCTTGACATTTTGCACCCTGCATAGTCACTATATGAAAAGGCTGATAACTTGGTATTGGTAGAAGCAGGATACCAAATTCCAAGTGTAGGAGTTCCTTTCAGATATCCGAAGATTCTTTTGACTGCAATGAGGTGTGATTCCCTAGGAGCTGATTGATATCTAGCACAGACACATGTTGAAAACATAATACCTGGTTTAGAAGAAGTTAGATACAAAAGGGAACCTATCATACATCTATACATGGTTTGATCAACCTGTTTTCCTTGATCATCTGGTTCAACTTGTGTGGTAGGTGTCATGGGAGTGGAACATGATTTACAGTCTTGTAAAGAAAATTTGTTCAATAATTTTTTAACATATTTAGATTGATGTATAAAAGTTCCATTTGTTTGTTGTTTAATCAGCAGTCCTAAAAAGTACTGCAGTTCTCCCATTGTACCCATCTCAAATTTTGATTGCATGAGTTTCTTAAATTCATCACACAAATTTGTGTTTGTTGAACCAAATATGATATCATCAACATAAATTTGAACAAGTAAGACATGATTTCCAACATTTTTAATGAAAAGAGTTTTATCAATGGAGCCTCTTGTAAAGTTATTTTTGAGCAAAAAGTTGGAAAGTGTTTCATACCAGGCTCTTGGAGCCTGTTTTAGCCCATAAAGAGCTTTGTCCAGTTTGTATACCCACTCCGGATGAGAAGGATCCTCAAACCCAGGTGGTTGACAAACATACACTTCCTCTTTGATCTTTCCATACAAAAATGCACTCTTAACATCCATTTGAAAAAAATTTATTTTGTTGGAAATGGCATAGGCCAGAAATAACCTGATGGCCTCAAGCCTTGCAACTGGAACAAAGGTTTCATCATAATCAATTCCCTCTTCTTGAGAGTAACCTTGTACTACCAGTCTTGCCTTGTTCTTAATGAACATACCAGCTTCATCTTGTTTGTTCCTAAAGACCCATCTTGTGCCAATTGGTAGCTTGTTTGGTTGTAAGGGACAGATTTCCCAAACCCGTTGCTTCTTGAATTGAAGCAACTCATCTTGCATAGCCAAACCTAACATTTGAAGCACTTTGTTTGTTTAGCAGTAGTTGGTACCCTTTACAAGATTCTACCCATTTTTCACAAGTAACCTTGGTGTCAGCAAGCTCTTTTCTGACATTTCCTAGGTCATCTATCATGATTTTAAGTTGTGCTTGGGTTTCAATAGCATTGTTAGTTAATTTAGAATTTTCTTTTGCCTTTGCAGCAAGTTTTCTTTCTAAATCACATTTCATCTGAGTGAATTTTCTCTCAGAGTTATTTGCTTTGCCTTGTAAGTACACATTAGTCTTTCTTATGAGAGCAAAAGATTCTTTACATGAAGTATAACAAAGTTTTGTTAAAGATTCTTTTGATACCTGAGACAGGGCAGATTTTGTGGCGCAGCCCTCAAATGCCATTAAGTCAAAATTCTTTCTGCCATTGTCAGGTTCTCCCCAGTTGATGTCAAACATTTTGTTGTCTGCATCAGGATTACACTCTGTAGTGTCAAAAGGAAGACTGCTCCAGTCAACATACCCTGAGGTGAACAAGCTTTGAAGGATTCCTGTTTCAATAAAAATCAATGTCTAAAACAGAGGGATGAACCCATCTATTTATAGACTTTACATATACATGAACCTTGCTAAAAAGCAAGTCTGTAACAAGTAGCAACAAGTTGCATTCTTGGAACTTGTACAAACAGATCAAATAATATTAAACTAATAAACTACTGAAAATAAGTCGGTGGAAAGATTCTGGTACAAGTGCTGATGAATGACAAACTACTGATGAGTAGTTTGTCTTCAGTAGTTCTTCAGTGAACTGTCTGGTTAGACTTCAGAACTTCTGATACTTCTTCTTCAGTACTTGTTGAATCCTCTTTCAGTACTTTAGTCTTCTTTTTTCAGTAGTTCTATACTTAGAATATTTGCAGAAGTGAATTAGACTAAGGTTTACAAAAGGGGTTTCCTCAATCCTTTTTGTCCTAACAGTCTCCCTCATCTCCGTCTCCAGACCATAGCGCCGCAGTATTTCTCATCCCTGTCATTTGGTTTTGGTTGCATTGTAATGTATTAAACTTTTTTGAATTGTGATGAATCATTATTAACTTGTTTTTGTTTATGTTCGTTTTTATTGATCAGTTGTGTTCATTTATGTTCATGAACGGTTCGTTTAGGTTTTAAATGAACGAACATAAACGAACACGAACACGACAAAATTCTTAATGAACGAACACGAACACAAAAATGTGCTCGATTATGTGTTCATGTTCGTGTTCGTTGGGTTCGTTTACAGACCTACCAAAAAAGATCCAACTACAAAGGTAAGTTTATGATATTGGAAAGGCTTTGTTCACTTTGGGAAGAGGCTTAACTAGTTTCTTTTGTTATTATAATCTTTCTTTCTGATGCTGAATGAATATTCACCCTACTAATTTATTCTGTTATTTATTGCAAATAGTGACTAATTTTGTGTGCTATGCTATTTTACGTTCTACAGCTTAAGGCTTTGACAGCTTTGTCGGCGCTGCTCAAGGAAAAATCTGGAAAGGATGTACCACCACTACCATAATTGTCACCGCCGCTGTAGTTGCCACCGATTTTATTCCTTCGTCTTTTCCTTCCTACCAAACAATACAAAGTGATGATTGATGTGCCAAGAAATTGATATGTTTTCACGCATAATTATCACCTGTTTTATACTCTAAATCGTGTTTTTATCTATGTTTTATCATGATTTATCTTTCTTTGTTGATAACTGCAGGTTCGGAGGTCCGGTGATGAAAAGAAGTGGAAAAACGCACAAAACGGATGAAGAATTGAAGACTCTGAAGCTGTGCCAGATATGGCACGGCCGTGCAACTATCCCGAGTCAATAAGTCAACAGAGGTCAATTTCAGCATTTTAGAAGGTGCACGGGCGTGCCCCAGTGTACGGCACGGCCGTGCTTTACTCCAGCATGTACTCCAAGGCAAAAACCAACCAAAACTGACAAGACGGATACCTTTACTGGGTGGCACGGGCGTACCCAAGGAGATGGCACAGGCGTGCTCAACAACAAAGCAACAGATTCTGCAAAAAGGACTCTGCAATAGTACCCGCTGTCGAGCAGGGGCGTGCCAAGGATAGAGCACGGGCGTGCCAGACCTGAAATGCATATAAATAGAGGCCTCCACCCCATATTTTGAAGCATCCCTTCCCACTCGAAAACCAACACTTCTCCACGAATTTTCTTCCCTCCTTAAAGATTGTAGGTGTCCTTTGGAGCCTGGGATCACTCCATAAACACCTTTAGTGGGAGAGAAACACCCCAAAATCATCAAAAACCTGTAGAAATCTCTATACAACCTTCCACCATGTCTTGTACACAAACCCAACCTTGTGAGCTTGTTGTATCAACCATGCTAGGCTAGATTTATATTGGTGTTGCTAGGGTGATGATGGACACTTGGAATGAATTAATATAGTTTATCTTTTATTTTAAAGTGGTGTTTTGTGTTCTTAATAATTCTTTCTATTCTAAACTTTGTTTAATGATCTAATTAATAAATCACTTAGTCTTTGATCTTATGGGTGTCTTGATAGGAAGTGGGAGGACTCATGAGTGTACCCATGGTGTGTAAAAACCCATGCACTTGTGAGCTAACTTAATCCCGCGAGTAGTGATTAGCCCATTTGTGGGTAGAAATACACACACTTAGTGGCTTAATCCTCTACTATCAAGATCTCATTTTGGGTCGGTACGGTCTTTATACTCGGTCCTAATGATAAGTCAATACTTAATCTTGTGACTTAGCTTCATGGTCTATGTGAAAGCTTTGGCGCAGGTTAAGGGTTGGTGAACTCGTGTCGAAATAAAACGGTCTTTATTTTTTTCATCATTATACTGCCGCACAGTTAATGATAGACCACTCACTTTTTGATAAGTTAATTAAATCAAGTAGGGGATGCACGTGTTCTGGTTAGTCACGACTCCTCTATGATATTTAGTGGTAACTTGTTCGGTCATGCTCCGGCCACCGGAAAGTTATTCATAAAAGTCTAGAGTAGTTTGATCTTTATATCGTAACACCGGGAGGTGGGTAATTCGGGGTTAAGTCGACACAGTCTCGAGTCACTTTCTTTTCAGTGTTGAGAGGTGAGCTACCCGGTTCGGGAGACCCTCATACTAACATTAAGAACACGGTTGTTTGTACAGTTATGTGAAAACAGTCACCTCTAGAAAATGCAGTTGCAATTCTAAGTTAAGCACAAGTGCGCATCTCGAACACACCACTATAAAATAAAGATGTAGGATCGATTTCGAGCTAAAATCTGATTAAGTTGAAGATATGAAGATGAACACACACAAAATAATCAATAAACCCACTAGATGATTATCAAATGATATTAATACAATGATAGCCCCCAAATCTCTAGGATGTGTGTTGCCTCAAACCCTAATCTATCATTCTATTTATAGCCCAAACACACTTAGGCTAATTACATTTAGGTCCCTAGGGTTAATAAACTTACTAAAACACTCACTAAATAAGAAAACATTTTAAAGTAATAGATATATTTTGTCTAAGCAAAATATATTTATTTAGTTGTAGCGTCATTCTCGATTACAACTTGAACTTCACTCGTTGATCTATTATCTGGATTTCTCGAGTCACCTTACGTGTTGACTGCGAGTCGTTCGACTTTGACTTTTGTTGACCGAACATTGACTTGTTGACTTTGACTTTGTTGATAACATTAGACTACCAATTTTAGACCCAACAATCTCCCCCTTAGTCTAATGTTATCAATCTCTTATACCATCTTCAGAACCGTCAATCTCTATATACTTTGATCTTCAATCTGGAAAGCTTCAGTCTCAAATACAGTACCCAACAATACTCCCCCTAGACTGATGCTTTCCATATATTCTTTGCTGAAGGTGTTCTTATCACTTTGTTCTTTGAGTACTCATATCCAACAATCTTTCCCTTTTTGCATGCATCATCTTTTGTTAATCAGGTACAAACTTTTCCAACTCTTTTTAGCTTGAGTGGTTATGAAGATGTAGGAGGAGGATTCCTAACTCGGTGTCTTCTGCAAACTTGAAGAAACAGGTGCTTTGGTATGGTATCTTGCTCAACTGATGATCGGCCATCATTGCAGCAAGTAGTCCAAGAAACCTATCCACAATCACAAACACAACTCCGAATTTTCTTTAGACAAATACAACATACAGACAAAACCGTATACATCTGTGGTGTGCAATCACAAATAATGTGACATGGAAGACTTAAAAACAACAGTACACAAATAAAGTTTTTTTTTTGGATTTTTTTTTTAATTTTAATCTTAATCTTTTTTTTTTTAAACAACCATCAACCTTCGAGATATAGAAGGGATCAGATATGGGATCACACTAACTTGAAAAGCCTAGCCACGTTTCAACTTTCTTGAGGATAGCTACAACCCAAGAACAATTGTCGGTATGTTTGTCCTCTTAAGTCCATGCCTCTCGTCTTTCAACATACGTTTGGTGATGAAATTATCATGTTTTTGGTAATATTGGTGAAAATTTTGTGGACCCCACTTGTGCTAGGTATAAGCCTACCAATCCTCAAGGTTTATCGAGATATAATGATGAGAGCTTCAGGTCTATGTTTCCGTAAGCAGAGAAGATGATCATTATCTCAATCAGATGATGAGAGCTTCAGGTCTATGTTTCCATAAGCAGAGAAGTTGATCATCTGATTGCTGAGCTATTTATATATATTTGCACGTCACTAACATTGCGTGTCTTTTGGTGCTCACTTGATTTGTTGGCCCCGCATTGGTAGCCTGCACTCTTAGGTGTCTTTTGAATATATATGCACAAAATTTTCTGAGTCTTTTAATCTCTCAACCTATGTATGACCGGACTCAGCTTGTGCAGACCTAAAACACAGTGGGAATCCATCTTTTCGTGTAGATTTATTATTATTCACCTTATAGCAGTTTACTCAACTTGAAGGCTGAACCTACCGACACATCATCAACTTGTTGTTGTAACGTCCTTCAGATCCTATTCATGTGCAGACATAGACAAGTTAGTTCCTATCATTTCCCATATAAGATCAGGATTATTTGCATTAATCACATCTCATGGCCGAGACTATATTTTCATACTCCCCCTAAACTTTTATTTTTGTACAACCCCCTTTTTTGTAATTATTTTTTTGTATTTTCTTAAAAAAAATATTTACGAAAAATAAAGTCTTCCACATCAGACACACATAAATATATATCAGCAAGAAAATGAGTGTGTGACAAGGGTGTCAATTGTGCAATTAGGTTAGATACCATAACCAAACCTGTGAGATTTCCGCTCCAAACCTATTCTTGGAACAACCACGGTTACTAACCGTGTTACTAACAATCCGCCATGGTAGTTCCTACACTCATAAGTAAATTAATTAGAGAGTGGAACCCAGGCCATCGTGGTCCTGGTTTGTCCTTTTTCATCAATATAACTAACTTCTTGAAACACCATACCTTTTCCCTTATTAGTTTCTTTTTCAACTTTTGGTTTGGTTTGCCAAACCTGTGTTGGTTTTAAAAAATTGTTTGTAAAAGATTTAATTTTTGAAACAATTTTCTGTTTAAGACCTGGAGGAATAGATTGTGGTTTTGATGCTTTGGTCCTTTTCATCTTTGAATCATATGAAACCGGCTTCATATGTAGAGATCTTGATGGAATATGTGTCATCCTAACATTCAAAGATGTGTGCATTTTATCCTTTGATCCAGAGAAGCAATCCGCATTGCCTTTACCGTCTGGATTGTGTCGTTCTGGACATTGCTTGAGCACATGACTTTCTTTACCACACCTAAAGCAAGCTTTGAATGGCTTTTGATGCTTTATTGTCCCTTGTGATGCAATTGGGGATGTAGATTGTTTTGAGCTTGATTCGGCTTGTTGAGAAGCATTGAGTTTTACATCACCTTTTGACTCTGTGATCTTTAATCCCTTGTGATTTTCATTCATCATTGATTCATCATCTGAAGTTGAGCAATCTTCTATAAACAGATCTTCTTGCAGTGAATCTTGATGGACTTGATTTGTAGTGTCAACTCTATCATCAAGTTCTGACACTGAAGTTTCCGAGTCATTTGAGCTTTCCCATTCTCTGGATGAACAAAACTCCGAATCACTTTGTAAATCATCTTTGAATGATGTTGACGGAGTAAACTCTGAAATTTCCTCAGTTAAGAACTTTCCAAACCTGTTATTCTCAAGAGCGGGCACAAAAACAGGTGGAGCACAAACAGTTGTATCATCACAAAATGCAGATTTTAAATCAGCACATTCATGCACAATATCATCATGACAAACATCAGAATGTGAAATAGGTTTCTGCCTATCACAAACATTTACCACACCATTCGAATCAACATTAGGTCTAGGTCCAGTACAGTCATCCAAATTTAAAACAGTTTTAGTCTTTTCATTATTCCAAATAAACCAATTAACTGTTGAGTAACTGGTTCCTGGGTGACCCAACCCCAAAGTCTTTCCACCACAACTGTCATCATCTTCAACCAATGCCTTTTGTGTCACTTCTGCATTGCTTTTAATCATAGTAGTACTAGACTCAGGTTTGACACATTCCTTTTCACACAGATCATTTTTAGGATGAGGTTTTGGAATTGGTATATATTCACTTTTGCTCAGGGGTAAAAATAAAGATCTTTCGATCCCATTTTTATCCTTATATCCAATTCCATCTTTAACAAACGATTGCCTTGAACAATCCACTAGATCAGCTTGAGCCTTCTTGCTTACATTCCATTTGTCCACAATTATTTGAAGATGATTCGTTTCATTTCTTGATTTTTCTAACTTTTCTGTTAAATCATTTATTAAAAAATCTTTTCTAAGGACAAATTCTTTAAGAGTTTGCATTTCAGCGAGAGTTGCATTTAACTTTCGTTGATATGCCAACTCATTTTCTTTCATTTCAGTGTTGATTTTTTGAATATCATCTTTTTCTCTTAAAACTTTTCGATTGTGGGACAAACAGTAAGCAACCGCTGTGACACACCTTGGTGTGCACAGTTTTGCTTTAATTTCAAGAGGAATGCTTTTTACCAGATCCTTCTCCGCATGATCTTTGTTTGATTCCTCATTCACAACTTTACCTGTCATGTTGCCTTTTCCAGTCTTGTTGCTTTCAGTCTTTTCAACAATCAATATTTCTTCCATAGCTTCCTTCTTACCCTTTTTATCCACATCCTGCTCTTGGTTCACCATGCTCTTAAGTCCAGTATCGATCAACTCAACTCCTTTGGGAATACTCACAGAAGAACTTGCCTTTGATTTGGTCATCAGAGGAGCAACCTTGGTACAAATCTTTGCCGTAAGAGCTTTGATGTTCTCGTCTTCTGCAGCTGTACCTTCTTCATCCCAGTCACAATCCTCCCCAAATGCCTTTGGTGCTTGTGTTTCAACATTCTCATTTTCATCTATTACTGCCGCCAATCCTTTTGTAGGCTTAATCTCATTTCCAGAATCTGCTAAGGAATTATTAACAGTCCTAGCTGAAATAGAGGATGGAATGGAGCTTTTCGCACTAATAGGAGCAGTGAAAGCCATGATTTTAGATGTTGATGTTGGTGGACTTGATATTGGAACGTAACCGACTTGATTCATCTCCCCCTTTGTGAAATCCATTTCAAATGACTTTAAGGTATTTATCACATCTGACAAAGTCATTGGATAAAACATAAAGTCCTTTCTGACCGTCATGAATTTCAAGCTCCATTCCTTTGGGAGTGAATTGAACAACTTCTTGATTGAATTGCGACTTGTTATTGGAACGTAACAGGAATCCCGACTTTCTTCATCTTTGTGAGCATATTCATGAAACGATCGATGTGACTTGTTAAACTTTCACCACGAACGCTACCGAACATGTCATACTCTTTCTGAATCATATCTTGCTTGTTTTGAATCATTTCAACATTTCCTTCATAGTAGTCACACAAGGCATACCACAGAGATTGAGCAGTGGTATACTCTTCGAACATGTTAAAAACATCATTCGACAGAACCATGGTAAGAGCATCGTAGGCTTTCTGATCACGTTGAATCAATTTCTTGTCAAGTTCTGTGAACGTTGATGGATCATCATTATACATCTCACCAGCATCAGTGGTTCTCATTGGGATATGGGGCCCAAATTGAACAGAAGTCCACTGAGTGTGATCATTGACAAAATAAAATGCTTTCATCCTGTTTTTCCAAGTCCCAAAATCCTGAGCACCCTTCAATTTAGGTAGACATGTTACGATACCGGTTTCAAATTCAGCTTGGGTTATTGGTGTCATGTTTCTTAGAGACATTTTTTTAAAGGATTTTAAACCAAACAATTTTTTTTAGCTGGTTTAGATCACACTAAAAATGAACTCGTATTAACTCTTTTCTAGATATACCACAAGTTGTAAAATGAGTAGGTCCAACTAAATTCTTAATCACCCGGTCCAATTTGAACTTGAACCAAATCAAATTTTAGGGGGCCCAAAATTTTTAGTACTTTTGACAGTCGGCTGTTGAATACAAATCATTACTAGGCTCAAAAAATGAGCTTTTAAAACCCGACCCCAAGGTCGTTTAATAATCCTTCCCAAAATAATATCAAACCTTTAAGCCAAAAATAAATAAAAAATAGAATAAACTATCACATTAAAATAATACTGCTTCATTTTGACGTTGAAAATAAACTTTGGACTCAATTTTCAAAATAATATGATTTCAAGAAAACCAAAATTTAGATTTTATAATGAATTTTCTTTTTAAAAAATTACGAATCCCAATACCTCCTTTCCTCTATTGCAGACAAAATGCATCAAAAGAATCTCAAATTTTAAATGTGTAAATATGACTTTTAAAGTTACATTTAACCTTAACTGTCAACAACCCATTTAGAGAGAAGTCACAAAACCTAAAGTCTCATAAACAAACAATAGTCTTCATTTCTCGGTCTCTCTCTCTGAACACGAACCCAAGAAAAATCCAAACTCCAAAGTGTTGAATGGTGGGAGATGGTGTACCGTAGGTGGTGGTTTAGAAGGTTCGGGTGATGGTGGTCTGACGCGAAAGGTGGCTTGGTCGTGGTGGGTGTGGGGTACGGCGGAGGTTGGTGGTTAGAGCTAGTTGTTTCAGATCGGAAGTAGACGACAGTTTGGGCTGTAGGTCAGAGTTGTGGTAGTGGTCACGATGGTGGAGGGTCGGTGATAGGTCGGAGCTGAGAGTTACAGTAGGTGTTGAATAGTGATGGCAGAAACAAGTGGAGGTGGTGAAAGAAGGGGTCTAACGGTCAGAGTTCGGTGTTGGTGGTGGGGGTAGTTAGTGGAGAGGTGCAGTTTTCGATGATGTGGTCTGGTGGAGTTGGTGCAGATGTAAGATGTGGTGAACGGTGGTGGGGTTGACCGGAATGACGGCGCCGGAGATAACAAACAACCACCAGAAAACCTAGGAAGTGCTTTCTTTCTACTCTTCTTTTTTTTAAGTACGCAGACCGGAACAGTAATGAAATAAGTACGCCAAAATTTAAAATAAGTACACCGTGATAAAGTCGTAAAATACTATACCACTATCCCCAAAGTTTCCTTTGGTAAATACGCCTGAAAAATAAAGTCGCCGGAAAAAGTTGTCGGAAAAGTTAAGTATGCCGGAAATTAAGTACGCAACAAGTACACACTCAAGAACAAATGCGCCCAGATCAGTTGTAAACTTCGAAAACACGCTAAAAATCTTCTGATCTGATTCAAAACCATTCCTCTACAAACCAACAACTTTTTAAAAACAATTCAGATCTAAATTTTCAATAAAAAGTAGATAAAAGTGAAAAACCCAAAAACTTCAAAAACTCTTAAAAATCACTCACGAAATCAGATTTAAATGATAAATTTGTGATGGTTAAATCCCAAATTCGAGTACCATGGCTCTGATACCAAATTGTAGGATCGATTTCGAGCTAAAATCTGATTAAGTTGAAGATATGAAGATGAACACACACAAAATAATCAATAAACCCACTAGATGATTATCAAATGATATTAATACAATGATAGCCCCCAAATCTCTAGGATGTGTGTTGCCTCAAACCCTAATCTATCATTCTATTTATAGCCCAAACACACTTAGGCTAATTACATTTAGGTCCCTAGGGTTAATAAACTTACTAAAACACTCACTAAATAAGAAAACATTTTAAAGTAATAGATATATTTTGTCTAAGCAAAATATATTTATTTAGTTGTAGCGTCATTCTCGATTACAACTTGAACTTCACTCGTTGATCTATTATCTGGATTTCTCGAGTCGCGTTACGTGTTGACTGCGAGCCGTTCGACTTTGACTTTTGTTGACCGAACATTGACTTGTTGACTTTGACTTTGTTGATAACATTAGACTACCAATTTTAGACCCAACAATCTCCCCCTTAGTCTAATGTTATAAATCTCTTGTACCATCTTCAGAACCGTCAATCTCTATATACTTTGATCTTCAATCTGGAAAGCTTCAGTCTCAAATACAGTAAGTACCCAACAAAAGATAACTATTTTCATACCAGGTTCCATCTGATCCCGAAGCAACACCATTGTTTTGTCATTGATTTCTCTTAAAAAGTTTACATGTCTCTTTTTACTTTTCGCATTTTAAAAAGTCTTTTAAGTAATTTTAGGAAGCTGAGTAGTAAAAATCGTGTCCACAGATTCGATACTCGGTACTTGCACATTTCTATACTATACATGATAGAGGCGCTTGCCTATTATATATGTAAGTGTCTTTCTGTTTTCTAACTTGCGCATCTTTTCACCAAAGCTTTCAGCATCTCCCCGGGGATTTTGCTCTTTTTGAAAAGAAGTTAAGTTTTCTTAAAACACCCACACGACATCAATGATTCATTACATTCTTACGTGGTAACCAAACAAGACCATGGAATGGTAATCATCCATTTCATTCCGTTGTCCATTCCAGTATCTTGTCCATTCCATTCCCTCGTCCATTCCATTACCGCATACCAAATAGACCCTTAGGGATCACTAGGTGATTAGAGATGTATTTATAAAAGAAAAAGTTACACTCTACCCCTAAGTATTATTCCTTGTCATATACGGATTTCCTTTTGATTCTCTTAATTAAATACACACCCTTTGACTTTTATTTATTTAATTAATTACAGTTCTTTAATTAATACAATTCATATAATTAAATACCCGACATCCTTCAACATTTAAACGACCAATTCAATATACTAGCAGGAACCCGCGCATTGCGGCGGGGCTGCACCCGTAAACTTTTATTACATAGATAATAATTTTAAATTTAAAGTAAAAGTCATCATGTATTCTTGTGTGACTATTATTTTGGTGGAAGTCTTTTGATATTGAAAGCACGAATAAAAAATAAAAATTGATGCGGGAGAATACTGAAAACTTGAATCAGAAGACAATATTTCAATCTCTAAAAAAAGTAGGTAAATACTATAAATAAAGCCATAAAAAAATAAAGAATGGCGTGTGGGATGAGTTTGTTATCCCGTAGTACTAACTGGTCGATTTTGTGGTATATTCCCGAATATGCTCCGAACGTATATATGTCATTTCTCATGTTGGCGATTGTTTTGTCTAATGACTCACCCATAGGTGTGAATGAGAAGTTTGTGTTGTATGCGCGGATCAAATAAACCATGAGGTTGCTATTGATTAACACAATAGCCATGATGTTGCTCTTGATTAACACAACATTTGTCTGATTGTAATTTTTAACCGTAAACTTTTATTACATATACAATAACTTTTAAACTAAAAGTCATCATGTGTTCTTGTTTGACAATTATTTTGTTTTGCTAATGACCGAGTCAGTTACGAATGTGACGATGCTTATATCTTTTATTTGAGTTAGAATATGTTAGTCAAATTTTTATGTATTATTTTTAGTATAAGTTAATAAGTTATTTAATTGTTGTACTTTTAAACTAAAAGTCATCATATATTCAGTCATGAATGGGACGATGCCTATTTCTTTTATTTGATTTTGAATATGTTAGTCAAATTTTTATGTATTATTTTTATGTGTCTTAAGTTTTTTACAAGCTTTTATAAAATACTATTGCATTATAGAGAAAGGCTATTGTACAAAGTCCCCTCATAATACAAAGTGTAAGAAGGGATCTTGACCCTCCATTGCGTTTTAATCTGAGATCATCATACATTAATTACACACGTTTGTTTTTAATGACAGTTATCAATATGAGGGTAAAGTAGACAAATTGCAATTATAATAATTTGAATTTTTTTAATAATAGCGCCCAATCATCTCATTTATGGACGGTTACCAAAATCAAGTGCTACAAAATCGTGCAATTCAGAAAACTAAAACTCTAACGACGAAAACCCAAAATAGAGCAATTGATTACCGGCGAAAAAACATTTGATCGTAGCAGAAATATAGCTCCAAAACGCAAATCAAGTAAGGAATTGATCATGGTTTTACTTTAGTTTGCATGTATTTCAATAATTGAAACAATTATGATTGTTAATTGTAAAAACCATAAAAAATGATACAGGTGAAGGGAGAGAAAAAAGAAGCAAGAAGTATCATGATAGGCCTTCAAAACAAACGAATACAGGTATGATTCAAACACGTTTTATGTTATTATTAGATGCGTTTTTTGATTTGTTGAATGATAAACACGAAGTTTTTAATGAATTGTGGTAAAGTTATTTTAGGCGTTTTAGATGTTTTGATTGAATTAGTAAAGGCGTTTTGATGTAATAAGTAAAGGCGTTTTAAGGATTGAAGGATGAATAAGTTGAACGAATGTGATTATATGTTTATGAAGGCGTTTTAAGGTTTTTTATATGTTTATGAAGGCGTTTTACTGATGTTACTGATATATATATGATGGTTTGTTGTTTTGTTGTTTTAAAATATGGGTGAATGTGATTAAGAAGGCGTTTCAATTAATTATGAATGCGTTTTACTAATGTTACTCAGACTTTCATAGTATGAAGTAAAACGCCTTTAGTGACATAATAAAACGCATTAGCCTAGTGTAGTTTGCAACATGGTTTTATCCTAATATAAAATTGTGCATTATTGTGTTTGTTTTGATGTCTTAAGCAGAACAACCAAGGGATACAGGGTCTGATGATGATTTCCAAACTCATGTAAAGGATTTGAGAAACTTAAAGAAAGATATAAAGAAACCAAAAAAGGTTGTTCAAAAGGAAAAGGTTGATAAAGAGAAAAAAAGAAAGAAACAAAATAAGAAAGATTCAGATAGTGATTCGGATGATGATTTTGTAAAGCCAGCAAAGAAAGTAAAAAAAATAAGGGAAAGAAAAACTAGCAAAGGCGTTCGTTGAATACCAAGATACAAAGTTGAAACTTAGATGTTCTCCCGCGGATTTTGTAAAGGATATGAAAGAGTTCACATATGAACAAAAAGAGGCTGTAAGGAGTATGGGATTTGGATCAGTGTTAGAAATCGATATAAATTCATATCAAACTGGTCTAGGTTTCTGGTTGTTGTCGAATTATGACGAAACAACGAGAACAGTTAATGTTGGGAACTGGAGGACAAAGATAACAAGTTCTTTGGTGCAAGAGTGTTTCGGGATCCCGATAGGAACAATTCCTGTGTTAGAGCACGGAAGGCCAAAAAAGGTTCAGGTTCAACGATAGATGAATTCAAATCTCAATTCAACACATCTACTCCAAGTGTTGGTCAAGTTTTGGATGTGGTTAAACCACTAGTAAATGGTGGGAGAATGTTTAAGCTAAACTTCTTGGTACTGTGGAACACAGTTTTTGGCGAGATAACAAAGTCAACAAAAGTTAACCAAAGATTTTTGCTTAGTGTGGACAATGAAGATGAAATACCAAACATGAATTGGTGTTCATACCTACTAGAGTGTCTAAACAGAACAAAAGCAGGATGGAAACAAGATCAGTACAATGGGCCCATTGCAATGTTAAATGTAAGTTTCTGATTTAATAAAACGCATTTGATATTTCATAAAACGCATGCATTGTTTTGAAATTTTTTTAATTTTTTAAAACTTAAGTTGTTACTATTTGCAGGTTATTTACACCCATGAATACAACAAAAGGCACAATCCTAAAATTGTAAAGTCTCCTGCAATTAGTTACATTACATCTTCATCATTGCGGGAAATGGAAAGTTATATATACAATAATGGGTCTTTGACTGATATCGAAGAGGATGATAATGATGAAGGAAATGAGGAGAGTGAAAAAAGAAGCTCGGAAAAAGGAGTGAGTGAAACAGTGAAGGATGTTGTGGATGTTTTGGTGGGCTTGCATGAAAAAGAGGTAAGCGTCAATGTAAATGAAACCGAGGTTGATGAGGAGGAACCAGATTATGACAACCTAGATTGGCGAGATTTTGACATGGGGACACAAACCCAGCAAATGTTTGAATATTGTGCAACACCACCACAGCTGAGCGGGGTTGAATGTGATAAAGAACAATTCGAGGCAGCTATGAAAGCTAAGAAGGTATATATGTCTGACAAATGGTTGTTTTATGCATCAAAAGTTTATATTTGTTTATAAAACGCATTTGTAAATACTAAAACGCATTTGTTGGTTTTCTGGCAGGTTTGGATGAAAAAAATGGACAAGAACATTAAAAAGTATCTGCACATCCAGGAGGAAATGGATGAAATGGTTTCACAGGCAAGAGAGAAGTATTTCTTGTCCAGGGAGTTGATAGAGAGGTGTCAGAGATGGGACGACATTAGAGGTAAGTCTTCGAAAGGAGACGATTTTGTTAAACAAAAAGATGGTGATGAACATGTGGTCGGCCTAGAAGAGAATCAAGGTTTTGGAGATTTTGGTGTGCAATTGGGTGGTGAGGATGATAGGGTTATTGAAGAAGAACAGGCGACAGAGATGGTCCCATCTGTGACCCCAAAACCATTGGTAGGTTACAAACGATATGGGCATGGTCCGAAGAAGATGGGTGGTGATAAAAGTGGACAAAATGAAAGTTTGGCTGAACAGGTAAGTAACATAAATTCTTAAAACGCATTTGTTTAATCTTAAAACGCATTTATATATTTATAAAACGCATTTGTTTAAATCCTAAAAACGCATTTATTGTTTTACTCATAGTTTGTAAATATTGAAGACACCACATCAGGCAGGCTTGATCAAAATGTTGCAGGGGTTAATGTTAGTGATGAAAATGTTGTAGACAATTCATCAAATAGGGTTGTGATCGATGTCGTTGTGTCGGTCAAAAATATAAAGATAAGTAGTATATGGAAGTTGAGTCGTCTCCACAGGGAATTGGTGGAAAGAGTAGCTTTGCAAGTTAACTAGTAAATTAAAATCTAATTACTTTGTTTTTTAATTGAATTTAAGAAGTTGTAACAATAATAGAAATGAAGTAATCCCCTCCAGGCTTCAGGTTAATGATCCACCCTACTCTTGTTTAAATGATTGGATACTACATAGACATAGTTTTGTTGGACGGTTCAAATCAAGTGATAACCGAACACAAGTTTTTAATAATAACATGTACAATTCAGTTACCAACCCACAAGTATCACTTACCCTCCCAATTATCAAACTACTCACGATGCAAGAAAAACCGAATGTGAATGATAAAGAGATAAGCAATTGAAAACAAGTGACTCGTTTAAATGATGAAAACCACAAATATTCTTCAACTAAATGAAAATAATCCATAAACCAAAGTAAACAAGATTCAAGTTTCACAATTAAACCATACACCCAGAGGTGATTACAAGATGTTTAGCCACTCATGATAGCAAGAAGTAACTCAAAAGTATGAATAACAATACCGAACATGATGATTAGAATTGAAAGTATGGATGAATGATGATGAACAATGATGATTGTAGCTTCAAAAATACTCCAAAAGCTCCTAATTTTCGTCCATGGTGGCTGAGATATCTTTAGGGTTGAAGCTTGTAGCTTTTATATCTTGAAAACAAACTTTCCAAAATTCTTGTGCCTGGCCGCAGTAGCTTACGGCTGGGTCTATGGCCTTACGGCCAGCAGTATCTGGACAAAAAGGGGCTGTTAACTGAAGCTGATCCTATTGTTTGTTCCTCAGCGTCCCCTACGGTCAATTACACATGCCTTACGGATGGAGACTTCATTTACATTTAATGTTGTTGACTTTTATTTTTTTTTCTTTTCTGTTTTTGTATCCTTATCCACGAAGAGCCATGTGCTCATATCTTTATTTATTCTTTTCTTTTTTATATTATTATTATTATTATTATTATTATTATTACTACTATTATCATTATTAGTATTATGATTAGTAGCCTCCGACTCGGGTGTTCTTGGCATATCCAAAATTCCTCTTTAACTTCATTTAGCCACACAAAACGTCCCGAACACTTCCATATCTTCGGTTCACCATCCAAACTCAACCTCAACCACGTTTAAGCTTCCAAATCCATCAAAATATGCAGTTTATCCTACAATCACACATAAATGCGTAGTTATCACATTCAAAGCATATAAACGCTCAAACGACATTAAAACCCCATAATTAGGCATCTTAAACACCATGATTTACCCCGTCCATCAGGTTTATAATGATGTTGTGGGGGAATCATCAAGGTTGGTGGACGATAATGTTGATAGGGCTGATGTTATTGAAGAAGTTTTTCAAGACGATGGTATAAGTGATACAGCACTTGGTATGTTACAAACAATAGAGCCAGGTGTGTACGGTGAAAAAGTCGTTGAAAGGGAAAGCAAACATTGCGATGAACAACATGATGTACCTCAAAACCCAATTGATGTGCCAGAAGGTATTCCTACTGTACCTATTCTACAACAAGATAAAGAAAAGGATCCTGAAACACCAAAGGATCAAATAATTCAGAAGAAACGGGGGAAAGAAAAGTGTCAAGATGATGATGGTGGAAGGCCAGTCAGAAAGAAGAATCCATCGTGGGCGTTAAAATCTCCTTACGTTGGTAGAAAAGTGTCACTAGTGGATAAGCTAACAAAGGATGAGCAGATTATGGCAGAGTACATGATGGCACCAGTAAGGGATAAAATATAAGTGATTTGTAGCAATTTAGAATATTTTTTTTTATAAAAACTAATGTTTCGCTAATATTTTGCAAGAAAGTGGTGTACAAATCAGATGCGGGGACAGAAATATATAAAGTTATTCCAGAGAGTTTCCACCCCGGTATTTGGTTACACACGAACGTATTGGATGCATGGACGGAGCTACTGAATTATGAGGAAAAAAAATAAAATGAGGATTCAGTATACAAGCAATTTTGCAGCACTACAATGATGGTAAAATAAGAATGATTTCTTAAAACGCATTTGAGTTATGTACAAAACGCATCGAAGAAAAGTATAAAACGCATGTATTAAAGTACAAAACGCATGCAGCTTTTTTACTATTTTTTTCTGTATTTGACTGGTTGTTTTTATAAATGTAGCCAGCACACTACTACAAGGAAGGGGTTTGTGAACATGATAAGGTTAAGGTTTTTAAAAGCAATTTGCAAGATATAATGCGAAAGTTCAATATCAAATCTCTGGATGAATTTGACATCATTATAGTGCCATTGCTAATTAACGGTCATTTCTATCTAATGTGCTTTGATATAAAGAGTGGTTTCATTGAGTTAATTGACAACTCAAAGAATGAACCAGATTTTCAGGCAAGATATGAAGGGGTGCCGGAAGTACTGGTATGTAAAACTAGTAATTACTGAATAAGAAAAATATGTTATTGAGATTGACTTAACTTTGTCTTGTTTTATTGTCTGCAGAGACACACTTTGTACCTAACTTTGAGAACATTGTGTGAGAGGAGCGTAGGAATCGAGAGGATTGAAGGGGGGGCCGATACATAGGAGACAAATGCCTTGGAGGACTGAGAAAAACATAGAAGACTGTGGCATATTTGCAATAAGGCACATGGAAACGTATAAAGGGAACAAAACTTGGAGTTGTGGTTTTGTTAATGAGTCGGATCTACAAAACAAGCAGCTAGACTCTTTGAGGTTCAAGTACATTGCAAAGTTAATCCTTAGCGACCACAACAGGGAAAGGGATGTCGCTATCGAAGAGGCGCATAAGTTTAACAAAAGACCTTACAAGGACAAAATGCTTCAAAATGCTTACAAAAGAGTGCTAAAGCGAGTAGATAATATGAGCTAAATGTTTTAAAGTTTCTAGGTTTGATAATTTTGGAACTTTACAACATTGAATAATAAAGAATGTTAGACATGAATATTTGTATTTGATGAATGTTTTCATTTGATGTTTTATGTATGAAGAAATATTAAAACGCATTCAAATGAATCATAAAACGCATTTAGTATAAGAAAATTTAGTTAGCAGGTGATATTAAAACACATACATAAAACGCATTTAAAAGTCCCTAAAACGCACTTACATTATTCTTAATGACACATTAACATCATTAACATCATCATTGAAAACAACACAACCACACTACTTAAAAACAAAAATGATAATAAAAAGTAGCAGAAACAGGAAGATAGACACCCAAAAACATTAAGAAAAGCTAGAGAAGGTTTAAATTGATTTGAGAAACTTGATCTTCATTTCCATTGAGCACCTTATAAGAGCAATGGATTTAGTAAGCTCCTCAACAAGATTCAAATCTCTTTGTTTTGAATCAATCATGAACATCAATGCCAATTCATGAAGACTAGAATCTGGCATTGTCTTGAGAATGTTACAAACTTTCATCTTTCCTAGACATGCCTTCGTGAACATTCTTCAAATCATTCATCAATACACTCTGAAGAATGATCCTTGATGATTTGTTCTTCAATCCTCTTAATAAAAAGGGATCTTGCAGAGGATGATGATGGAGAAGACATTGTTGTTGTAAAAATATGTTTGTGGTGTAAAATCAAAATGTACATATTGATCATAATATAGAAAAATAATATACAAGATGACAAAATAGAATCACATGGGGTACTATTCAAAACAGTTGTACTCTTCTGATTTAAAAAAAAACATAAAACACATTCAAAAGTATTGTAAAACGCATGTAATAAAAAAAACTTAAAATCATTTGCTTGGGACAAAAAACTAAAAAGGGACAATCCAGAATCACGCGTTTTACTGTTTTGAGAAAAAATTTGATATTAAATTATTTTATTTTGGGAATAAAATGTGTTGAGATATAATAAAAAAATTATAATAAAAATAGTATAATTGGTATAGGTGTAATGATTATAAGACTCTGTTAAAAGTTAAAAGTTAATAAATGTAAAAAAAGTATTCTATTTTGCAAGTTGGTATGATCTGATTGAATTTTAGTTAAAATTAAATACTGGTTATATTATTCAACTACCAAATCACCACATAATTGCTTATTATACTCTGTACATAAAAAAGCAACCAGTTAACATAACAAAACGCATCTCGTTCGATTATAAACAAATATCAAATGCAAGTTGTTTTGATGTGATTGATATCTAAATAAAATTAAATGAATAGTTAGTATCTTCAACTACCATATCATCAATTTATTACCCTAAAAAATCTCTATATAAAATGAAGATAAAAAACAGAGGAAGTCATTATAAACATCACGTTAAGAAACAAACAATATAACAAAAATGGAAAATAACATTGAGAATGCGATCAACAATATCCAAGTGAAGACAGTGATCATGGTTGATTCTTCAACTGAGGTAAGGAATGATATCAAGGCATCTTGTTCTGTGATGTGTGTTCAAAAGGATGTACTCAGGCAGGCGAAAAAAAACTTTAATGTCCATGAAATGCTACTTGGTGAACCAAAATCAAGCTCCAGGGATGAAGCTTTAGAGCTGATCAAACAACAATAAGATTTTGATGATTTAATCTATCACAGCCTGAAGAACACCGAAGAAACCATCTGGTCGAACATGGCAGATAAAAGGAAGGGGAGGGGTGAGATTTTAAACAACAAAGAATGAAACTTTTATGAAGGGTGGGTGGATTTCATCACATGGTAGTTTTTGTTGTTGTTCTTAACTCTTGGTTGTGTTTTTGTTTTTTTAGTTTTAAGGTAGAATGTTTTATATGTTTTCATGATGTTTTTAACCGTGGTTGTTTAATGATGGTGATGGATAATGTATGTAAAAGCTTGACAAGCTTTTGTCAAAATGTGGAATGAAATATATATGTGATTTATTAGTAAAACGCACTAGATATGATCATAAAACGCATTTGGAAAAACAGAGATTCAAATGTTCAATTATAGTAAAACGCATTCAAAGGAAATATAAAACACATTTAGGAAACAGTACAATTTGTGCAAAGTATGTAGAGTATACTAAAACGCAAGCATTAAAATCCTAAAAATCACTCTTCGTGTACTTGGTCTTCAACTTCCTGATGTTCATTCCCTTGGTCTTCTGCAATTTCATCTTCCTCATTTTCATCTTGTAACAGTGTGTTTTTTACCTTGTGTTTCTGACGATCATGACCTATCTGTCCACAAATGTTACATGTTCTTTTCCTTTTACCCATACGACATATAGCTTTTTCTTTGCTAGATTTGATTCTCTTGTGTGAACCCCGGCCCTTATTTTTGATACCATTTGGCAAACGGACAATAGCTTCTGCCGGCTTGTCATACCCAAGCAAACTAGAGTATCGATCGTACTTCTTTTGAGTTGGTCTACTAAACCGACGTTCGTCCACCTTGTGTATCATTTCTTTCATTTGCTCATTAACGAACTTTAATCCTTCCAAGTCTGTTATCAAATTATTTGCAAGGTATTCACCGGCGAAAACAACTTCCCTAGCAATCTTTCTAACTTCTTTGCTTTTGTCATCACCAAACTCATGTAACTCAAATGAATGATTTATTTCATTTGGGACAACATCTTTTGTCCACCTCTTCAAAATGTATTTCCTAGGGAATCTATTAACTCTAAATGTCTGAAGAACTAGAAAAATATGCCTACATAATAAACCATATTGTTCAAACTTTTTACATGTGCATAATGTAGTAACATCATCACCATCCCTCTTAAAGAGAACCTATAACAAAAATGTTTAAAAATGCATTAAAACGCATTTGTAATCTTATAAAACGCATTCAAAAAAACAATTTCTATCAGTACCTAAGTTAAAAGAATGTAAATCAGTAAAACACATTTAGAGTAATAAAACACACGTACCTCTAAAAAAACCTTCACCATATGCTTTGGGGTCGTCAACAAAGATTTTCAAATATTCACCACACCTTTGTGTGTGCACATCTACCAACCCATCAAAGGTAGCATATATCTCCTCTTGTATATCAAAGAATATAGATCTTGTGAAAATTTGAGATGCTTCCTTTTCAATTGGAAAAGTAGTCCAGAAATCAGGAATGGTATGCCTTGACTCATGGTCATTTTTCCTGTGATTAAACCTCTGAGCTTCCATTGAAGTTTCAAAATGGTTGAAAAATTCAACAAGTGTTAGCTGGGAATTTGCCGCTTGACAAAAAAAAAAATTATTCTCACTCTCTAATCTAGATGTTGTCCGCATTAGACCAGACATGGGTTCTTCGCGGTAAAATGCAGGAATCCACATTGTTCTCAAGTTAAACATATCCGTCAACCAAGTATTTTCTGTAAGCTTGTAATCAGTGATGACAAGACCCCATTCAAAGTCAAACTTCTCAGGACCAATTGAGTTCGTCCAAACAATGTTACAAATTCGACGTTTGAACTCATCATCACTACATAATGTGCCACTAACCTAAAAAACAGTATAAAAATATAAAGGTTTATGTAGGAATTATAAAAACAAAGTAAAAAAAAATATAACAATAAAACAGAACAGTAAAACACATACATACTAAAGTCATCATCATCATACTCAGTTAATCCCACCTATAGCAAAGCTAAGGTAGGGTCTGAGAAGGGTAAGATGTAGACAGCCTTACCTCTACCCCTAAGAATAGATAGGTTGCTTCCAGTGAGACCCCCGACTCGATGTGGTTTGGTATCAAGCCTTGGACATAAGGCACATAACACTTAGCAATCGGGACAAACCCGATCGGTGCATGTACCCCTTTGTCTTTTGGCGATCGGTGCATACATACTAAAGTAAAACGCATTTACATTTTTTAGTTATATAAAAATGTTAGTAAAAAGACAAAACGCATTAACAATATAGTAAAACGCATTAAGAATTTTGCAATACTTACCTTATCAAACACCTTCTTCATTATGTGCCACATGCACAATCTATGCCTGCTTGTTTCAAATACCTTCTGAATTGCATTTTTCATCGCCGGGTCTTGATCAGTGACTACAACTTTTGGTTTTTTCCCAAAAGATTTTACAAAAACCTCCAATAACCAGGTGTAGGATTCTGTTGTCTCTGACGACAACAATCCCGCACCGAGTGTTACATTTCTACAATGATTATCAATTCCTATAAAAGGAACAAAAACCATTTTGTACCTGTAAAAAAAGCAAAAAATGTGAGTTTACCATGTTAAAAAAAGGATTAGAGAAAGATAATAAAAATACTTAAAAAAAAGCACATACTTGTTTGTGTTAAAATTTGCATCGAAAGATATAACATCGCCAAACTCCATGTAGTTCCTTTTACACAAAGCATCAGCCCAAAACAATCCACTTAGGGCATTCTTGTCATCAACCGAGTACTCGAATGAATAATCAGGAAGATACTTTTTCTTGTCCCTCATCCTGGAAACTATCATGTCGGCATCGTGCTCACCAATAAAAGAGTTCAGCCCACCCTTAAAGTTCTTACAATCAACCGCGATTGCGCTGACATTTTCAAAACCACCATATTTTGTCCTCATCACATTAAAAGCTTTAACAGGACCAATGTTTAAAGAAGACATATCACATATCATTTCTTCCTGAATATGGGTAAGCTTTCTATTGGCTGCTAACAAGTGAATGTCCTCAGAAGAAACCAACGGATGATTATGTCCTTCTACATACTCACATACCTTAAACTCTTTTCCATTCTCTGATCCAAATCTAATAAGAGCCTTACATCCTGTATGGATTGAAGGTCTTTTCCTTTGTTTAACTTTTTTATTGTCATTCCCCGAACTTAATTTCTGTGGCTTCTCACCCTCTTTGTAACAAACAAAATATTTGATACGAAGAACATTCATATGAACATATGAGGTACTCTTCCTAGCTGTAAATCCAAAAGCCTTCGCATATTGCTGATAAAACTCAAAAGCATGATCTATACTTGGGAAAACCATACCAACTTCTGGTTTTCATTGAAGATGCAACAGCAGGTTTGTATATTGGAGTTTGATCATCAATTGGAACATCTTTGTTAGATAGATCTGTCATAAAACACGTAACATATAACTATAAAATCTAAATTTAGATGACAAGTTGGTAAGGACATATTATAAAAACCCACCTAATAGTAAGCATTCACATGCACATGAAAAATGATATGTCTAACAAATCTCAAAACGCATGTTAAAACACCATAAAACGCCTTTTATTGAATGTCAATTACATAAAAACTACAAAACCACCTCAAAACGCATGTTAAAACATAATAAAACGCATTTTGACAATCATCAATTACATAATACCACCAGTTACATCAAAACGCATGTTAAAAATCCTAAAACGCAATTGATTATAATCATATTCAGAAAACAACAAAATACCTTGCATCCTTCTATGTTCAACCATGAAATCAAACCTCTCACCACTATGTTCATCAGTATTGTTAACATCTTCTTGTATAATATCTACATACAAAATTAAACACTTATCGCTCAACCTCTGTTTCATCTCTAATTAATATGATCTGCTAATAAACATCAAAACAGTAGAAACTAACCTTCAAAATTGAGATTATGAGGATCAACAACAACAACATCTTCTTCTTCGATTAAGATTTCAGGTTCATTGTTTAGGTCTGGTAAACAATTAAAAGCAAAATAAGATTACGATTAAGTGAAACAATAAAAACAGAGTACGTACCAAACATGATGATGAACTCAACAAATTGATTATGATTTTTGTAAAATTTTTGAACGAGTGATGCAATGTGATTATAGTTTTTGAATAAGGTAAGAATTGATGATCGTATATTGTGTAATCAGTTATCAACATTTGAATTATGATATAACGATAAAACAGGGATTCAGAATTATGATAATAATAACGTGATTAATTGATAGATGCAATTGACTATAATACCCCTGTCATCAGTTATTTATTTATAACAGACAACTTCCACGTGGAAGTATTTTGTGACTTCCTACACTTTGTAGGTTAAGGGACTTTGTACCCAATACTTTCTTTGCATTATAAATATAAATGCTAGATGTAAATATGTAATAACACTACATTATTGTTTGTCATTTATTACACTACATTATTAAATGCTAAAATGTAGAGGGACAATATTGTAAATGAGAAATTATTTATGCACTAACACTTGTATCAAATGCAAAAACAATGTTTTTATGTGTCTTAAAATTAAATGAAAATTACTATCTTCCCATTCAAAACCTATTATATAGTAAATAAATATATAGTATAGATATAGATTATACCTAATAAATCTTCCTTGTTTATTATTATCAAACAATAATAAACCTTCGATGGTTTAAAACCTTAAACGACTTATTAATTACTAGGTTATTGCCCGCGTGTACACGTGGTTCAACAATTAACAATTATTTGGAACGGTAAAACCTATAAATAAAATATAGTAGAAATACACATACAATTCAAATATCATTAAATATTTCCTTATACACAACATTTTTTGTTTTATTTATGACCTTCCAATCGGGATCAAGTAACTTAACCCTTGCTCTACTCTTAACTCTTAACAATACCACATAAAGATGGCCATGTGTGAATCCTGGATTCGTTTCCGTGTTTGCAACTTAGTCTGAAAATATATACATACATGTCAGCCATAATTAGAAAATATATAAATATTTTAGGATATCTCTAATTTAAAGGTAATAAGTAGGCTTAATTGTTATAATTATTAACTTAAATTCACAAGTTTGAAAAAATTTAAAATTCATTCAAAATTTCAAAGTGAATACATTAATTAAGTTCAAATGCTAACATTATTATCTTAAATTTAAAATTTAGAAATTTTAAAATATTAACCAAAATTTAAAAATTAGTTATAAATATTAAAGTTTGAAATTATATACTTAAATAGAACATTTAATATTCAAATATTTTCAAAGTTAACTGAAAACTATTTTTGAAATTATAGTATAAAAAATTGAATTTAAACTTGTAACTAATTTGAGAAATTTATAACCAATATTAGTATTTGTTAAAATTAAATATATTAGAAAATCTGTAGTTTAAAGGTAATAAGTAGGTGTAATTGTTATAATTATTAACTTAAGTTAACAAATTTGGATTTTTTAAATATTTAAATCATTCACAATTATGAAACTAATGTAGTAGTTAATTCTAAATGTTACCATAATTATTCTAAATTCAAAATTTTCAATTTTTATAATATTAACCAAAATTTAAAAATTAAAATTATGAATATTAAAATTTGAAGTTAAATACTTAAATAGAACATTTAGTATTAGAATATTTTTAGAGTTTAACAGAAATGTATAATTTCAAATTGTAATATTTAAATTTTAATTTTGACTTATAACTAATTTAAGAAATTTATAACCGAAATTATTAATTGTTATATTTTAAAATGATAAAAATCTATAATTTAATGTATATATTTTTATTTAAAAAAAAATCTTATAAATTCCATGGTTGTGGCATGTGGCACAATATGGGAGGACAAAGAATTGATAGAAATATAAATCATAAATTAGTAAGTTTAAGGGTAAAAAGATTTGCCATATATATTCAAATATAATAGGGTGAGGTTTATGTCTAGTTGATATCTTAAAAATAGAACGATCAAAGATAAGATTAGAGCTGAAATAAAATAAAAAAATATTAAAATCCTGATTAATGAATGGTAGTAATAGAGTCGAACTGCACCGACTAAAAAAATTAACATTAATACTGAATTGAAAAAAGAATATTACCCCTGATTCGAGAATCAACATTATTTCAGGAAAGGATGATAAATCAAATCTCATATGAGATATACAAATCAAAAGTAAAAATTAGTTACAAAGTATAACAATATAAATAAAGACGTTGTATTAATAGACGAAATTATACCTTGAAGACGAAGATGATAATCGGATTCACAGATAACTAAAGACATCGTATTCGAAGATGATAATCCAATTAAAAACAATAACCAAAAGCATAAAAAAAAGTATTAGTTACCAAATGATATTTGTGATTAAAATTAGACTAAACCTTTAACAAATAAATATTCTATGTCTTTAGGTAAGTAATGAAAGCTTATGAAACCAGTTTAATTGATATTATTATAATAAATTACAAATCAATTTCAGATTTAACTATGCGAACTTTTAGAAATAGAAAAATTAATAATTAAAAGGTATGTATTAAGTTTTTAAATTACCAAAATTAATGTGACAAGTTGAAAATTCAAAATTACATATACAATCTTAAAAAACGTTTACGGATTTGATAAGGAAACTTCTTAATATTGATTAAGTTTCCGTAAAAAACATATAAAGTCAAAACAAAATTTTAAACTTTCAAACAAATAAATCAATTTTAAATTCAGATTGTCTATAAAAAAATGCTCAAACCAAATCAATCAGAATTAATGTCACAATCTTGGAAACCAATTAAAATATTCCTACAAACATGCAATCCATTGTTGACCAACCAAAGTAAGATCAAACATAAAATTCAAACGGGCATTCAAAAAACAATATCATAATCCGTATGAACATGATGAACACCAACATACATTACTGTTTGCAGCTGCCAATACGAACAATTTATAAAAAACAGATTTCCCAACTGATCTGATCGTTTAGAAAAACTACTTGACATTTGGCCTGCCAAACAAAAAACAATAGAAAATACTAAAACATATTGATACATAAATCAATGAACCGAGAAATACACAAAACTGAAAACTTAATCAATCATACACATTCATACCTAAATCAATCATATACATGCATACCTAAATCAATCATACAAATTCATACAGATAAATACATATTCAAAAAGAAAGAAAACCATGAACCCTAAATCAGAAAAATTATTAAAATCGGTTAAAAATAAATAAAGAAAAACAATCATCGCCCTAAAACAGAGAATTTTGATCAAAAATCAGTGAACCCTAAATCTAAAGACTTACTAAACATAAACAACAACACACAATACATCAACATTGAAACCTTAACTATTAAAATCAGTATGAAAAAAAAGAAAAAGAAAAACATGAACCCTAAAACTGAAAAATTATTAAACCAAAACAATAATACACAATAAATCAAGATTTGAAACAAAAATCATTAAAATAAGTTAAAACAAAAATATAATAACACTAATCGCCCACGAAAGTTAACTAATAATCATATCAGAAAAAACGAAAACAAAAACAAAGATGATTGATTGACGTTGGTGTTACAGAAGAATGGAAGAGAGATACCTTGAAAGAGAGGAGACGAAGGAGATGGATGATCGATGATGGAGAGGGTTAAGAATTGATGGTGAATGGTGAATTGATGGTGAATGAATGAGATGGGGTAAATCGAGTTTAGGAAATGTATTAATTGACCGATTTTGACCAACTTGGTGTATTAATTCGATTTTCAAGTTAAAAAAAAAGAAAATTTTATAAATTCTAAGGTTGTGCCATGTGGCACAATATGGGAGGAGAGAGGATTGAAGGTGCAATGTGGGAGGGACATGTGTCAAAATTGAGTTTTGTTTATTATATGTAACATTCTTATCTTAATAATGAATACACAATTCCGCCAATTGTAGTTTCAAACAATAACTATGATTATTCCAAATAATCAATCCATTAAATATTTCTCTAAATCTTCATTACCGCTTAATAAATGTCATTTTGTGATACACACATAATATTTGACAATTAAATATTATTCTTTGTTCGTAGTAAAAAAGTATAACTCTTTGGATCACAGTTTAACAGTTGCATTAGTTAAGCAATGACCGGACACTTGGTTCCAATAGTTTTTCAACATACGAATACTGAACCCCGTATGTGTACTTTGGATTGCCTTGTGTCAAGTAAGAGGGTTCACCTTCTTCGATGAATTCCTGAAACAACCAAATAGTGAGACTTGTTAAAAATAATTGCATCAAACCTTATATAGATTATTTACCTCGTTCATATCGGGCAACATCCTCCCATAAAGAGTACGAACGAAGGAGGAAAAATCCTCCTAGTTGCCACCATCAACACCAGGCCTGAAATAGCTTTCTGACATGTATGAGTCGTTATAATATTCGTCGAAAACATAGATTATATCCCAAGATATCGTAATATGTTAAATTTGGTGAAACGGTGAGGTTTTAGAATAAACTTGATCTAGGTTCGGATGAAATGGGAAAGTTTAGATATGGTAGGGATCAACATGTGTAGAACAAATGAGAGCTTCAAATACTACACTTATACGCCACGTATAGCGGCATAGGGTACAACAGTCATGTCCCTGGAAACCCGACAAATGTAACATTACACAATTAATACTTGTACGTTACGCATTGACATTAATAAAAAAAAAACGTCAAGTTCTCATTTTATATTCGCATTTATTATTTTTGTCGCGATTATGGAACCCTAATACTATATATAATATTATATATATGTGTGTTGTTGTATAATTGTATCAAAAAATAAAATGCCTTGGCCGGGAATCGAACCCGCGCCAAAGGCCGGGCCACACCTACACTTATGCACAAACCAACTGGGCTAGCCATCTTATTTGATAAAACCCGGACGCGTATTATATATATACACACATTAAAACCTCACAGTTGACAAGGAAAGTCAACTGTGGGTTGCCTTGTTGATCAATCCGTCCAATTAACGTATAATTGATCCATTTTTGGTAAATTCGTGTATTAACCGGCCTTGTACAACACGAATACACGTCATAACACATCAATCGTTGACCTATTAATCAATTAGACGCGTATGTATTCAATAAGAAGTCAAACCTTCCAATTAACCCTAACCCTAATCCTCAGTATAAATAGATGCATTGCGAACCTTGACAAATCGCTCACAACTCTCTCTCAACCTCCCAATCTCTCTAATTCACTCTGGTTATTATTATCAAACTCGTAGTTTGACTTTTGCCTTGACCCGGCCATCAACATCAATACTACACTGTGAGTTCGTTTTCTTGTGTGGGTTTCACTCATCGGCAATCAACCAACAAAAGCCCCAACATTAATCGGGCTAATGTTGGCTGATTTGCTCAATTGAAATTCTAGGGTTCATCGTGATTGAATTGGGGATAAATCTGAATTCGCGTATTGTATTTATAAATTTCTAAACGCAAAACATCACAACCACCGGCCTAGGCCAAGTGGTTGTGACCCTGGTTCTCCACTGAGGTCACCCGGGTTCGAGTCCCGGCTCTGACCGGTTTTTGTTCCTTTCTTTTCTTTTCTTTTTTTAAACAAACAATTATAATTATATTAATATATTAAACCTTTTAATCTTTTAAATTCTTTTTAAAATACCAAAACTATTTTATAAATTCTAAAAAAATTATAATTGTTTAATCTGATATAAAAGTTTTATTTGTAATTTTTATTTTTCAGAAATTCATTTATTTAATATTTATAATAATTAAATCATTTTTATACTATTATATTTATAAAAATCCATTTATATATCAAAACAGTTTTATTAAATTCCCCAAAAATTATCCTAACTTTTTATATAGTTAAACTTTACTGAAATAATTTTTAATTCAGTAAAATCATTTATTTTATATTTTTAATCAATTTTTGTTAGATTTAATCATAATTAAATCATATTAAATCCAATTTTCATCATTTTTGCACCAAAATTTTATACAAATTATTTTTAATCATTTAGAACAGAAATATGATTTTTAAAATAAGAATTCATTAATTTTAGTATTTTTGAATATTAAAGTTAAATATTGACTATTTATAAATAAATAGACTTAAAAATCTATTTTAAATAAAATAATTTTATAAAAATTATTTTATTGCTTCAAACACTTTAATGTGCACATTCAAAATTCAAATTTTATAAAAAGACTTTCTTCCATTAATTATTAGATTTTCCTTTATTAATTAGCATTTTAATTTAAAATTCAACAATTGATTATCCCCAAATCGAAACCCTAGGATACATTTATTAGTTAATTAGACTTAGACTTATTATATATTACCTTATTATAGGGTGATATTTGGAATCACTTTGGGCAACACAATTATTTCATATTTTCAACAAGTTTAACATTTGCAAAGGTGAGTTTTACATAGCCCCTTTTATTTATCACCATTTTTAGGGTGAAACATGTTATAACATTATCATTGCAATTCAATCATCAATGTGTCTATGTGTTTTCTATGTTGCATTATGTCTTGAGCATGATTAGAGTAAGCACCATTCTAGCATAATCATTAACATTGATCAGCCGACGGTATACATTGATAGATCTATTGGACTGACAATCCCACCCGGATACGTGCCTCCTACCAAGGTTACGTGGGTGTTTGTTATCGCATAACATATTCATTGGGACCATAAGTGTATGGTATGTATCATTTTATAACAGTCAACAGGGTTGATTATGCACTCGATTTATTTCTAATATGTTCTCACATATGGGCTAGATTAACATGACACATGAATTGCACAACATTTTATTCATTTTATCATCAAAAACCTATGTAATTCTCACCAACTTATGTTGACCCAAAATACTTTCAAAATTAACATGTTTCAGGTAACAATGAAGCTGAGGCTTGAGTTAGCATGAGGATTTTACTTGAAGTTATTTGAAGTTATTGAAGTTGCTATTTGATATTATGTATTTGAATTCTTAGACATTATTTCACATTTTGGATATCATGTTTGAATAAATTATTTAAAATTTATATTATACCATGTGCTACTGAAAACAATCATCAATACGTGGCACCCCGATGTTTCCGCCATCGGTTGGGGTGTTACAGATTGGTATCAGAGCCTTGGTTATAGGGAATTAGGTTATTAGAAATAATCTAGACTATAACCTTAGGGACTAAAACAGTACTTGCTTCTCCTACTTGTAACCCTAATTGCTTCCCAAATCCTATCCTTATCCTATGCCCTACAACCCTAAACCTACATGTGACTACTCTTAATTGTCTGCTGCAATCCTGATCCACCATTAGATTTATAGGACAAAATCCTCAGGTTTAACCTGAACCCCCTTGAGATCTCGTCGAAGTTCTAGATTTTAATAACGAACACGTGCAATCTGGAAGGGTGAACGCCTGTATTCTGAGTCTTCTGTCTAGGCTGGCATTGCGCATATATCCCAATCAGACGAGGGACCCGGATGCCTACCTGGGAATTCTCGGGATGAGTGTTCACTTATAGGCTAAAGCATGTCTTCATATGTTATTAGAATTTAGAATCTTTGATAAGTCAACGTTTTCGTTTATTCGTTTTAATTAATGAATAAATGATTACATTCCTTATATAAACTCTCATTCATTTCATTGTGTCTATTACAGATCATGCCTCCTCGTCGCAGCACTCGCAACAACAATGGTGAGAACCACGAAGAAGGTGGTGATAACCATAACCACAACCATGACCAAGCTCCTAACCACAACAACAATGGGGTCGATGCTCAACTAGCTGCGATCATTTCTCAACAAATGGCGCAGCAAATCGCAACTCTGGTTCCCAATTTACTTGCTCAGGTCATCCAATTGAACGACAACGGGAATGGTCACAACAATGGGAACGGGAATGGCAATGGTAATGGACCCCAAGCTTGCACCCTTAAACATTTCAACTCTTGCAACCCTCCAAAGTTCAGCGGTGAAGAAGGAGCTACTGGACTTCTCCAATGGTTTGAGGGTATTGAAAATACCTTCATCAACAGTGAGTGCCCCAACAATTTCAAGGTTCGTTACGCCATGAGTGTTCTCCATAAACGAGCACTCACATGGTGGAATGAAGAAAAGCGTACTCGTGGGGCCGAGGTTGCTCTTGCTATGACATGGGACCAAGTCAAGGAGATCATGAAAGAGGAGTTCTGTCCTCGCAATGAGGTTAAAAAGCTTGAGGATGAGTTCCACACCTTAGCTCAAGATAGTGGGGAAAACCTTGCCTACAACACCCGCTTTCATGAGCTTAGCTTACTGTTGCCACACAAGGTTACTCCTCTGTCGGTAGCCATCGAGAAGTACATCGGTGGTCTGCCCATGCAAATCCAGGACACTGTTTGGGGTAGAAATCCTGCAACTCTGGAAGAGGCCAAACGTCTAGCGGCCACTCTTACTGATAATCATGTGAAGAACGGTACTCTCGTTCGCAAGGGCACTAAGAAGACGGTTGCCAAAGACACTCCACAGCCTGCAATTGAAGTCAAGCCTGAGACCTCAAGCAACAAAAAGCGCAAGGCTAGAAACTATATGGTTGCTGCTACTCCACCTGCTGCCCAAAACCCAGCCAAGAAACCATACACCGGACCTCACCCTTTGTGCAACACTTGCAAGTACCACCATCCCACACAGGTGCCATGTCGATTTTGTACTAAGTGTCAAAGATATGGTCACCTGGTGAACGTCTGTCGATCTCCTGCTGCCCAAGACAACAACAACCCAGCTCCCAACCAACAAAACAACAGGCCTACTCGTGGTCAATGCTACGAGTGTGGTAACCCTAATCACTACATCAACAACTGCCCTAACCGTAACCGTAACCAAAACCAAAACCAAAACCAAAACCAAAACCAAAACCAAAACCAAAACCAAAACCAAAACCAAAACCAAAACCAAAACCAAAACCAGAACCGCAATCAGAACCAAGGTGCTCGAGGTCGTGCCTACAATCTCAACGCTAACCAGGCTCGTGACAACAACGAAGTGGTGAATGGTACGTTTCTCATTAATAACCACTATGCATCCATATTATTTGATTCAGGAGCTGATAAGTCATTCGTGTCACTGAAGGTTGAACCTTTACTTAACTTACCCCACACTAATCTAGAAGACCCTTTCGTGGTAGAGGTAGCTAACGGGAAGTCTATTTCGATCGGTTCTATTATTCGTAACTGCTTGTTGAATCTCGATGATCATACCTTCCCTATCGATCTCATCCCCATGCATCTTGGTAGTTTTGATATTATAGTAGGCATGGACTGGTTGTCAACTCATCGTGCCGAAATTCTGTGCTTCGAGAAAGTCATACGCATTCCTCTCGAATCTGGTGAGATTTTGAAGATCTATGGTGAGAAACCCTGTGGTGAGCTTAAGCTTATGTCTTGTACTACTGCCCAAAAGTACTTACGAAAGGGGTATACAGCCTTCTTAGCTAACGTGATAGAGAAGAAGGACAAAGGCAAAAGTATCCAAGACATTCCTATTATTCGAGACTATCCTGAAGTCTTTCCAGAGGATTTACCTGGTTTGCCTCCTGCTCGACAAGTGGAGTTTCGTATTGATCTTGTTCCTGGTGCTAATCCTATTGCTAAAGCTCCTTATCGTCTTGCACCCTCCGAGATGCAAGAACTTGCTAGTCAATTACAGGAACTTTCTGATAAAGGGTTCATTCGCCCTAGTTCTTCTCCATGGGGAGCCCCTGTCTTATTCGTTAAAAAGAAGGATGGTTCTCTTCGGATGTGTATTGACTACCGTGAACTCAACAAACTCACCATCAAGAATCGTTATCCACTTCCTAGGATTGACGATCTCTTCGATCAACTTCAAGGAGCAACGCATTTCTCGAAGATTGATCTCCGTTCTGGTTATCATCAGCTTAGAGTCCACGATGAAGATATTCCCAAGACGGCTTTTCGCACTCGCTACGGTCACTATGAATTCATGGTTATGCCTTTTGGGTTGACCAATGCTCCCGCAGTATTTATGGATTTAATGAATCGGGTTTGCAGACCCTATCTCGACAAATTCGTGATCGTTTTCATCGATGACATTTTGATTTACTCTAAGTCAAAATCCGATCACGAGCAACATCTTCACTCTATCTTGAGCCTCCTAAAGAAAGAACAACTGTACGCCAAGTTCTCAAAATGTGAATTTTGGCTTAAGGAAGTTCAATTTTTGGGACATGTCATTGATATGAACGGAATTCATGTTGATCCTGCAAAGATCGAAGCTGTAAAGAATTGGAGTGTTCCTACCACTCCAACGGAAGTCCGTTCTTTTCTTGGGTTGGCTGGTTATTATCGTCGATTCATCGCCAATTTCTCCAAGATCGCTGTTCCTCTCACTACCTTAACTCACAAGGGTAAACCCTATGAGTGGGGACCTAAGCAAGAGGAAGCATTTGAAACTCTTAAGCTGAAACATTGTGAAGCTCCTGTCTTATCTCTACCTGATGGTAATGATGATTTCGTGGTCTACTGTGATGCATCGAACCAAGGTCTTGGTTGTGTTCTCATGCAACGAGGAAAGGTTATTGCTTATGCGTCTCGACAACTCAAGACTCGAAAAATTATACCACCCATGATCTTGAATTGGGTGCTGTTGTCTTTGCACTCAAGATTTGGAGACATTATCTGTATGGGACCAAATGTGTGGTGTTCACGGACCACAAAAGTCTCCAACATGTCTTCGATCAAAAGAATCTTAACATGAGGCAACGACGTTGGGTTGAATTACTTAACGACTATGATTGCGAAATTCGCTACCATCCTGGCAAAGCGAATGTTGTGGCCGACGCACTTAGTCGTAAAGAGCGTGTCAAACTCCAATGTGCGAGAGTTCGTACTGATCTTCAAGATCGCATTCTCCAGGCTCAACACACATCAGTCACCCAAGGTAACATGTACGATGAAATGTCTTGTGGTGCTGAAACTCAACTTGAAACCAAACCCGATGGTCTCCTTTATTTCCTTAACCGACTGTGGATTCCCGACCGTGATGATCTTCGTACTTTTCTCATGAACGAGGCTCATAAGTCTCGTTATTCTATTCATCCTGGAGCTGACAAGATGTATCAAGATCTTCGTTATTCTTATTGGTGGCCTGGTATGAAGAAAGACATTGCTCTTTTCGTTGCAAAATGCCTCACTTGCTCCAAGGTTAAGGCTGAACATCAACGACCATCTGGTATGCTTGAACAACCAGAGATTCCTGTCTGGAAATGGGAGAGCATAGCTATGGATTTCATCACCAAACTCCCTCGCACACCCAAAGGTTTTGACAGTATTTGGGTAATCGTCGATCGTTTGACCAAGTCAGCTCACTTTCTACCTATTCGTGAGAAGTATTCTGTGGAAAGGTTGGCAAAGATGTACGTAAGTGAAATCGTATGTCGTCACGGTATACCTTTGGACATTATTTCTGATCGCGATGGTCGTTTCACCTCTCACTTTTGGGGATCTCTACAAGATGCTTTGGGTACCAAGTTGAACCTGAGCACTGCTTATCACCCTCAAACGGATGGTCAGACTGAACGAACCATCCAGACACTTGAGGACATGCTCAGGGCGTGTGTCATCGATTTTGGTGGCGCATGGGATTCTCATCTTCCTTTGGTTGAGTTTTCATACAACAACAGTTATCACGCCAGCATTAACATGGCTCCTTTTGAGGCACTCTATGGTCGGAAATGTCGTTCACCTGTCTGTTGGACCGAGGTTGGTGAAGCTCGTATTACTGGACCCGAACTAATCCAGGAAACCACAGACAAAATCCAGCTTATTCAGGATAATCTTCTCAAGGCTAGAAGTCGCCAAAAGAGTTATGCTGATAAACGTCGTAAACCCTTGGAATTTCAAGTTGGGGACCTTGTGCTACTTAAGGTATCCCCTTGGAAAGGAGTTATTCGTTTCGGTAGAAAGGGAAAGCTAGCTCCTCGTTACGTAGGCCCCTTCAAAATTCTTGACAGAGTTGGAAAAGTGGCTTACAAGCTTGATCTTCCACCTGAGCTAAGCAATGTTCATCCGACCTTCCATGTTTCGAATCTCAAGAAATGCTTAGCAGATGAGAACCTTCATGTTCCTCTTGAGGATGTGCAAATCGATGAAAGCATGCACATTATCGAGAAACCCGTCGAGATTGTTGACACTGGAGTCAAGAAACTCAAGCGCAGTCGTATTCCGATCGTTAAGGTTCGTTGGGAATCTAAACGAGGCCCAGAGTTCACTTGGGAACGTAAAGACCAGATGAAGTCGAAGTATCCGCATCTTTTCCCACCAGACTCTCCAACTCCAACTTCGGGACGAAGTTCCTAAAAGTAGGGGAGACTGTAACATTACGCAATTAATACTTGTACGTTACGCATTGACATTAATAAAAAAAAAACGTCAAGTTCTCATTTTATATTCGCATTTATTATTTTTGTCGCGATTATGGAACCCTAATACTATATATAATATTATATATATGTGTGTTGTTGTATAATTGTATCAAAAAATAAAATGCCTTGGCCGGGAATCGAACCCGCGCCAAAGGCCGGGCCACACCTACACTTATGCACAAACCAACTGGGCTAGCCATCTTATTTGATAAAACCCGGACGCGTATTATATATATACACACATTAAAACCTCACAGTTGACAAGGAAAGTCAACTGTGGGTTGCCTTGTTGATCAATCCGTCCAATTAACGTATAATTGATCCATTTTTGGTAAATTCGTGTATTAACCGGCCTTGTACAACACGAATACACGTCATAACACATCAATCGTTGACCTATTAATCAATTAGACGCGTATGTATTCAATAAGAAGTCAAACCTTCCAATTAACCCTAACCCTAATCCTCAGTATAAATAGATGCATTGCGAACCTTGACAAATCGCTCACAACTCTCTCTCAACCTCCCAATCTCTCTAATTCACTCTGGTTATTATTATCAAACTCGTAGTTTGACTTTTGCCTTGACCCGGCCATCAACATCAATACTACACTGTGAGTTCGTTTTCTTGTGTGGGTTTCACTCATCGGCAATCAACCAACAAAAGCCCCAACATTAATCGGGCTAATGTTGGCTGATTTGCTCAATTGAAATTCTAGGGTTCATCGTGATTGAATTGGGGATAAATCTGAATTCGCGTATTGTATTTATAAATTTCTAAACGCAAAACATCACAACCACCGGCCTAGGCCAAGTGGTTGTGACCCTGGTTCTCCACTGAGGTCACCCGGGTTCGAGTCCCGGCTCTGACCGGTTTTTGTTCCTTTCTTTTCTTTTCTTTTTTTAAACAAACAATTATAATTATATTAATATATTAAACCTTTTAATCTTTTAAATTCTTTTTAAAATACCAAAACTATTTTATAAATTCTAAAAAAATTATAATTGTTTAATCTGATATAAAAGTTTTATTTGTAATTTTTATTTTTCAGAAATTCATTTATTTAATATTTATAATAATTAAATCATTTTTATACTATTATATTTATAAAAATCCATTTATATATCAAAACAGTTTTATTAAATTCCCCAAAAATTATCCTAACTTTTTATATAGTTAAACTTTACTGAAATAATTTTTAATTCAGTAAAATCATTTATTTTATATTTTTAATCAATTTTTGTTAGATTTAATCATAATTAAATCATATTAAATCCAATTTTCATCATTTTTGCACCAAAATTTTATACAAATTATTTTTAATCATTTAGAACAGAAATATGATTTTTAAAATAAGAATTCATTAATTTTAGTATTTTTGAATATTAAAGTTAAATATTGACTATTTATAAATAAATAGACTTAAAAATCTATTTTAAATAAAATAATTTTATAAAAATTATTTTATTGCTTCAAACACTTTAATGTGCACATTCAAAATTCAAATTTTATAAAAAGACTTTCTTCCATTAATTATTAGATTTTCCTTTATTAATTAGCATTTTAATTTAAAATTCAACAATTGATTATCCCCAAATCGAAACCCTAGGATACATTTATTAGTTAATTAGACTTAGACTTATTATATATTACCTTATTATAGGGTGATATTTGGAATCACTTTGGGCAACACAATTATTTCATATTTTCAACAAGTTTAACATTTGCAAAGGTGAGTTTTACATAGCCCCTTTTATTTATCACCATTTTTAGGGTGAAACATGTTATAACATTATCATTGCAATTCAATCATCAATGTGTCTATGTGTTTTCTATGTTGCATTATGTCTTGAGCATGATTAGAGTAAGCACCATTCTAGCATAATCATTAACATTGATCAGCCGACGGTATACATTGATAGATCTATTGGACTGACAATCCCACCCGGATACGTGCCTCCTACCAAGGTTACGTGGGTGTTTGTTATCGCATAACATATTCATTGGGACCATAAGTGTATGGTATGTATCATTTTATAACAGTCAACAGGGTTGATTATGCACTCGATTTATTTCTAATATGTTCTCACATATGGGCTAGATTAACATGACACATGAATTGCACAACATTTTATTCATTTTATCATCAAAAACCTATGTAATTCTCACCAACTTATGTTGACCCAAAATACTTTCAAAATTAACATGTTTCAGGTAACAATGAAGCTGAGGCTTGAGTTAGCATGAGGATTTTACTTGAAGTTATTTGAAGTTATTGAAGTTGCTATTTGATATTATGTATTTGAATTCTTAGACATTATTTCACATTTTGGATATCATGTTTGAATAAATTATTTAAAATTTATATTATACCATGTGCTACTGAAAACAATCATCAATACGTGGCACCCCGATGTTTCCGCCATCGGTTGGGGTGTTACAACAAAGACCAATCAAGACCTTTTAAGTACGCTTCTATAAGTGTGCTGTATGGCCTTGGGAAATAGTGACCTCGTACCTCTATACGCCACGTCTAACACTAGACGTGGCGTATTGGGTGGGTGGGGGAGGGGAGACTGTGGAATAATTTTTCTGGGGGGGGGGGGGGGGGTTTCATTACCATCGCTCTTTATATTTCTTTTGTTTTACTAGTTTTTTGTTTTAGAGGGGTAAAATAGACATAACAAACTCAAGTAACGGAGAAATTAACGATTGTTAGGGGCATGAACCACCACCGTTATAAAATTCTACATTCGGACCACGCTAGTAATAAGTTGTAAACCATAGTTGTATAATTATTAAACTATTAGCATCAAACGTGAAATATTCACAAAACACAATAAACAACCAAAAGAATTATAATATCTATTAAATGAGGGACACTTCTACAGTGTCCACTCCACAATTTACTATTATGCCCTATTATAGTTAGCCTACCAAAGTTGATCAAACAACCCAAGTTTGACCAAACAACCCAAACAAAATTCACAAGTGGGCCTGCCATAATTGAAAAGCCACAAGTAAGCCTGCCATAATTGCAAAATGTGGCCCATGTGAACAAATAATGAGCTGCCATTTTTTGAATACTTTGAGCTCCATATCAAGTCAACAATGGGTAACCCAATTGTTGTAATGTTAAGGCTGGTCTGCAAGGTAATGAGCGGCGAGCTATTTTTTAACGGCCACGCGAAAATAACAGTCACTTAATGATATCTTTAATGTCCACCAAACCCTCAACGCAACAGGAGCTGACACAGCAAAGCGCGATCTTTACCGTGTAACAAACCCTCAACATAACAGGAGTTCCCGCAGCGAAGAGCGAAGCGCGGGTAACTAAAACACTAGTTAACTTAAAAAAAAGAAACTAAGATAAACGATTTTTTTTGCCAATACCACTGTAGTGCAGTGGTAGAGGCATTGATGAACAATGATAGAAGACCCAGGAGATTCTCGGTTCTATTTTAGAGCTAGATGAGTTTTACCGGTAATTTTACCGACGTGCATACGGGCGGTGGGTTACCAGGTTTTCATTGATAACCGCAACTCGTGTTACTCTTAAAGTACTCGATTTGTGAAAATGGTGGTTTGATTTGTTGGCCTTCAAAAAAAGAAAAAAAAAAGAAAAAAAATAAAAATAAAAATAAAAAATAAATAAATAGATAAAATAAAAAATAAAAATAAAAATAAAAAATAAATAAATAAATAAATAGATAAAATAAAAAATAAAAACACTTTTCTTTAAAAACCTAGGCTAAGCTAAAAGCAAAGTATTAAACAGGTTGTTTCAGTATTTGAAACCTAAAGCATAACACATCTCCTCAGGTCGCCTCTGATTCGCCTTCATCGATTCGATCGTCTCTGTTTCCCTCTTCCTTTGCTTGCTGTCTTCTTCCTCAGCTAAACAAATTCTTAACACAAAGTATGGGCAGACAAAAGGGAGAAGCAGCAAGAACCAAAGCCCGTCCTTCTAGCAGCAGGCAATTCAAACCCTTCTTCCTCTTAGATTATTATTATTATTCCTTTGATGTTTACTTTAAATTAACGATTATTATTATATTATATTATATTATTGATTGGTTTCAGTTTAGCCGCTTCTCTGCTTCCTGCCGGTGCTACAGCCGTTGGATTTGGTGGTTATGTCGGCAGTTCACGCCTTGATGCTTCTATTCCAACTACCTCAGATGCTCCTGCTTCTACTTCTGTTATTGTATATATATAATATATATCATCATGCTTTTTTTTTTCTCTCTCTTTTTTTAATATTAAGTTTTAAGCTTTTCGAGTTTCGGTTTCATAGGCTGTTTTGAACTAATTTTCAAGTGTTTTTTTTTTTTTTTTTTTTTTTTTATCAGGTGAATTGGATTTTAATAATTCAAACTATGGCCCGTTAGCTGATAATGATCTATACCTGCAATTTAATGACATTCGTTTTCATGAAAATCTGTTACTAGACTTAAATGCATTGTTGTCACAATCGCTAGCCGCTAATCGACTGGTTGGGTACCGACTAGCGATTAGTAGGGATTAATCGGATTGTGATTTTATATGTTATTTTTTTAAGTAGTCATTGTTGTCTGCCTAGCGATTAGGACCGGATTTGACCATTGTTGTCCGCCTAGCGATTAATTGGTTAATTAGATAAAAATTATTAGGTGAAACTCTGACTAGCGATTAATCGACGACTAATTGGAAGCTAGACGTGATTTTACAACCGTGCTTAAATGTATTAAAGTATAGTTTAGGGACTCTTGACATGTAATACATGGTCTATGTAAACCACACCTTTATATACAAGAACCTAATACAAACAATATTTAGTGGTTTAATTGGAAGCAATCCGACAACCGATAAGTAACTTCGTTTACCCCTAGTAAAGAATTGACTTATTTTTATAACTATATGATTGTTGTAACTTGTAAGTTATTTTGATATGACATAAATGAAACTTAGGGGGAAAAGGAGATACGTCTATGTTAGAGTGGGATTACCCTGTTCAATGGAAGTGTAAAGTTAGGAGTCATTAGTCAAAACGTCAAATCACCGTTATTGTTTATTATCATCAGCCAATGGGTCATAGCTTGGATTCTTTAAATCCAGTTTGCCTCTTTTTAAGAAGTACTATAATTACTTTATATTAGTGATAATTTGGTAAGAAAATCTGTTATCTGTCTAGATATTGCATTTGAGAAGCACATTATTTGGCTTTGGAATTGATATGAATTTTGGAACTGTTAATGGCGATGTAGGATATTGATGGTGAATTGGCACAACAATTGAAGAGACTTTCCAGAAAAGATCCAACTACAAAGGTAAGTTTATGATATTGGAAAGGCTTTGTTCACTTTTGAAAGAGGCTCAACTAGTTTCTTTTGTTTTTATAATCTTTCTTTCTGATGCTGAATGAATATTGACCCTACTAATTTATTCTGCTATTTGTTGCAAATAGTGACTAATTTTGTGTGCTATGCTATTTTATGTTCTACAGCTGAAGGCTTTGACAGCTTTGTCGGCGCTGCTCAAGGAAAAATCTGGAAAGGATGTATCACCAGTTATACCACAATGGGTATGCTTGTTTGTTTTTATGAAGTCTATAATTTGGGCATTAATCAGCTTACCTTTTTGCCGACATGGTAGTAATTAGCATTCTGGCCCCATGTATTAGCGTTTGAGGCTTGATATATTGTTTTTCCTGTGGCTGCTTAGTGAAATAGTATTGGCACAATGGAGTGAATTTGTAGTATGGGCCAAGTGGGTAGGATTGTTCAAAGGGTTTGTATCTACTGTCTGCTTAATGCGTAAGCTAAACATATTTGTATTTTTACTAATCAGAACTGTAGTAGATAAAAACTAGTTTATTGGTACTAACATATACGGCTGTTATAAGCTAGTGTGAAAAGATAGCAGCTAGCACTCTAAAAATATGGTTAGGTGGTTAGCTTTGCAAAATCTAGAGATTATGTCAAATTGCCAATAAGGAAGTCATCATTGCAGAATACAAAGTGAGGTTCCTATGTAATGAGCATGACATATGTCTTGCATGTATCAAATGTAAATCACTTAATCAGTTTTCATACTGGTTTGACTATGAATGCTGCAAATTTTATGAGAAGGAAATGATGTTACGGAGCAATCAAAATTAATCTTGAGTTGTTGGCAATGGATCAACTAGTAATCAATTTATTATACTTATCTCTAGGGATGAGCATTTCGGTAATAAATAATTAAATACCGAAAATACCGGTACCGTACCACTACCGCACCGATACCGTGCCGTACAACATATTTTTAGTATCGGTACCAAGTTTTGGCAAAAATCGGTATCGATATTTTCGGTATATAGCAATCGGTTCGGTACCAAGTTCATCCCTAGTTAAAAGAGAAAACTTTTCTCTTTTAACTGTTTGTCGTGTCTGCCAAATAAATTTCTAGGAAGGTATTCTATATTGTTCGATTCGACAAACAGTTACCAACTTATGACTTACACGTACTTGTGATTTGTGGCTTAGGCATTTGAATACAAGAAGCTGTTGCTGGACTACAACAGAGAAGTTCGTCGGGCGACTCATGGCACCATGGCCACTCTTGTCAGCACCGTTGGGTTAGGACATATCTTATACTCAGTTGAATAATGCATTGCCTAGGAGTCTAGGACGTATACATGGGCATGAACATGAACTTATCTTACTAATGTGTAGCTAACGTATGAGTTACACCTAAATTTGCTAAATTCAATGCATAAGAGCTCAAACCGACACCCTCCCTTGCAAATTAGTTCTTTGTCCCATGGAAGGAAGCCTAATTAATAGTAGCTGTGTTGTGTGTGTGTGTATATATATTACATGTGTCTTTTTTAAATAGAAGTGTTTGTGGTTGTACTCGTAATTGCTATAATTTATCATTAAAATCAGTCTTTTTTAGAATATTTTTTTTTTTGTATTATGCATTATTATTTATGTATTGTGAGCTATGCTTCTAATTTTTGAGTTGAACCTTGTAGTCTTAAAAGCACAAGTTATACAGGGCTATGTTTCTTTACTCTTTTCAATGCTACCTAGAATCAAACTTGACTTTGAGTCTTCTTTATGAAGCCTTTCTGTTTGATGTTTTCCAAGCTCTTATTGGTTCTTTCTTTATTATCGTATCCATACCAGGAGAGACCTAGCTCCACATTTGAAGTCTTTGATGGGGCCTTGGTGGTATTCTCAGTTTGATCCAGTCCATGAAGTTTCCCAAGCTGCAAAAAGATCATTGGAGGTTTGACATTACTTGTTATAATCCACACAATTTATTCTACATACTGGGTTACGTATCTTGCCAAAATGATTCATTGTATCTTAAAGAGCTAGATGCCTGTGTGACTCTTTTGCAGTCACATTTTAGGAGCCTTATAAGTACTCTTTGAAGTGCATATGTTATTTAGGTTTCTTGGAGATGCCATATGATACATCATATGGAGATCATTTGAGAAATTTTGAAAAAAGCAATGACATGTTGAAACCTATAAAGTAGAGTAACTTCAACGCGTCAATACATAGTTATTGTTCTGTTTTTTTATTTTTTATTTTTTATTTTTACTCTTCTAAATAATGAAACAAGAAAAAAAACAGAAGAAATAAAGTTAAGATGCTATTGTTTACTCTGAAACAGGCTGCTTTTCCTGCACAAGAAAAGAGACTGGATGCTCTAATGCTATGTATTGATGAGGTGTTTATGTATTTAGAAGAAAACTTAAAGCTCACTCCACAAAGTATGTCTGATAAGGCAGTTGCTTTGGACGAGCTACAAGAGATGCATCAGCAGGTACACCATAGCCAACATCGACAAATTTATTAGATATATAGTGTATTCTATGCTGTAGCTATTCCATGTTACTGAATATATTTGACGGTTAAATGCATACGCAAGCAATTTACTTTAGTCCAATCTGTAATTTAGGTACTGTACTTTCCCTCATGCCAAGTAGCAACATACTATATATGTCGTGTATTGTAGGATCATTTCTGAACTTTGACCCATTTATGCATAAATATGTTTATTTGGGCTTATGTATTATCTCTAGGGTCAACTGGTTTACGCTTAAAGATTTGACTAAAAAGGAAATGGACAAATGGGTCGAGAGGGCAAACAGTGAAGTCATACAATTCTATCAGAATGCATAAAACGTTCTTATTGTGATATCAGTTTGTAATTATATCCAAAATATTACTTATTTATATGCTTTATCAAAAGCGGATAGTGATTGTGCCATTGTGGGCAGAACCATCTATATCTGGCCTGTTTTGTCATGTTACCCAGTTTGCCCGTTCTGCACACCTTGCAACCTCAAAATTCTGCCAAGGTTAAACTGGTTTCATTCTGACACAATACAATACGACATTCAACTCTATCTGGTCATTATCAGTGAACCATTTAAAAAAAAAGTATTATGTTTCTAAATTTGTTGCCTACTATGGGTATATGCCTGAAGTAAGGTACGGTTGTTTGCATTAACCTTTAAAGAGTCACCCAATTACAGTGTATTGGTGCACATAATTAATATGTTTGTTTTTTTAATAAATTTTACTTTTTGCTTTCCTTTATATTGGTTATATGGCTGTAGGTTATCTCATCATCCTTACTAGCATTGTCTACGCTCCTTGATATTCTAACAAGTGAAAAACATGGTTTAGAGAACACAACTTCTGAACAAAAACGCACTCTTAAAGCAAGATCCGCTGCCATATCTCATGCAGAGAAGTCGTTATCAGTTCATAAATGTTTTTTGGACTTTCTTCGTTCTCCCAGTTCTGCTATCCGATCTGCTGCATATTCACTTGTTAGAAGCTGTGTTAAAAACATTCCTCATGCTCTAAATGAAGCACATATCAAAACTCTTGCACCTGTGATACTTGGTGCATTCCAAGAAAAGGACCCCACTTGCCACTCTTTTATGTGGGAAGCACTGCTACTGTTTTCTAGGAGGTTTCCAGAAAGTTGGACAACTTTGAATGTTCACAAAACTTTGCTTAATCCGTTTTGGAACTTCTTAAGGAGCGGGTGTTTTGGATCTCAACAAGTATCTTACCCGTCTTTAGTTATATTTTTGGACTGCATACCCCCTAAGGCAATAACAACGGATAAATTCTTCTTGGAGTTCTTTCGGAGTTTTTGGGCTGGAAAAATTCATTCTCAGTCCTCAAACACTGATCAGTTGGCATTTTTCCAGTCATACCGAGAATGTTTTCTGTGGACGTTACACAGTGCTCAAAGGTTAGTTCCATCCAGCTCTTATCTTTGAGATTTTCTTGTATTATACTTTATCCACACTAGGCTGTTTATTCACACGATTTTTTCATGTCATGCCTGACATTCCCTTTGTTAACTCTGCACAAGAGGTAGAGTATGTCAAATACTATGTTAGTGTGTTAGATCTCTATTTTAGGTTACACACTTGCACTTACATTTGCTCTTTCAAATACTGTTGCTTTCACAAATTGCTAGACCCTAGAGGTGGTAAGATGGGCGGTTGGATGGTTCAAGTAAAGGATTTGAAAGGGTTCGGGTTGAAATGCATATATGCCTTAAAATGAGCCGTGGTCAGCAATGAACACCTTTTATTTGTTCATTTTCTATTTTTCTATGAATACGCAACACATCAGGTATGATTAGATGAACTTTACAAAAAAAAATGGACCAGTCAAAGGTGGTTTAACAAAACGTGTTAGGAGGCTGTATGCATCAAAATACCCTTTAGCTTACTTTCAACCTACTTGAATTGTTTCCTCTTTTAGGCTTTTGGCTACTTTGATTTCACCCATTAGATCCATTAGAGATAGAACGTAAGCCGAATTCACCCATTTGCTAAGCAGTTAATCTCGGCCGAGACAACCGATATCTCGGCCGCTATATCGGTTATCGGCCATAAGGACTTGTCTCGGTATCAAATCTCGGTGCTTATCTCGGTCCCGATAATATCGGTCGAGATAGCCGATATATCGGCCGATACATGCTTCCAAAATATCGGTTGTTTGACCGATACTATCGTTTTGTGTTTTTTTGGTGGGTATCCGACTATCCACTGTTGTATGATTACTGGTAGGGTCAGTGGTGGTTCAGTGACCCAAGAGTTGTGGTACCGAGGCAAGGTTTAAGAAAGGTATGTATAGATATTTAAATGACAGCGAGGAATTGATGGGTCCAGAGGTTGTGTTAATAAATATGGAGGGGTGAGCAGGTTGAAGATGAAGATTAGAGAAGAATAATTGATCTAGGTAGTAAAGAGAGAATATATGTGGAAGAAAAAGATGTGCAGACCTGTGGTGTGATGTGGTGGTTATGTTTGGGTATACCCACGTGTACACACTACACTCTACCATACATGGAGTAAGTGGGATGATGTTAGATTGATAATTATTTATATTATACTTACAATAAACCCCAATAAGAGTTTTATTATTATTATTATTATTATTATTATTATTATTATTATTATATATATATATATATATATATATATATATTACACACCGATATCCCACCGATATCTCACCGCGATAACTGATATATCAAATATCGGTCCTTGACCGATAACCGATATTTTTTCGCATTAACTGCTTAGCCCATTTGTAAATTTGCAGGTTGATGCCACCTCTACAGAAAGCCATAACTTTTGAATCCAAAAAGCTAGCACAAATGAAAAAAAAAATATAGGACGTATATTTAATATCCTGAAGCTTAACTTGGGACTGGATGTTTTTCTTCCATCTTTTATCTTTGGACTCACTCTCTTTGTCACTTTGATACCAGATATTGTGATGGAGTAGAAGCTATCCATAAATTCAGGCATACTATTGTTGATGAGGTGTTATTGAAACTGTTGTGGTGCGACTATCTATTGGTTCCATCTTCTGAAGAGAAGTTGAAAAAAATTGACAAGTACCAAGTTAGCCATGTACAAGAGTTTGGAAAATGCATTACTGAGATCCTTTCGGGTATCTATTCCCTGGAACCTGATCTCTTATCAGTCTTCTGCATTACATTTGAAGAGAAATGTCTCGAAGCATTTCAACAAAGTGAGAACATTGAAAATCATGAGAATGTTGATAAAATCATCAGATTTTTGCTATCAGTGGATCTACATGCTGTGCGCAGAGGGGACTCATGGCCCTTATCTTATCTTGTCGGTCCAATGATGTCAAAGTCTTTCCAGCTAATTCAAACTATTGTAAGTTGCTATCACTTGATTACTGTTTTTTTTTTTTTTTTTAAATTTATGGGGCATCTGTAACATATTTTAGTGAATTATCTAGTATTGACATGATATCAGCATTTAGCAATACAATTATAGTATTTAGTAGATTAGTTGGGTGGCAATTTCAATCCATTTATTTGTAGACCGGTAATTTTGGGGTGTGTTTTATCTCAAATAGGTCAAATGAATTTTTTCAGCCAATAGGGAAATTGGTCACATGGGTTGAACTTCATCCAACCACATAAAATGGTTTCGTTTAAAGTTTGAGATTACTTTTGCAATCATATACTTTAGGTATACTGTTTGTGGGTTAACTAGGACTGTACTAAATAATGATCCATTTCGACCTGTATCTTTCTGGCATTCCCTTACTTTCGACCTGTATCCATTTCGACTGTACTAAATAATGTTTCCTTTTTTGGGATTCATAAATACATTGTGTTGAAGCATTATAATATTAATTTTTTTTTTGTAATGATTTCAGGACTCACCAAACACTGTGAAATTCATGGTGGTTGCAGTCTCTATCTTTGGTCCACGCAAGATTGTTGAAGAAATTATGAGGGAGCAAAATGTGTCTGCTTTTCTATCAGAGAAGAATAGAGATCTGAGCCTAAAGCAGTTTTTGCAACTTTTTAAGGAGATTTTTGTTCCTTGGTGCTTTAAAACAGATAGCTTCACCTTGACCCGATTAGATCTCTTGTTTGCATTACTAGATGTTGAGTGCTTTTCTGAGCAATGTGAGAGTATAATTTTACATGCAACTGGCACCCCTGATTCTAACTATAGTTGCGTATTGGCACTTGTCTTGGAGAAAATGAGAGAGGAAAGTACAAGGATGAAATTGCATTTAGATCTTTCTCATCACGAGCTTCTGAATTCTGCTGCTCTTTCAGTTACTCGTTCTCTTCCTCCCTTTGGATCTTCTGATGCTCGGTTTGTTTGGTAAGTTACTTAAAATGAAATTTTTTCTGTATCCAGCTATGGCATTATTTGTTTCTTCACATTTGTCCTTTTGACACCATATTTGTGCAAACATGCAAATACTATGTAGTTGTGGATTCTTCTCTGAGTCTCTGGTACACAACACATACTAGATGGGCCTTCTGATGCTTCCAGAAGCAGCATTCTTCTTTAGGGGATAGGATAAGTTTGATTACTACATAGTACATAGTCCATCATGTGTTTGTGATTGCCATGTGTATTATTCCCTCTAGGTTATTTTTTTCATGTTTCTAGATATTTTGAATCATTTGCATCTGCAATTCATTCCCTCCAGAGTAAGCTTGTAATTGTGACAATGCCTTGTATTACATTGAAAATCACGAATTCAGTTATGATAGTGGCTTACTTTAGGATTTAAGTAGCTGCGTTTTAGCTGTTTGGCAGAGTAATTGGACCACCTAATTGTTGAACTTCTTAAAAGCAAACCATTAAACTGAATGTGAAACCACTTAATTGAGTTTGGGATTTAAGCAGTTTCTCTACAAATCTTTAGCTCATGTAACAGCAACATCTGTACTATCTACCAAGAATGACTTGAGCAACATTGACCATTGTCTAAAGCTTCTGGTGTAGATGAATAAAATTTAACATAAATATTTATTTGATCAACTAATATGGAAGTGCTATGCTATGCAATTGCATATAGGCCCACTAAATATGTGCAAATCCTTGCTACTTGTGATTTTAAACATTATTCGTAGTTCGTTATTTCTATTATATGTATACTCCTAGTTTCTTAACTGCCTTTTCTCCTTCATATTTGATATCTTAGTGCTGCCCTTGGAGGCATGACTGAAGAAGATCAAACTTACTTTGTGAGCGAGAACACATCGATCTCTATTTTTGAAGAAATCTTCCAAAAGTTACTATCTTTCATCCAGACTTCCAACTTCACTTGGGTCAAGAGTGCTAATGAGTTGTTAAAATCTGAGGAACACATAGCCATCAAGGGATCTGAATCTCCAACAAGTGTGCTTGAAATGGCTAATTTTGCCATGGAAGTGCTTAATGGTAGCTTCTTTAGATTAAAAACCCTTGCATTGCTTCCAAATGTGCTGGCTGCATTATTTGTGATTGATTGGGAACATAGCACATTTGAGGTTTTCTTTGAGGCACTTGATAACGAGGCATATCCAGAACTCATGGATCGATGCAGTTTCTGTAAATCCGTGCATGCTTTCCGCAGAAAGATAAATAAATTTATTAGAACCCTCAGCCCAGATTGTAGGAGAACACTGAGCAGTACTCTGGTTCGGGTTATCCGCTGTGTTGTATGTAATGAAGATAATTTAGAAGTTGATAAGGCTACGTCTTTGGGCTGTGTTTATTTTTTGGATGTTGTGGATAGCCTTTGTCATGGCCAAGTTGAGGAACAAACTTTGTTGGATGAGCTTCTTTACAAGGGTGATTCTTGGCCTTTGTGGGTTGCCCCTGATATTAAAGATGGACAGAGATCAGCTACTTTGAAAATTGAAAGCAATTCTTCCGATGTGAGTATTCTTTTTCTTGCATGTATTATGACTTAGAGAACAAATAAGTGAATAACATCATTGTTATAAATTTCGATTTCATCAGCCTTCTCTTACGCAAGTATAACCTTGCAAATTTTTAAAGCTTCAAGTATTGATCACATACACAGTAACACAGTCTATATTGACCTGCCACATCCCGTTGTATATGAATAAAATTTCCACCATCATATATATTATGAAGACACAAGCTTCAAGATTACATGATTAAACCGTGCATGGAAGCTCAATATTATAGTTCTCACTCCATTTTCTTGTGGCTTTCATGCATTACATTGTTAAACACATAAACATATATGTAAACAACTTGTATAAAAAATGTGAAACTAGTTTAAATTGGTGCTTCATAACATAAAAAATTGTCTCTGCAGGCATCGGAGGATCACCGTATGGCTGCTTTTGTCGACAAGCTTATATCCAAAGTGGGTATAGCTAGAGTTATTGCAGGCTCTATATCTTCCGAACAAGTGATGACATCTCATTGTCAGTATCATCGTGCTTGGCTTGCAACAGAGATGCTATGCGCATGGAAATGGCAAGGTGGCAGTGTCTTAACCTCGTTTTTACCTTCATTAATTCAATACACAAGGGATCAAGATTCTTTCGCTAGTAGTGACAACTTGTTAGATTCCATTGTCAATACCCTTATTGACGGCGCTCTTGTTCAAGGAACAAACAGTGATATGAGCTGTTCAAGTATATATCCTGCCTTGCCTGAGAGCATTGAACAAGTGTTTTTGAGAGCTCTTGTGTCAATACTCGGTACGCTTTTTGAGGATAATATTTGGGGAAGTAACAAAGCTCTGGAGATTTTTAATCTGCTTGTAGATAGACTTTTTGTGGGTGAAGATGTGAACTCCAATTGTTTGAAGATACTTCCTGTGGTTATGAGTGTCCTAACTGGACCATTATTCGGGAACGAAATAACCGACACTTCAAAGAGAAACGAAATACATAATGTCGTCGAGGGCTGGCTTCAGAGAACTCTGTCATTTCCACCTTTGAACACATGGCTATCTGGACAAGGTAAAATATTTCAATATACTTATTTTTCCATCCTTATGTTCCATTTTTGTTTGGTAGTGGGCTGAAACTGGTTCAGGTTAAAACAGGTTGTTTGTAGTAGGGGCTGGGTTCACACATAATCATTTTTGCCTATTTCTTACAAATGTTCATGTTTTAAAATATGATTTCTTAAGCTATGTATTAAAAATTAAGAATAGTAATCTAAAGTTTTAAAGCTAATTAGGAGGCTGTGGTTTTCACTTTGAAGTATCAATTTTTTTTTCCTATTGGCTATTTTTATATTTCATCATTAGGGATAAATCTTGACCTAAGTTGACCAGCTTAATGGCTCGTACATAAAGTGGTCAGAGTTGCCTTATACTTTTAATCACTGCCACAAATTGTCGACTCTTTGTTACAGATATGGAAGATTGGTTTCAGCTTGTTGTGTCATGCTATCCCATAAGAGGAATGAAACAGTTTAGACCACAAAGAGACATCACCGATGTGGAACGTGGTCTCCTGCTCGAGTTACTGCGCAAGCAGCGTCTCTCTTCTACATCCGCTGCAGTCAACAAATTACCTGTTGTGCAGATGTTGTTGTCCAATTTAACTGTTGTTGTAGTTGGATACTGTTGGAATGATTTTAACCAAGATGATTGGGAATTTGTCTTGTATAAATCAAGATATTGGATTGAATCCGCAGTTGTGTTAATGGAGGAGGTAGCAGAGGCTGTGAATGATACCATCACAAATGGGCCCACTTCAGGTATACTTGAGAAGCTCCAGCATACAGTCTCGGGTTTGGATTCCTCTGCTTTAAAACTTTCAAGTAACGCACTTATTGCATTTTCGATGTTCTGTGGGCTCATTGGACAAGAAACTGTTGAAAACGAAAACGATCAAAATCCCTCAAACGAAAACGATCAAAATCCCTTAAGACCCGAGAAGTGGGACCTTACTAAAGATAAGATCCTACAAGGCATTCTTCGGTTGCTCTTATCAACAGGTGCTGCTGAGGCCATTGCTGGTTCATATTCTCCCATGGCTTCTTCAGTTATAGCAACAAGTCGACTTGATGATTGTCATTTCTGGGAGTTGGTTTCTACAAGTGCTGTCGAATCTTCTTCTCATGCAAGAGAGCGAGCCATGAAATCATTTGATATGTGGGGGCTTAGCAAAGGAGCTGTTAGCTCTTTATATGCTATTCTATTTTCGTCCAGGCCTGTTCCGTATCTGCAGTATGCTGCTTATGTCATTCTTTCAAGTGAACCTGTTTCAGAGTCGGCTTTCTTTACTCAAGAAACTACCTCGACGTTAAATGAAAATGACATTGATGATAAAGATCCTCTTGCTTCGTCTTTAGAAACTAAGATTCAGCTGAGGGAGGAGATTTCCATCTTTCTTGAAAAATCACCATTGGAGATCATTGAGTTGGATTTGGTAGCCCCAGATAGAGTAAGTCCATTCCAACTAAAATCATCACTTTTTTCTTTGATTTTGATTTATTTACTTGTAAATTTGTAGTTTTTGGAGAAAATGTATTTTGAGCTCAAACCCGGTTGCCCATCGACCAACCCATTTACCATTTTCTTTCTACGGCTTCTGTTTCTTTTGCAAACTAATATATTGTTAAACTGGACAGGTGCATGTTTTTGTTGCTTGGTCGATGATATCACATTTACTCGCTTCACCATCATGTCCTACAAAGGAGAAGTTGATTCAACACATAAAAGACTCGTGCAATTCAATGATACTGGATTGCATCTTCCAACACATACCACTGGAATTGTGCGCTGCAAGTGTAAAGAAGAAATTATCTCAGCTCCCAGCTGGTATTTCAGAGTTTGCACAAGCAGCATCACGTGCAATCACAGACAACTCACTGTTCTTTGCTGTGGAATCCCTTTGGGCTGTTGGGCCAGATGGAATGACATCATTTGCTGGTGCAATATATGGATTGATGTTAAAAACGCTTCCTGCTTATGTTAGAGAGTGGTTTAATGATATACGCGATCACACTTCATCTTCTGCAATAGAGTCCTTCACCAGAACATGGTGTAGCCCTCCTCTAATTGCAATTGAATTGTCTCAGGTATGTTTTTGTCTCCCGTTGACGTTAAATGTTATCCAATATCATCATTTTATAAATTGTTTTTTTTTTCTTCTCTTTTTTTATATGGTTGGGTTCGGCATAAGCATTTGGGTTTAGGTTTAGGTAGAAGGTCAAACTAGGCTCGGGTCAAATCAGCAGTTTTAAAAAGGTATTAATTTAGTTGAGGTCAAAACGAGTTCTTACCAAAATGTACCCGGGTTGAAACAAGTTAGTAAAAACAAAGTATCCACTATATTTTTTTATGGCGGCTAGTGGCTACGGGTTAAGGTGGCAGTGACGACGATGATGACAAGGTGATGATCATGGTTTCGGGTGGCGGCGCTGGTGTTGGCAGAGGCGGCGGCAGTGTTGGTGTTGGTGACAATGACCCCTATATTTGAGTAGACACACATTGACCCCTTACACAAGTTGAGTGGATAACCCATATGCGAGTTCTTTTAACCCAAAGGCCAAATCAACCCACTATTTGAAGATGGGCCATGATTGCCACCCCTAGTCGATAAATGGGTGAGGTTAATAATTGGAGGTGACAAAAGGGGGAGGTTGGGTAACGGTGTAAATAGATACTTTTAAGCAATAAAAGACACAGATCCATATAGAAAATGAATTTCTCATAAATAATTCTTATTGCAGATCAAGAAAGCCAATCTCTCTGATGAGAATTTTTCAGTCAGTGTGAGCAAGTCTGCAAATGAGGTTGTTGCCACGTATACAAAAGATGAATCAAATATGGACTTGGTAGTTCGTCTCCCTACATCTTATCCATTGCGACCTGTGGATGTGGAATGTACTAGAAGCCTTGGTATCTCTGAAGTCAAGCAAAGGAAATGGTTGCTTTCGATGATGTCATTTGTTCGTAATCAAGTAAGCTGTTGATCTTTGTATTTGCTTCATATCATTTCTTTATAAATATGATTATAGGTGGCTAGATAATGATTAATATTTAGCAACATATTAATATGCAACGTTTAAGGGGATGATGCAGTGGTAAGCACTTGAGTTCCTTTAGCAGATGTCTCGTGTTCTAATCCAGCTTCCACGTGTGATATTGTAGTGTTTGTTGGTTAAAGGAGTATTGGATTTAAATAATCTTAACTACTAGCAATTGGCTGTCACCAGTCCCAACTAACGAGTAAAGAAATATGTCCTGGACTCCTGGTGGTCCCACCTTTTAACATGTTGGTCACCAACGGACCATGACTAAAAAAAATCTGTTCCATTTATATAATCAGTTAGTCATGGTTAGTTGGTGGCCAATATGTTAAAAACGGGACCCTCAGCACACATTTCGTGAGTTGGGACTAGTGACGGCCAATTGCTGATAGTTGAGATTATTTAAATCCAATACTCCTTGGTTAAAAGTAGAAGGATTATTGTTGTAAAGTCTCATAGTATAAGGTTTAGGATGTAATTGCTAACTACCATAACAAATCGCTAGCTGTAAGCGTATAAGTTATTCAGTCTCATTTAGCTCATGTACACTTAACAACTAAAGATTTGTTATGGTAGTTGGCAATTAGACTACTAGGTGTGGGGGGCGGCATAGGAGAGGCAACCAAATGCCGGGCCTCGCTACACCACCCCCCTGGGGCGGCATAGGGGCAGGGGCGGCATGAGAGGCAATGGATTGCCGTTGAAGCCGGTCCTATTTATTGGTTTTTAATTGTTTTTTTTATTATTTTTAATAATTCTGACCAATTAGGAGGCCCGTCATCATAGTGCACACCACCCCCTTGGAGGCCCATCATGAGAATGCCTTCCCCCCCACTCCTACGTGGCGGCCCATCATGAAAATGCCACCCCTCTCCACACCTAGTAGTCTTACATTTTAATTCTTGTACCAAGTGACTTTATGACAATAGTCCCTGTACTTTTAACCTGTCAAGCACAAGCTACATTTTACATGATCCCATTGGTTAGCAGGGTAATGGTGGGGTCCCATGACAATTAGCAATAAAATATATTATATGTGTGAGGATAATAACTAACCTGTTACATTTGTTATATCTCAGAATGGAGCTATAGCAGAAGCAATTAGAATATGGAAGAACAATTTCGACAAGGAATTTGAGGGCGTTGAAGAGTGTCCTATTTGTTACAGTGTGATTCACACGTCAAATCACAGTCTTCCACGTCGCGCTTGTCGGACCTGCAAACACAAGTTCCATTCTGCATGCTTATACAAGTGGTTCTTAACTTCTAACAAGTCGAATTGTCCTCTATGCCAATCTCTATTTTGACCATCCATCAAGGCTTGTAGATTTTTTTATCCTAAGTTTTGACTTTAGTAATTTATAATCGATTTGTTGGGTATATATATTATCCCTTGAATGTTTAAATTTTATGTTTTCAATGTATGTAGAAGGGGGCTACTACCATTTTTGCGAAAATAAAGAAAACACAGCATTGATTTAAAAATTATGTTGGATTAATCGACTTCAAACTAAGCAGCTCATGAGAATCTTATCATCCTATGTTTGAACTGTTCAGTGTCGATAAAAGTTGTTACTCATGAATGTGTAGATTTTGTGGGTTGTCGGGTCTAAGCCGATACTCAAACTGTGGTTTGAAACCCCTAATTGATAATCCATGGTTTCAAGCCACCGTGGTCTCAAACCAATTTTGATGGAAATCCTGACATGCTTATTGTTGTTGCTAGAAAACAAAGCAATTCAGGGTTTGGAACCATGGAAATATATGAAACAGGCTAAAAAAGATACCAAAAGTGAATCACATAAAGCATCATTTATGAAAGAAAAAAAGGCCATGGAAACCATGCTAGACATGTTTCACACCCCTTAGTATTATTATGTGGTTTCTTAAGTTACATATAGGGGAGGACCTAGCTTATGGCTTGGGGTAGCCAGTGCTACCCCAATACTTTGTTGGCGAAGTTTAAATTTTTTCTTTCTTCTTCATTTTATGTATTGGGGTACCCGTGAGCAAATATTATGATACTCATAGGTCCAAAATTCTTTTTATGTTACTTCTAAACTTCTCTTCTAGATATGCCACTGGGTAAATAGATTTGTATCATTGTTGGGTTTAAATGAATATTAAATCATTGTATGTATTTGTTCCCATTGTGTTTTAAACAACTTTGAAAACATATATACAAACGTCGATAGTTTTAACTAGTGAAACGTTTTGAGGTAATCCTATATCTCTGTAGTACAATAGGTATTGTTTAATTATAGCTTGTTATTAGTACACATAGTATTAAGAGTATTAGACCATCCACATCGCTAGAACGACGGGCTGGCTCCTCTCTCCACGCGGGAAGCTTACATACTATAAGAAACTTGAAGGTAAATGTAAAATGAATCCATTAGCTTACATATTATAGGGTTACTTGTTAATGATTGCCTTTTGTTCACTTAAATCCAACACAACTTGGCTCAAGAAGAATTGGGTAGGTTTTTGTGTAATTAAGAAAGATGATACAGTATAGACTTGAGTAGAAGCAAATGTGATAAATTATATATAAGTGTTTTGTTTTCCTAAGGAACTTTAAGGTTAAATGGGATGATTTAATTTGAAGGGTTGGGTTATTCTACAAAGGCTACAAAAAATGAGAAGGGTGAGAAGCCACTAGAAAATGACATGTGTCCAAAGGATTAACAAGTGGGAGGGGTAATTTTGTCAAAAACATATGCACATGCAAGTCACATGCCATTTCCACCTTCATTTTTAAATGCCCGTAACTTTTTTATACGCCATCCGTTTTTAAAAAAAATTATACCATAAAATTAAGCGTTCTTTTATCTTTAATATGAGTACCATATGCTATACTTTTGAAAAAAAAATTCAAAACCCACTTACGTAAGACACAATGGAATGTAAAACACAATGAACACCAATTAAATATAGGGTATAAAACACAATCAAGAGTCTAGTAAAACACAATGGACGACATACTAAAGACACAATGAATAGAAGACTAAAACACAATGAATACTTTTGAAAAAAAAAGTTGAAAACCAGTTGCATAAGACACAATGGATGACATACGAAAGACACAATGAACAAAAGACTAAAATACAATGAATACTTTTGAAAAAAAAAGTTAAAAACCCAATTGTGTAAAACACAATGGACGACATAATGAAGACACAATGAACAGAAGATTAAAACACAATGAATACTTTTGGAAAAAAAGTTGAAAACCCAGTTGCGTAAGACACAATGGAGATAACGTAAAACACAATGAGTACCAATTAATTATGCAATGAACAATAGGGTATAAAACACAATAAACAGTCTAATAAAACACAATGGACGACATATAAAAGACATAATGAACAGAAGACTAAAACACAATGAATAATAGACTTAAACACAATGAACAACATAATAAAACACAATGTACACCTAAATACAAAACTTATTTGCGTAAAACACAATTAAACGCATACTAAAAACACAATGGACAAAGTTAAATCATGTGTAGACTAAAAAAAAACATAAATAACATATTTATAAAGCACACATGCATAGTATAACACAATGAACGTGCAGAAGACACAACGGAGAAAAAAAACCCAATTAACACGATTTTTTTTTTACAATTTTAATGTAGCAATGTGGTACTCATATTAAAGATAAAAAAACGCACGTTAATATGGTGAAATTTTTTTGAAAAAAAAATATCGTATGAAAAAGTTATAGACGTTTTAAAATGATGAGGGGAATTGACATGTGCATTGCATGTGGAGAGAGAAAGTCAATAAATGTTGTTTTCCTTTTATGCCCTTTCTCTAATTTATTATTTATTTTTTTCAAACAAACTAATCTCAACCCTTCAAATATATGATCAATGGATCACAATCCTTCTCACCCTTTCTAGAAAAAGTGTCTTGTGTATTTAATCATAACCCTAAAACGTGTTAGTTTAATTTAACACAACAAATAAAGAAAACCACAATAAATTTGAAAACAATTAACCTAGCAACTACGCATTCAGAGTTTTTCACGAGGGAAAAACATTGATGAAATTTTGAATCTGGGTTTAAAATGGGGCAAAAATTGTATAAATTCTGCCCAAGTTAAATATATACGTATTATTTAGTGTGAAACTTTGTACTATAACAAACTAGATTATACCTCGGGAGCGTCCCGGGTTAAGAAATTTAATATGATACATCAATTTTACATATGAAATAGACTGGTGTATAACTCTAATATTAATATCTAACCTAAAACAAATTAACAATGTACAACTCCAATGCTAACACCTAATCTAAAAGAATGTAGAACTTTAATATAACTCTAATATTAACACCTATCCTAAAGACTAAACAAATATACAACTCTAACATACTAATATTGATACCTAACTTAAAACAACGTATAACTCTATTAACCTATTCGGCTCTGGTTGAAAAAAAAATCATATTTACTGATTTAAACATAATTAGTGACTTGTCTATTCATGATTAATGATTTACCTGAACACTTTGTGTTTTTTTTCCTGTATGAACAAAACCCCACAAAAAAATTTCTCCGATTTTTATATAGCACTATGGTACTCGTTGGAAAGATAATAAAATGCTCGTTAATTTGGTGTAATTTTTTTTTAAAAAAATCTCGTATATTAAAAATATTAACGTTTAAAAATTATGGGAGGAAACATGAGGGTGAAAAATCCAATTTTGTTTTTAAATTATTTTTTTCCTAAAATATCTCAATGCCACATGGGATGACACATGGCACAATCAAAGAAGAGAATGCCTCTTTGAGTGCCATGTCATTAAAATGGCTTTGGCTTATTATAGTTATAGATTATAAATCTAACGTTGTGCTTCAAAATAAACGTTAAGTTCTTACGTTGCAATGTGCATTGAACAACTGATAACTCCATCCAGATTTCACATCCAACGTAGAGATTTAACTTTACCAAGTTACCTCTATGAAGGATTAGTCCGAGTTGAAGATTTGGAAACTGCAAGGATCAAGATTTGATTCTTAGGTGGTCAAGTATACAAAATTAATAACAACGTTACCAATGTTGATGTGTTCCAACAAACTATAATCATTGTCTTTATCTCATCCACTACTTCTTACAATATTTGATTATTCTCTTGGGGAATTATGTGAGATAATGTACTTTAAGTGACTGTGTATTCATTTGGATTTATGTAATTGTTCTTAAGAGTGAGTTCTAGAGATTATAGAACAAACTTGTAACTTGCCTTATGCGACAATGGTTAACAATATTATTGTATTACTCGCATCGGTGTTGGTGATTCTTATTTTGTGTAAATTATTACTGACAGCCAATAAAAAGATAGGTATAACATCGTCACCAAGTACATCCACTGTCAGTTAATAACATGGATCGTAAGAAACCCTAATCTACAATGCTAGATCTGAACCATAAATTTGCGTTAGAAATTTGAAAAATCATAAAATAATTTATATTCGAAAGCAAAAGTAGAAAACATTAGCAAGACAAAACAAAACAAAACAATCATAACGCTAAATTATATAATTAAAACATCATATTGTATGTGTATATCATCTTCATATGATAGAATAAAAGTGGATACACCTACTACGAAGTTATGTTCAATATGATAGAATAGATACGCATAGCATCAAATGTAAAAGAGTTCATACAAATAAAAGTGGATACACCTAATAGATATAATAAAAATGGCTACAATTCCTATAAGATAAGATGATAGTAGATTAGATTGTTTTCCTCCCTCAAACTTGATTTCAAGAATTTGAGATTGTAAAAGGATCTTGGAAAAGTTTTCCTAAACATTTTATACTAAGTATATATAGAAGTTTTATATAGATACAACTCTACGATACAATATTTTACTGTTTATTTAACATTTTAACATATGTTTTACTAGCTGATTACCTCGTGAGTGTCCCGGGGTTGAAAAATCTAATATGACTTAATAAAAAAGGACAAAAGAAGTAAACAGTCTCAACCACTTTTAATGCTAAAGAAAGTTGTTCTAATATTTATACTACGAAAATGAGCTCTCATGCTTCGTTCCCAGCAGATTAAAAAAAATCTCAACCTCTTTTAATGCTAAGCATATCGTTATAGCACATAAACATGGGCAATTCATATATGTAATAGTAGGTTTAAAAACATATATACTATCATAACACGATTAGTACTTGCCTATATATGATTAATAAATCACCTAAACACATGTGTTTTTTTTTTGCATGAACAAAAACTCACTAAAAAACATTTTTTTTTTTGTTTTTTGTATAGCACTATGGTGCTCGTTGAAAAGATAATAAAGTGAGCGTTAATTTGGTGTAAACTTTTTTTTTTTTTTCAAAAAAAAAAATGTCATACATAAAAGTTACTAACGTTTAAAAATTGTGAGTGAAAAATAAGAAAAAAATAAAGATAAAAATATTAATTAAAATATTTGAAATTTAAAAATAATAATTAACATTTAAAAATGTGAGAGGAAAATAAGAAAAAGATACTAATTAACATATTTGAAATTTTAAGATAATATAGATATAGATTTTATTTAAAAAAAGAAAATAAAAATTTTAAAAATTTATCTTTTATTTAAAATAATAAATTTCAATACTATCACCTTAAAGTGCCACATGACACCCTCCATTGAATGCCACCTCATAGAAATTCAATTCTTTTATTATAAGTTATAGATTATAGATTATCGATTATAGATATTGAACAAGGGAAGGCAAGACGTGGATAGCAGAGTCGGCGCATACCAATTAGAGGCAACTATACAAACTTTGAACCAATTAGAGTGTACAACCCACCCAACTTGTACAGGGTACAACACTAAGCAAAGAACACCCCGGATTCATAGGGTACAACACCATATAGCTTTGAAGCTTTCATAATTATCCTATCCTATATATTAGTTTGTAAACTTTCATGAACAGGTCAATTGGGCTGTTTGGTAATTTGACAGTATGGTTCTAGGGATGTTTTGGTAAATTGTTGTGTTCTGGGTGTGGGTTGTTGTAATCAAAATACAGCTGGTGTACATGATTTCTTCCTTTACGTTCTCTCTCTTCTCTCTGCTGACAACCGGCTTCCACCTTCACCGCTCTCCTAGGTCTTTCATACATTGGCGATTTGGCGGATACACTGGTCCTCTTCTTCATCACCTCTGACAGATAAAGGCGCGTCATTGTGGTTGCACCATTCTCGATGGTGACGAAGGGTGGCCCACGGCTAGCTTTGACGGCCGTTTAGTCCTGTTAACGGTTGTAGACTCGATTTTCAACCACAAATTAAAGGGGTTAAGGTTTGAAGGTAAGATTGAAGTCCCTTTCTTTTTCATTCCGGCCCTTGAAAATCTAATCAGATTATGTGTAAGAGGTTGAATATTAATTTACCTAATTTCAGGTTGTTAGGGTATATTCGGGCAGTGGTCGTTTGTGCAATTTGTACAAGCGTTTGTAGTGAAACAATACATGAATTTATCAATTTACTATTCTGTAGTGGGACTGAAGAAGGAATATGAGATTTGTTGTTAATGAGATGATATTTGGGCTATGCAACAACTTGCTTTATAGTCGAGTAACACTTATTTTTTATACATGTAGATACCTCATTTTAATTCAATTGTAAACACACCTGTTTTTGGTTAAATAATGTGTTCGAACTATGTTTTGCAATTTTATGTTCATTAGTTTTCTTTAGAGAAATCGATACTGAATTAGGGCGTAACGCGCACCCATTTAGTACCACTAGTTAGAATTATTTAATAACCTTGTAATTCTTTTTTATTTGTATTAACAAAGATATTCAACGAAAAAACATTTTAAACATTTTAAATAATTCGTAGTAAATGCGTATTTAATTTAAAAAATAAAAATAAAATGATGAACCCTGCATTCTGCTTTCGTGGTTGTCAAATAGCTAATTAGATACGTTTTCTTAACATATTTTTATTAAAAAAAAAATCCCCTTCATATTTAAAAATATACATCTTGACTTTGATTCGGATTATGCCAGCGCTCTCGAACGCGTATATGATCTCTTTCTGATTTTGATCTTGACGATTTCTCTAACAAGGACAGCGCACCCCAAAAAGCCACAGGGCGAATGCCCTTAATTGCCGAATCGCACAAAGTTAGGGGGAGATTTCCGTTTGTCCTATCGGTAGAAAGCCGTCATTGAATGCTTATAGAGGACGTATGCCCGGGATTTCTTAACTGTTATCCCTATTGAAGGGGACATCGAATGTTAGTGTTGGAGTACAGGACAATCCTTAAATACCGCCTGACGATCCCCATGTTACGAGATGACGAAACTTGTCCATTCTGGTGTAATGCATTCCTAGATAAATATGGGGAACATGCACTTCATTGTAGAGAATTGCTGGGGTTTAAGTATCACCACGATTTCTTTTGAGACGTGTTAACGGATATTCTTAGACGAGCGGGGATCTCGGCAAAGAAAGAGGCGCCGATTAATTTTCTTACAGACCCGGCAGAAAGGAGGTCCACTCTACGCCCAACCGACGTGCTAGTGTTTGGTCGGGAGGGCGGGAAACATGCATGCGTGGACCTTACAAGCGTGTCTCCCTTAGCTGGGTTTTGGGATAGTGGGTTCGTAGCTGGGCAAGCAGTACCAAGAGCAGAGTCAAATAAGGTGGAAAAGCACGCTAAAGCTTGCGAGGATAATCAACATGCCTTTATTTCCCTGGCTTTTGACATATTTGGTTCATCGTCATCAGATGTGGTTCTATTCTTGACAAGCGTCCAGCGGGTGATTCACAACAACTTTTCGACCCTCCAGGGGCGAGAATTTGTTTTTCGTAGACTAGGGTTTTCTATTTAGACAGGGGTGGCAGAACAGCTTGTCGGTCGTCTACCTATTATCCTTATGTAATTTGTCCTTTATTTATCAACAAAATCGTAGTTTAAAAAAAAAAAAGAAAAAGAAAATTAAGTATAGATTTTATATTTACCAACATACTTTTTTCTTTTAACTTTTTAATGATTGTGGAAAATTTGAGTCTAATATACCAAGCTCTACCAGCAATAACATGTTGGAAGTGCTTAAAAAACCCACTAGCGGGTTAACTCAACCCGACACTTATTAATACAAACCAAATCTAGTTTGTCCCGATACCCAACCTGGGTAACCTATCTGACCTGTCCATTTTGCCACCTCCACATGGAAATTAATAACACACTTTATTAGTCATTTCTGCAACTACCATTATAAATCTGCATACTCGATTTATACGCACCCCTACACATATATATAAATCTTAAGAGCCCGCGCACACACATTACTCTATATACTTAAAGCGGGCATAACTATTAATATTTCAGTTAGACCAAACATGAACCAAACCGTTACTGTTACCGGTATAGATTTCATTGTGCTCTTCGTCAAAATAAAGGGCTGTTATGTCTTCCAGTGCCTCTTCAACCATGTTCACTTCAATCTGCCTTGTGTTGCTTGAGCTTCCTTCTTGTTCATCCTTTGACGGAATCGCATTGCTTGAGTTTATTTTTGCTATGCATTTCCCAGTCCAGATGTTGCTGATATTTATAGAACCAGCTGCATCAACAAGCAAGTGTAAGACTTGATGAAAAAGTGTTTTGCGTCCACACGACCTGACCTGACCTGACGGCCCATCTCAATCCTTACAAAGAAAATTTGTTTTGAGCCTTTACCACGGTACCACCCCATTTCTCCATACCCTTTCTAAATCCGTTTCGATGCTTAAAATACAGGGTTAATAGGGAAATTGGATTTTAATAACCTAAATTATTCGAAATTGGCCATTAGCACCCCAAACTAAAAAAATGGTCATATATAACCTGTACTATAACCTATTGGATTCTGGCACCTTGGGTTAAGTTACTAACCCAGTTAGCTTGGGAGTGCCATGTCATCATGCCACGTCAGATTTGTGGGTGCCACGTCAGCATGCCATATCAGATTGAGGGTGCCACGTCAGCCAAAACACTAACTAGGTTAGTGACTTAACCTAAATTGGGTGCCAAAATCCAATAGGTTAATAGTACAGGTTATATATGGCCAATTTTTTAGTTTGAGGTGCCAACAACCAATTTTAAATAGTTTAAGTTATTTAAATCCAATTCCCCTTAATATTTTAGCTATATATCCTTTTATTATGTGTTTGGAATGAACTGATAAACTTCCAAAACCTTCAATCAAAAAGTTAAAACTTTTTAATTTAAGGTAATCTTTGCTGGTTACCACGTCAAAACGATGATGCTCATCATCGGCACCTTTAACCATGTTGACATGGTGCCAAGAAACCCACTACTTGCCCAGTCAAGGTTAAAGATTACCTTACATAAAAAATTTTGCAACTTTAATGGGATCTTTTACGCATTGACATCAGAAACAATTAAGTAGATCTCTTTTAATGTACGCGTAGACAACATTTAACACTATTTCAGTATTTCCTTTAAAAAAATCCTGTTTCATTAAAACTTTTAATTATTGAACTTTAAAGCTGCATCAGATTGTAATGTGAGCTACATGTGACCATAAAGACGGTTTTGTGTTGTGAAAATGTACGAGATAAGATTGTACCTCTTCTATCAGTTGCCTGATCATTATCAGCCTTGCAGAATGAAACTATGAGATCTTGATCGCTAGTTATATAGATGTTGTTGGTATTGCAGTCGGGATGTGATAACACATGGTCCTCAAATGATGTAACAAGCTCCCCACGAAAGTTCCAAACCGATACAGTTTGATTTCTAAAGGTTAGAAATAACTGATTCTCATACAGAAAAATAAACGCTGATGGAGTCATAAACTCGGTGCTTCCAACTTCCTTGACCTCAGCGTTGCGAACCTACAAGAAAATATTAAGTAATTAAAACGGAGATCAATGTGGTTGAGGTGGCAAAAGATTTATCCCATTATTAACAATGTAACATTTTGGAAAAAAGCGATTTAGAAGGTTGTATGCATAGATACACTTTGGGCATATCAGACGCGTTTACGTTTTAATTAAATCTTTTACCCATTTGGGCCACATCAGAGATAAATATAACCCAAGAAACCAACTGATTTGCGAATAAACGCCACCTCAACAAAGTGGTAAGAAAGCGAAAGCCGGAACATACATCAAGAATCTGGAGATTCTCATTGTCTTGCTTAACAAGCAGCTTTTCATTAAACTGCTCGATAAAATCCACCTTCTTGTTCCGATGTAGTAAATGATTGAAATCTTTTAGAACTGTGCCATCTTCTATAGATAGTATCTTCAGAGGAACATGGCTCTGACCCCGACTAAATATCAGTAACATGATCCCAGGACTGCTCCAAGTACATAATATCATTAATCAAACAAATTAAATATCAAACCGTATCCTCAAAAAACAAATAAAGAGAAATAATAAAATATACATGAACTGATTGTAAGACCATAAAAACAACCATGTTTGAATTGTAAGACGCGTGATTTTGGTTTCGGTTTGGCCAACTGAACATAAAACCATAAAGGGGAAGGAAAAGGATTACCTGATCTTAATTTCTTCTACCTGTCTGTCTGTTATTGAGTACAACAGTGCATAGTTCTTCAGGTCAAAGACCTTGTATATGCTGATAAAGAGAAGCGTAAAGGGTCAGAAGCGGAAACATCATGTTACATGTACGTATGTCATGAATAAACGTTAAGTATCATTTAAAAATATACCTATCTTGCGCAGAGTAGGTAAGCACTTTTTCATTAACATCATCAAACTCGACAAATCCAGGCCACTTCAAAGACTCGGTCTCAAAAAGAGGAAAGCCTTCTTCAGGTTTGCCTCTTTGTATGTATCTAGCATTAATAAACCTCAAAATTAATTAACTAAAACTTCATGTACTTTGTTCAAGTAACTCATATTAAGAAGTAATTGGACCCACTCTATTCTTATCGATCGGCACTTCAATGAACTAAAGTTATCTGAAGCGTATACTGACACTGTAATTAGTGAGTCGTTATTCTTATTATAAAACAAGCTCCGAATGACCTCATCTGGATATATATTTAAGAAGCATATCGTCTTGTTTGTACCTGAATTTAGAGTTCAAGAAGAACGTCATTTTTCTAATACACAAAAGTACATAGAAATGCCGGCAATACAAAAGTACCTCTGCTAAATGCTGCACAAACACCAGAACTAGCAAGAGCAAAGACAATATCATGTACCACCACTATCTCAATCACTTTCGCTCTTCTCATCAACAATGGTAATACCATTGAACATTGTCCCACAGGATCATGCATATCGTATCTCTCCTGATATAGTTACAAGTAAACAAATTAAATGGATAGAAAATTTTTATGCTTATATAGCCCCTATCATGATGTAGTAACCATAGATGAAACACAGAAGGTTATAATTATTTGAATAATAAATGTGTGTGCATATCCTACAAATATACAAATTGATCAGCTATGATGTTGTGGAGAAAGGAACCTTCATATCTTTTTACTTGATTGATATTTCAGTAAGCTATGGGCGAACTCTACAAGAATATCACGGGGGCTTACCCACAATTTGGATGTGTGACTTGTGTGTATTAGAGCATCATTATATATTCACACGTTATTAATCTTTGTTATGATACTTATGCATGTAGAAAGTGAGAATAGTTATCTCACTCATACACCATTCTGAATGCACATGTTCTGTAAGATACCCATTAGTGCAGTCGTCAAGACAAAAGGAGAGTGTGGGCGCATGATAATGATATCTACCGCTATATGTACTTGTAACTCAACACTTTAACAAAATAGTTACAAACCAACCAGGGAAAGAAGAAAACCATTGCAAAAAAAAATCTTTCAGGTTTTTCAGATATATCATGGAACAAGTTATATATTATAGACTTAGGTCAAGCCAATATGAGGATCGATATGATCTCTAAGACAATCTGACTAGTCACCTTATATCAATTGTGTCTTAGTAGTTCAGTGTATGGGAATGAAATTAGACTATTCAAAAAGACTTATCAGCAGGAAGAAACATCAAGTACCTACCAAAAACAATTGATTATTTGTGTACTTAGTTGTCCTTCTAATGTAGATGTCGTTTAACTACAATAAGTCGTAATGACTACCCATATCACGATATTAAATATAAATATGGTTTGATATATCTACTTACATTACATGTTAACATAAAATTAACATGTTGATGTTATGTTACTATGAACATACTTCAACGTTTACAACTTTTAACCCCCCCCCCCCCCCCCACGCAATCATACACATGTACGCATGTGTAATATATCTATACACCTGTTATAGTTCGAGGCACAGTTAGGGCCAAATGTCTAACATGGGAGCAGAGATCTAGAACAAAAATAATCGTGAGAAAAGTATGAGATATGCAAGGTTGTGTTGAGTAAAAACTTAAAATGCAAAATCGAAGCTCTAGAAATCAGATAATGGTAATTAAAAATCACCGTTTTGTATCATTTCCTTATCAATGTCCAAATTAATAGAAACTTAAAAACATAATTTAACTTGATTATCATCAAAAAATTAAACTGTACTATATAAAAGACTAGCTTCAAGCCTTCAAACAAGCATGGGTGGGGTAAAAAAGCTCGAAACATAGCACATTGAATTATTGAAATGAAAAGAACATATTAACGAAGATGTTAGCATGTGAGAAGGATCTGCCGCAATGGAAACCACACTTAAGGTTTCTTGAAAGAAACAGGCTTTGAGAGCAGAAGTAAATATTTTGCAGATCTAATATGAAACATATCACCTACACACCTTCCTAAAGCATTTCTCTTGATTATTAAAAATTATACACACTTCGATGCAAATCTTCGAGGTTCAATATTAGGTGTAGAGTACCAGATCAAAACCATGAATATTATAACAATGTACATCTAATGAGTCGGCGGATACACAGAAAGTGAAACTAAATCTTATTCCAATTCTATCATCTACTGCTCCCCTTGTTTGCATAAATGTCAACATTCTTTTCTCGAGAAAAAAAAAATAGAAATATCGTAAAAGAAAAGCCATATATCTTTCCTGGAATTTAACAATTGGCTGTTTGTGTGCTTATGTGCCCTTATGATGTATATGTTGTTTAACTATAATAAACTGAAATATCTAGGCATATCAAGATATCAGATATGAATATGGTTTAATATATCTACTTCATAAAGCTAGCTTTAAACATATTTCAACGTTTACCACTTTTCCCTCTTCTCTCTCCCTCCCTCTCTCTCACACACACGCCCTTGTACACATGTATTGCATGCATGTATTCTATCTATAGGTGTTACACGTGGTTACGGCATGTGGGCCTAATCACTAATAAGGAAAATGAGCATCTGGAAACAAATGAAATGTGAAAAATTATGGGACATTCATGATTGTGTTGAGGAAAAACTTGAATGCACAGTCGAAGCTCTAGTATCATGCGTGTGTGGCGTAGTAATTAAAAATCAATGTTTCTTATCATGTCATTATCACTATCCAAATTAATAGAAGATAAAGATAAAACTTATATTAACTTGATTATTATAAGAAAAATAAATAAAACCGAACCTTGCTATATAAAAGACTAGCTTCAAACAAGCAGGGGTTGGTGAAAAAATAAGATAAAATAAAGCATATGCACATCAAACAAAAAGATAATATCAACAAAGGTGTTAACATGTGAAAATAATCTGCCTTGGCGGCCAAGATGGAAACCACACTTAATTCTTTAAAAGAAATAGGCTTCGAGCAAAGAAGTGAATAGTCTGCGGACCTAATATCAGACACGTCACCTTTAACACACGTTCCTAAAACATTTCTCTTAATCAAAGAACATGATACCAGTGTTCAGTACAAATGTTTAATGTTTGAAATTATGAGCCGATCACCAAGTCAAAACCATGAATACACAATGTAGATCAAATGGGTCATGCCCAGAAAGTGACACCCAACCTAAACACTAATTCCAATTATATCTTGTACTGCCCCACTCAAATTAAATTAAGCATCAACACTCCCAATTTAGCAAGAATTTTTTTTTTTTTTTTTTTTTTTTTACAGATATTAACAGTCATAATTATGCATAGGATTTAACCTTTCATCTATCTCACAAGTTTAGTTCACAATCCCCTTTACAAACAAACACATTGCCACTTTTCCATAGTAATGAAGGAGCTACCAATAATCTTATCTAACAAAAAGAATGCACTAAAGCTCACAAAATCACATTCTTATGTTTCCAAATCTAGATCATAATTACGTTAGCATAATCTCAAGTCCCAATAAAACGAATGCAAATTATTGCTAACACGTAACAAGTTTTATTGATGGAGAATCTAACTCAAAACTTCAACATACAAACCCCTACCAATTAACACAGTATAATATATATAGCTAACCTAATCTATCTTACTAAACCATAACTAGGATTCCTATTAGTTGATTACATAATAATTATCTAACACACATCATCCTAACATAACACGTATAGGATACTCGACAATTACGTTAGCATTTTCCATGTAATCTTCAGTTTTATATATATACGCAGTTACACACACATTTTTATGTGTAATTTTTAGCAAGACAAGTTATAACCCCTCGCCGGCTCATTTTTCTAAGTAGACAAGATTAATCACTAAAGTTCACAAGGTTTGACCAGAAAATGGCCGGATTGCCGGAATTTCTCAAAGCCGCCGATTTGGATTGCCTAAGGCCGCCATTGACGATCTAGCGATTAATTTCCCAATCAATCAGAGGAAAATTACTACCTTCGATTTGGATTTTTACAACCACGTCTTAAACTCAACTACTCAAGCTGATCATTATCTCTAACCGCCTCCAAGCATTGAAGCCAGGAGTACTATTAGGAATTTCCGAACATAATCATCTTACATTATCGGTACCAATTGAGCGTTAGGATACTTCAACTAATATAATAATATAAAAACAAGGTAAAAAAAAAAGTTACCGTCAAGCGAAAGTTACGGAAGCGGTGAAGAGAGTTGGAAACAGAAGCGGAACGATGACGAAGAGAGGTAATTTCACGTCGATGGAGCTTTTTGACAGTGTTATTAGGCAGCAATGGGTTGGTCCAACCAGCATTCTTGGTAGCAACTACTCTCCGCCTACTGCTTGACGTCGTAATCCGCCGGTTTCTGCTACCGGTTGCTTCCATGTGGTAGCAGAAGTAGCCAGCGATTGATTCGAGTGATTGGGATTGAATGTTTTGAACACAAACTCAACTCTCTCTCTCTCTCACACTGAACTCTTTATGAGTTCGAGTTCTAAGTTCAATTTGGGGTATTTTCTATTTATAGTCCAAGGAAGGATTAGAGATTAATCCTTTTTATTAATATTTATTTATTTTTTGTTGAATGAGAGTATTTAGGTTTAATGACATGCCTTTTATAACATAGCTTAAGTTTTTTTTTTTTTTTTTTAAGGGCGAATTTCATTAAAAAGAACACAAGCCGGAATCTCTAAGGAAGAAATACCCAACGAAAACCAAAGTTAATTTACATCAAAAACAAAATGCTTCCAATCCTTCCAACCCACCCTATTATGTTTCCCTCTATTGTTGTACCATAGAAAACTTAGAGACTTGATATCCGCAATACTTTGGTTTATAATCGTATTCGCCGCGTTAAATACTTTGTCATTTCTCATTTTCCAAATCCGCCAACACACGATCATCAAGATACCTTTAACCACTTCCTTCTTGGCTGCAGAAGCATGCATGTTTTCTGCTGCAGATTGGATATCGTGAAGCGAGAAGAAAAACAAAGGCGGAATCTTTAACCATCTAGCAATGGCGTGCCAAATCCCATCCGTAATTCTGCATCCAGCAAACAAATGATCAACCGTTTCTTCTGTTTCTTCACACAAAACGCAGAGCGTGTTCCCTACGTGAATGCTCCTTCGTGCAAGGGCTGCCTTCGTGGGGATACGATCCAACCAAGCGCGCCACATAAAGATGTTACACTTAGTCGGAATCCAATTACTCCAGCGCATAACTTCACCTGCAGCCCCACTGCGATTATTCTTGACCCATTCTTTCAAAACAGAAACATTTAGAATCTGCAGTGAACCGCTATTCCAGCTCCACACGTCTGCAGCATCTGTCAAAACGTGTCCAGAAACCAGCCTCGAACATAAAACTAACTGTTGCGACTCCTGCACCGTGCTAGGATACTGTCTCCAATTCCAAAACAATGCTCCACTAAAACTGCCGCGTCCTACTCTGTCCGCGACACTGCAGTGTTTATTCGTTTCCAACCGAAATAAATCCGGAAATAAAAATCGTAACGGCAAGCGATCAACCCAAGGGTCAACCCAAAACTTAACATCACGCCCGCAACCAACGTTAACCTGAAACAAACTGTTAAATGTATTACCATTATTAACCACACGATCTCCATTCTTCACAATAGAAGACCAAACACCCCTGACACTTGTATTACAAACAATCGACTGATGCCTTCTCGAGGATCCGTGAATAGCGTCGATAACTCTACGCCAAAGAGCCGTAGGATCCAGTCTATATCTCCATAACCACTTAAGAATGAGAGCGTTATTTATGTCCTCCAGTCTAGATAGCCCAAGCCCACCTTCATTTTTTGATCTAGTTAACACCTCCCATTTTACCCAATGGATTTTATAAACATCAATATCACCTCCCCATAAAAATCTCTTGATCAATGTCTCAAGCTGTTTCGAAACTGTTAGGGGAGCTTTGAACAAAGAGAAATAATAAACCGGGAGACTCTCCAAAACCGACTTAATGAGGACGATACGACCAGCAATAGACAACACTTTCGCTTTCCACTTAGTAAGCCGTTTCCTAAACACTTCAATCACAGGATCCCAGCTGGAAATTCTATTCATATTAGCACCTATTTGGATTCCAAGGTATTTAAAAGGAAGCGCCCCCGACGAACAACCTAACTCCCCCGCTTTATTGCCCAGCTCATCCCCGTGAACCCCCACACCAAATAACGTGGACTTAGAGATATTGATTTTTAACCCCGAACATAAATGAAAAATTCTTAAGACCCTCTTGAGCACCTTAAAATTCTCATCCGACCATTCCCCCATAATCATCGCATCGTCCGCAAACAATAGATGAGAAACACATGGCCCTTCATTAGGGAATTGAATACACGTGAACATCTTTTCATCACAAACTTTCTTTAACATCCCCGATAACGCTTCCATAGCAATAATAAATAAAAAGGGAGAAATCGGGTCTCCTTGGCGCATCCCTTTCTCGCAATCGAACTCAAATGTCGGGGACCCGTTAACCAAAACAGAAGATCTTGCCGACGAAAGAATCCCATAAATCCATCCGCACCAAATCTCGGGGAACCCCATTTGTAACATTACGCATTAAATTCTTGTACGTTACGCACCGACATTTAATAAAACGTCAAGTTTCATTATTAACCTCGCATTTATTATTTTTTTGTCGCTTATATGGAACCCTAATGATATATATATTATTATATATATGTGTGTGAATGTGAAATAAAATCAAAAAAATAAACTGCCTTGGCCGGGGTTCGAACCCGCGCCAAGGCCGGCTCAACAAACACACATGCACAAACCAACTGGGCTGAGCCCGTTTCTTGTTTAAACCCAGACAAACATAAAACTTATACGCGAATTAAATTCCTCACAGTTGACAATAAAAGTCAACTGTGGGATTACCTTGTTGCCCAATCCAAGAATTAACGCGTTATTATGCTATCTATGGTAACCTCGTGCTAATACCGGCCCATTATAACATGATTGAACAACAATTACACGGCAATTGTGCCCTAATCTTCTTAATTGGCCGCGTATTATCTTATGGAAAGTCAACGAACCAATTAACCCAAACCCTAATCAATCAGTATAAATAGAGGCCTTCTGGACCTTGTACAATCGCTCATACCTCTCTCTCAATCTCTACATCTCACTAATTCTCTCTGATTTGATCTCTCTGTTCGTGGTTTGACTTTTCCAGTTGACCCGATCATCATCATCATTCTCACACTGTGAGTACAATTGTTTTGTTGGGTTTAGTTCATCGGCATTCAAGCAACAATAGCCCTAACATTAATCGGGCTATTGTTGCCTGAATCAATCAATTGAATAATCTAGGGTTCTTCGTTACGAATTGGGGATAATACTGATTTGGCATAACGTATTTAATAAATTGAAACCAGAAGTCATCACAACCACCGGCCTAGGCCAGGTGGTTGAGACGCTTGGCTTACACGAGGGTCACCCGGGTTCGAGTCCCGGCACTGACCAGTTTTTTTGCACCTTTTTCCTTTCTTTTCTTTTTAAACATTAATTAATTATATATATATATTAAATCCTTTAAATCTTTTAAAATTCTTTTTAAATACCTAAACTGTTTTATAAACTCTATAAAAATTATTATTAGTTAATCTGATATAAAAGATTTATTTACAATTTTTATTTTCCAGAAATTCTTTTATTTAATAATTATAATAATTAAATCATTTTTATACTATTATAATTATAAAAATCCATTATTATATCAATACAATTTATTTAAATTCTCCAAAAATTATCCTAACTTTTTATAAAGTTAAACTTTACTGAAATAATTTTTAATTCAGTAAAATCATTTATTTATTATTTCTAATCAATTTTTGTAAGATTTAATCATATTTAATTCATAATAAATCCAATTTTCATCATTTTTACACCAAAATTTTACACAAATTATTTTTAATCATTTAGAACAGAATTATGATTTTTAAAAATAGATTTCTTTAATTTTAGTATTTTTTAATATTAAAGTTAATAATTGGCTATTTATAAATAAATAGATTTAAAAATCTATTTTAAATGAAATAATTTTATAAAAATTATTTTATTGCTTCAAACACTTTATTGTACTCATTCAAAATTCAAACTTTATAAAAAGACTATTTTTCATTAATTATTCAATTTTCTTTATTTAATTAACATTTTTAAATTAAATTTAACAATTGATTATCCCCAAATCAAAACCCTAGGATACACATATTAGTTACATAGACTTAGACTTATTATATATTACCTCATTATAGGGTAATAATTGGAATCACTTTGGGCAACACAATTATCATATCTCTCAAACAAGTTAACATTTGCTAAGGTGAGTTTACATAGCCCCTTTTATCACCACCTTTTTGGGGTGAAACATGTTATAACACTTTTCATTGCAATTCAATCATCAATGTGTTTGTGTGTTATCTATGTTGCATATTGTCTTGAACATGATTAGAGTAAGCACATTCTAGCATAATCATTAACATTGATCAGCCGACGGTATACATTGATAGATCTATTGGACTGACAATCCCACCCGGATACGTGCCTCCTACAAAGGTTACGTGGGTGTTTGTTATCGCATAACATTATTGGGACCATAAGTGTATGGTATGTATCATTTTATAACAGTCATCAGGGTTGATTATGCACTCGATTTATTTCTAATATGTTTCTCACATATGGGCTAGATTAACATGACACATGAATTGCATAACATTTTATTCATTTATCATCAAAACCTATGTAATTCTCACCAACTTATGTTGACCCAAAATACTTTCAAAATTAACATGTTTCAGGTAACAATGAAGCTGAGGCTTGAGTTAGCATGAGGATTTATCTTGAAGTTATTTGAAGTTTTTGAAGTTATTATTTGGATGTTATGTATTTGAATTCTAGACATTATTTCACATTTTGGATATTATGTTTGAATAAATTATTTAAAATTTATATTATACCTTGTGCTACTGAAAACAATCATCAATACGTGGCACCCCGATGTTTCCGCCATCGGTTGGGGTGTTACAGATTGGTATCAGAGCCTTGGTTATAGGGAATTAGGTTATTAGAAATAATCTAGACTATAACCTTAGGGACTAAAACAGTACTTGCTTCTCCTACTTGTAACCCTAATTGCTTCCCTAATCCTATCCTTATCCTATGCCTTAAACCCACATGTGACTACTCTTAATTGTCTGCTGCAATCCTGATCCACCATTAGATTTATAGGACAAAATCCTCAGGTTTAACCTGAACCCCCTTGAGATCTCGTCGAAGTTCTAGATTTTAATAACGAACACGTGCAATCTGGAAGGGTGAACGCCTGTATTCTGAGTCTTCTGTCTAGGCTGGCATTGCGCATATATCCCAATCAGACGAGGGACCCGGATGCCTACCTGGGAATTCTCGGGATGAGTGTTCACTTATAGGCTAAAGCATGTCTTCATATGTTATTAGAATTTAGAATCTTTGATAAGTCAACGTTTTCGTTTATTCGTTTTAATTAATGAATAAATGATTACATTCCTTATATGAACTCTCATTCATTTCATTGTGTCTATTACAGATCATGCCTCCTCGTCGCAGCACTCGCAACAGCAATGGTGAGAACCCCGCAGAAGGTAGTGATAACCATAACCACAACCATGACCAAGCTCCTAACCACAACAACAATGGGGTCGATGCTCAACTGGCTGCGATCATTTCTCAACAAATGGCGCAGCAAATCGCAACTCTGGTTCCCAACTTGCTTGCTCAGGTCATCCAATTGAATGGGAATGGTCACAACAACGGGAACGGGAATGGCAATGGCAATGGCAATGGCAATGGACCCCAAGCTTGCACCCTCAAGCACTTCAACTCTTGTAACCCTCCAAAGTTCAGCGGTGAAGAAGGAGCAACTGGACTTCTCCAATGGTTTGAGGGTATTGAAAATACCTTCATCAACAGTGAGTGCCCCAACAATTTCAAGGTTCGTTACGCCATGAGTGTTCTCCATAAACGAGCACTCACATGGTGGAATGAAGAAAAGCGTACTCGTGGGGCCGAGGTTGCTCTTGCTATGACTTGGGACCAGGTCAAAGAGATCATGAAGGAGGAGTTCTGTCCTCGCAATGAAGTCAAAAAGCTTGAGGATGAGTTTCACACCTTGGCTCAAGATAGTGGGGAAAATCTTGCCTACAACACCCGCTTTCATGAGCTTAGCTTACTGTTGCCACACAAGGTTACTCCTCTGCCGGTAGCCATCGAGAAGTACATCGGTGGTCTGCCCATGCAAATCCAGGACACTGTCTGGGGTAGAAATCCTGCAACTCTGGAAGAGGCCAAACGTCTAGCGGCCACTCTTACTGATAATCATGTGAAGAATGGTACTCTGGTTCGCAAGGGCTCTAAGAAGACTGTTGCCAAAGATACTCCACAGCCTGCAATTGAAGTCAAGCCTGAGACCTCAAGCAACAAGAAGCGCAAGGCTAGAAACTATATGGTTGCTGCTACTCCACCTGCTGCCCAAAACCCAGCCAAGAAACCATACACCGGACCTCACCCTCTGTGCAACACCTGCAAGTATCACCATCCCACACAGGTGCCATGTCGATTCTGTACTAAGTGTCAAAGGTATGGTCACCTGGTGAACGTCTGTCGATCTCCTGCTGCCCAAGACAACAACAACCCAGCTCCCAACCAAAACCAACAAAACAACAGGCCTACTCGTGGTCAATGCTACGAATGTGGTAACCCTAATCACTACATCAACAACTGTCCTAACCGTAACCGTAACCAAAACCAAAATCAGAACCAGAACCAAAACCAAAACCAGAACCGCAATCAGAACCAAGGTGCTCGAGGTCGCGCCTACAATCTCAACGCTAATCAGGCCCGTGACAACAATGAAGTGGTGAATGGTACGTTTCTCATTAATAATCACTATGCATCCATATTATTTGACTCAGGAGCTGATAAGTCATTCGTGTCACTGAAGTTTGAACCTTTACTTAACTTACCCCACACTAATCTAGAAGACCCTTTTGTGGTAGAGGTAGCTAACGGGAAGTCTATTTCGATCGGTTCTATTATTCGTAACTGCTTGTTGAATCTCAATGATCATACCTTCCCTATAGATCTTATTCCCATGCATCTTGGTAGTTTTGATATTATAGTAGGCATGGACTGGTTGTCAACTCATCGTGCCGAAATTCTGTGCTTCGAGAAAGTCATACGCATTCCTCTCGAATCTGGTGAGATTTTGAAGATCTATGGTGAGAAACCATGTGGTGAGCTTAAGCTTATGTCTTGTACTACTGCCCAAAAGTACTTACGAAAGGGGTATACAGCCTTCTTAGCTAACGTGATAGAGAAGAAGGACAAAGGCAAGAGTATCCAAGACATCCCTATTATCCGAGACTATCCTGAAGTCTTTCCAGAGGATTTACCTGGTTTGCCTCCTGCTCGACAAGTGGAGTTTCGTATTGATCTTGTTCCTGGTGCTAATCCTATTGCTAAAGCTCCTTATCGTCTTGCACCCTCTGAGATGCAAGAACTTGCTAGTCAATTACAGGAACTCTCTGATAAAGGGTTCATTCGCCCTAGTTCTTCTCCATGGGGAGCCCCTGTCTTATTTGTTAAAAAGAAGGATGGTTCTCTTCGGATGTGTATTGACTACCGTGAACTCAACAAACTCACCATCAAGAATCGTTATCCACTTCCTAGGATTGACGATCTCTTCGATCAACTTCAAGGAGCAACCCACTTCTCGAAGATTGATCTCCGTTCTGGTTATCATCAGCTTAGAGTCCACGATGAAGATATTCCCAAGACAGCTTTTCGCACTCGCTACGGTCACTATGAATTCATGGTTATGCCTTTCGGTTTGACCAATGCTCCCGCAGTATTTATGGATCTGATGAATCGGGTTTGTAGACCCTATCTCGACAAATTCGTAATCGTTTTCATCGATGATATTTTGATTTACTCTAAGTCAAAATCCGATCACGAGCAACATCTTCACTCTATTTTGAGTCTCCTAAAGAAAGAACAACTGTACGCCAAGTTCTCCAAATGTGAATTTTGGCTTAAGGAAGTTCAATTTTTGGGACATGTCATTGATATGAACGGAATTCATGTTGATCCTGCAAAGATCGAAGCTGTGAAGAATTGGAGTGTTCCTACCACTCCCACAGAAGTCCGTTCTTTTCTTGGGTTGGCTGGTTATTATCGTCGATTCATCGCCAATTTCTCCAAGATCGCTGTTCCTCTCACTACCTTAACTCACAAGGGTAAACCCTATGAGTGGGGACCTAAGCAAGAGGAAGCGTTTGAAACTCTTAAGCTGAAACTTTGTGAAGCTCCTGTCTTGTCTCTACCTGATGGTAATGATGATTTCGTGGTCTACTGTGATGCATCGAACCAAGGACTCGGTTGTGTTCTCATGCAACGAGGAAAGGTTATTGCTTATGCGTCTCGACAACTCAAGATTCACGAGAAAAATTATACCACCCATGATCTTGAATTGGGTGCTGTTGTCTTTGCACTCAAGATTTGGAGACATTATCTTTATGGGACCAAATGTGTGGTGTTCACGGACCACAAAAGTCTCCAACATGTCTTCGATCAAAAGAATCTTAACATGAGGCAACGACGTTGGGTTGAATTACTTAACGACTATGATTGTGAAATTCGCTACCATCCTGGCAAAGCGAATGTTGTGGCTGACGCACTTAGTCGTAAAGAGCGTGTCAAACTCCAATGTGCTAGAGTTCGGACTGATCTTCAAGATCGCATCCTCCAGGCTCAACACACCTCAGTCACCCAAGGTAACATGTACGATGAAATGTCTTGTGGTGCTGAGACACAACTTGAAACCAAACCCGACGGTCTCCTTTATTTTCTTAATCGACTGTGGATTCCCGACCGTGATGATCTTCGTACTTCTCTCATGAACGAGGCTCATAAGTCTCGTTATTCTATTCATCCTGGAGCTGACAAGATGTACCAAGATCTTCGTTATATTTATTGGTGGCCTGGTATGAAGAAAGACATTGCTCTATTCGTCGCAAAATGCCTCACTTGTTCCAAGGTTAAGGCTGAACATCAACGACCATCTGGTATGCTTGAACAACCAGAAATTCCTGTCTGGAAATGGGAGAGCATAGCTATGGATTTCATCACCAAACTCCCTCGCACACCCAAAGGTTTTGACAGTATTTGGGTAATCGTCGATCGTTTGACCAAGTCAGCTCACTTTCTACCTATTCGTGAGAAGTATTCTGTGGAAAGGTTAGCAAGGATGTACGTAAGTGAAATCGTATGTCGTCACGGTATACCTTTGGACATTATTTCGGATCGCGATGGTCGTTTCACCTCTCACTTTTGGGAATCTCTACAAAAAGCCTTGGGTACTAAGTTGAACCTGAGCACTGCTTATCACCCTCAAACGGATGGTCAGACTGAACGAACCATCCAGACACTTGAGGACATGCTCAGGGCATGTGTCATCGATTTTGGTGGCGCATGGGATTCTCATCTTCCTTTGGTTGAGTTTTCATACAACAACAGTTATCACGCCAGCGTTAACATGGCTCCTTTTGAGGCACTCTATGGTCGGAAATGTCGTTCTCCTGTCTGTTGGACCGAGGTTGGTGAAGCTCGCATTACTGGACCCGAACTAATCCAGGAAACCACAGACAAAATCCAGCTTATTCAGGATAATCTTCTCAAGGCTCGAAGTCGCCAAAAGAGTTATGCTGATAAACGTCGTAAACCCTTGGAATTTCAAGTTGGGGACCTTGTGCTACTTAAGGTATCCCCTTGGAAAGGAGTTATTCGTTTCGGTAGAAAGGGAAAACTAGCTCCTCGATACGTAGGCCCCTTCAAGATTCTTGACAGAGTTGGGAAAGTGGCTTACAGACTTGAGCTTCCACCCGAGCTAAGCAATGTTCATCCGACCTTCCATGTTTCGAATCTCAAGAAATGCTTAGCAGATGAGAACCTTCATGTTCCTCTTGAGGATGTGCAAATCGATGAAAGCATGCACATTATCGAGAAACCCGTCGAGATTGTTGACACTGGAGTCAAGAAACTCAAGCGCAGTCGTATTCCGATCGTTAAGGTTCGTTGGGAATCTAAACGAGGCCCAGAGTTCACTTGGGAGCGTAAAGACCAGATGAAGTCGAAGTATCCGCATCTTTTTCCACCAGACTCTCCAACTCCAACTTCGGGACGAAGTTCCTAAAAGTAGGGGAGACTGTAACATTACGCATTAAATTCTTGTACGTTACGCACCGACATTTAATAAAACGTCAAGTTTCATTATTAACCTCGCATTTATTATTTTTTTGTCGCTTATATGGAACCCTAATGATATATATATTATTATATATATGTGTGTGAATGTGAAATAAAATCAAAAAAATAAACTGCCTTGGCCGGGGTTCGAACCCGCGCCAAGGCCGGCTCAACAAACACACATGCACAAACCAACTGGGCTGAGCCCGTTTCTTGTTTAAACCCAGACAAACATAAAACTTATACGCGAATTAAATTCCTCACAGTTGACAATAAAAGTCAACTGTGGGATTACCTTGTTGCCCAATCCAAGAATTAACGCGTTATTATGCTATCTATGGTAACCTCGTGCTAATACCGGCCCATTATAACATGATTGAACAACAATTACACGGCAATTGTGCCCTAATCTTCTTAATTGGCCGCGTATTATCTTATGGAAAGTCAACGAACCAATTAACCCAAACCCTAATCAATCAGTATAAATAGAGGCCTTCTGGACCTTGTACAATCGCTCATACCTCTCTCTCAATCTCTACATCTCACTAATTCTCTCTGATTTGATCTCTCTGTTCGTGGTTTGACTTTTCCAGTTGACCCGATCATCATCATCATTCTCACACTGTGAGTACAATTGTTTTGTTGGGTTTAGTTCATCGGCATTCAAGCAACAATAGCCCTAACATTAATCGGGCTATTGTTGCCTGAATCAATCAATTGAATAATCTAGGGTTCTTCGTTACGAATTGGGGATAATACTGATTTGGCATAACGTATTTAATAAATTGAAACCAGAAGTCATCACAACCACCGGCCTAGGCCAGGTGGTTGAGACGCTTGGCTTACACGAGGGTCACCCGGGTTCGAGTCCCGGCACTGACCAGTTTTTTTGCACCTTTTTCCTTTCTTTTCTTTTTAAACATTAATTAATTATATATATATATTAAATCCTTTAAATCTTTTAAAATTCTTTTTAAATACCTAAACTGTTTTATAAACTCTATAAAAATTATTATTAGTTAATCTGATATAAAAGATTTATTTACAATTTTTATTTTCCAGAAATTCTTTTATTTAATAATTATAATAATTAAATCATTTTTATACTATTATAATTATAAAAATCCATTATTATATCAATACAATTTATTTAAATTCTCCAAAAATTATCCTAACTTTTTATAAAGTTAAACTTTACTGAAATAATTTTTAATTCAGTAAAATCATTTATTTATTATTTCTAATCAATTTTTGTAAGATTTAATCATATTTAATTCATAATAAATCCAATTTTCATCATTTTTACACCAAAATTTTACACAAATTATTTTTAATCATTTAGAACAGAATTATGATTTTTAAAAATAGATTTCTTTAATTTTAGTATTTTTTAATATTAAAGTTAATAATTGGCTATTTATAAATAAATAGATTTAAAAATCTATTTTAAATGAAATAATTTTATAAAAATTATTTTATTGCTTCAAACACTTTATTGTACTCATTCAAAATTCAAACTTTATAAAAAGACTATTTTTCATTAATTATTCAATTTTCTTTATTTAATTAACATTTTTAAATTAAATTTAACAATTGATTATCCCCAAATCAAAACCCTAGGATACACATATTAGTTACATAGACTTAGACTTATTATATATTACCTCATTATAGGGTAATAATTGGAATCACTTTGGGCAACACAATTATCATATCTCTCAAACAAGTTAACATTTGCTAAGGTGAGTTTACATAGCCCCTTTTATCACCACCTTTTTGGGGTGAAACATGTTATAACACTTTTCATTGCAATTCAATCATCAATGTGTTTGTGTGTTATCTATGTTGCATATTGTCTTGAACATGATTAGAGTAAGCACATTCTAGCATAATCATTAACATTGATCAGCCGACGGTATACATTGATAGATCTATTGGACTGACAATCCCACCCGGATACGTGCCTCCTACAAAGGTTACGTGGGTGTTTGTTATCGCATAACATTATTGGGACCATAAGTGTATGGTATGTATCATTTTATAACAGTCATCAGGGTTGATTATGCACTCGATTTATTTCTAATATGTTTCTCACATATGGGCTAGATTAACATGACACATGAATTGCATAACATTTTATTCATTTATCATCAAAACCTATGTAATTCTCACCAACTTATGTTGACCCAAAATACTTTCAAAATTAACATGTTTCAGGTAACAATGAAGCTGAGGCTTGAGTTAGCATGAGGATTTATCTTGAAGTTATTTGAAGTTTTTGAAGTTATTATTTGGATGTTATGTATTTGAATTCTAGACATTATTTCACATTTTGGATATTATGTTTGAATAAATTATTTAAAATTTATATTATACCTTGTGCTACTGAAAACAATCATCAATACGTGGCACCCCGATGTTTCCGCCATCGGTTGGGGTGTTACACCATTTGTCTCATAACCGTAATGATAAACCCCCAGTTAATGTTGTCATACGCTTTTTCGAAATCAATTTTAAACATAAATAATTTCTTCTTGCTTCTTCTAGCCCACGTCAGAACTTCACTCACCACCATTGGCCCATCCAATATGTATCTACCAGCAACAAAAGCCGTTTGAGTTTCATTGATTAACTTATCCATTACCTTCTTGAGACGGCCCGCGAGCACTTTCGAAATGATCTTGTTCACCACACCGACTAGATTAATAGGCCGGTACTCACTTAACGTAACCGGGTCTTGAACTTTTGGAACCAGGGTGATAAAAGAAGATCCCACTCCTCGCCTAATAGACGCGTTTGAATAGAAATCTTCAAAAATACGATTAAAATCCTGCACAAAAAGAGACCAATATTTTTTAATAAATCGAAAGTTAAAACCGTCAGGACCTGGAGCTTTATCACTGCCACAACTGAACGCCGCGTCCCTGATCTCTTTATCCGCAAAGGGTAAAACCAACTCAGTTGCATCAATATCCGAAAGCCGATTTAACCCATAACATTGTAACATCGGTCTCGTCTTGATATCTTCCGAAAATTTCTCCCTGAAGAACCGTAAGACTTCGCACTTTATCACACTAGGCCGAGTCTCCCAAACCCCATTCAACATCAAACCCGGAATAGCGTTAGACGCTTTTCTACTTTTAATGCAACCATGAAAATAAGCCGTGTTTTCATCACCCTCTTTAGCCCATCTAACCCGAGACTTCTGTTTAACATCGGACGCCTTCCAAAACTCTAACTCACGTAACCGGAAAGACCCCTCCTCAAAAATCCACGTCTCTTCTTCCGAAAGGGCTCTATCTTCCATCATAACCTGCAAAGAATCAGTCTCCTGCCTTAACAAGTGTTCCTCTTCGGATTCCGCTTTTTTCACCTCTTTCAACCACGCTTTGAGAGCCGATTTAATGTTTTTGAGCTTCCACAATAATCGTAAATCAGGATATAACTCCTCAGCGATCTCCCGCATCGCCGCGTTAGAAACAACGCCATCAATCCCGTCCCGCTGTAACCAAGAGTTGAAGAACCGAAATGGTTTCGCTCCAAAATTCCGGGAAACAACCTTAAACAACAATGGACAATGATCGGACCATTCTCTATACAGAACACGATACTCCGCATTAGGCCACTCAAGTAAAACACTCGGAGATATAAATATACGATCAATACGACTAAACTTGTTTCCCACACAATATGTGAACTTACGGCCCCTTAAAAGATGCTCACATAAACCGATATCGTCTAGGAACTCATTAAACTCTCTGGCTGCCACTATATCAAATTTAGAATTCTTGCGTTCGTCGACATTTCTCACACAATTGAAATCCCCCCCCCCCATGATCACATACTCTTGTGTAAAAGTCGAAGCTTGCTTAATGTCACCCCACACACGTCTTTTATCCACAATTCTGTGGGGGATGTATACATTACCACAACACAGCCCCTTCCCATTCACTTTGACCACACCCGTAACAAACAAAAAATTCTGGTGCTTAACCACTACCTGCGACGTAACAGCTTTAGGATCCCAAATCGTCAAGAGCCCTCCGGACCTCCCATTAGACGGCACCCAGTCAAAAAGAAAGTCATCATTACCCCATATCCTACCCAAATTTATCCCATCTAAAGAAGTTAACTGCGTCTCTTGAATTAACAAAACACAAACCTCATTATCTCTACGTAGTTTTCGAAGCCAATCCCACTTTTTATCGTCCCCCAGTCCACGAACATTTATAGATAACACATTCATTGATTAACTCCTTGAAAACCTTCTTCCCGAACCATCTTTGTTAACGAATCATGAAACGCATCGATATTGGTTGCCCCCACCTTAGCACCAAGAACAAGGGTAGCTTCCACTTCTTTCTCCAAGACACTATTACCTCCACAATCCTGAAGCACGTTACTGGAAATAACCTGCTCCGTACCTGCATTCTCAGCACTACTTAAGTCTCTATTTAAATCCGGAGTACAAAAAGTCTCTTGATCAATCACGATCGCTGCGTAAGCCTGACCCGGGGTACCATAAACATTGTTCACAAATCTATCCACATCAAACAAGTCCTCACTAGCTCTAGATCTCTTCTTGGGCCTATCTTGACCCACAGGAGAGGTAGAAACATTTCTCCTAGCCTTCTTCCTATAACCTTTATGCTTTTTAGAATGCCCCACCATATTATCACCCACACCATAAGGCTGAGAAATAGGAATACTAACATCATTCCCATAATTACTGTTTCCAATCGTCCCCTCCTGCTGTTGAGGCAAATTATGATCCTCCATATTGTCGTTTAGATGATCACCATCATTTATCCCATCATTGACCAGAATCTCTTCATGTGTACTCCCTTCAACCTCCTCCTCCATATTATAAACCTCGTCACTTCCTCCTTGTTCGGACTCTTCAACCTCTAGATCATTAAGGCAATCAGGTACCCAATCCCCCGTATCTTCTTCCATCATCACCGGATACACATTATATTTCCATGACAATTGGATATCCATGTGAATCCGCTTAACCGATTTAGTAAGTACCCCCAACAACACATACGACCAATCATCGCTATCGCTAAGCTTAGAATATTGAACAACCTCCCCTACAGTCACCCCTATATCCTTAATGACCGAGTCAACCATAAGGCACATCGGAATACCATACACTTTGAGCCAAGCAATACGTTCAAACTCGACCATTTGACCTTCCCAATCTTCTAACGATTGAAAAACATTTTCCCATAAATTCTTCTTGTTAAAAAACCACAGTTTATCTTCAATAGCCTCAAATAAAATAATCACATGTAAGCCCCCCACATACTTAATCGTTACACTCGTATTAATACTCGCTGAAAACCATACCCGCAGATTTGCTAACGACTTGAAATCATGCAATCTTCCCAATAACCTAGTACCAAAACCGTCGTTTGAGTAAGCAACATCGTCCGGAATGTTTACTACTTTCGTATCAGCCACTGGAACACGATTCAGCACTGTATCAACGAATGTTCTACCATTAACACTATTGGAAACCGGTACCTTATTCACCACCCTTGGTTCCTCTTCACCCTGATCCATCATCTCCGCTGACTGATCTTGAACAGGCTTCCAAACCTTCTCCTTGTTACCTTGCATCTTCATCCCATCCACAAATCTTGCACGAGCAATGAAAAGCTTGTAAGAACCTATCCATACGTCTTTCAACTCAGTCTCCAACTTCTCAGGATCATGTACATTACCGAACGACACAAACCCGAATCTTTTCCCCAGTTTATCGTATTTCCTTGCAATATATGTTCCTTGAACATCACCGAAACCTCTTAACGCTTGATGCAGATCTGCTGACGACCCTCGTGGTGGTATATTTGAAACAAACATCTTCGTGATCGGAACTGATGGCCGTCCTCCTTCTGGATTCCCCCGTCGTCTCCCATTCCTAGTCGGAACGTCATACCACTGCCCTTCTTTGAATCTCTCCCTTCCCGTCATGCCTGGATCGTAACTCTTTTGATTGTCGCCGTCGTATCGCCTCCGAAGTTTCCGGAGGTATTAGGGTTTATAACATAGCTTAAGTATGTATGTATATTCATATATTAGATAAAGTTACAACCGTTCATTGTTAGTTTGACGTTTGAGAATGACGGCAAGTTATAAAAGGAAGAAACTGACTGGCTGGCTTGTAAAACCATGTCTTATTTTTTAGAATAAAATTGATGGCAACGACTTTTGAACCGGGGTCTTCCCTTGGGGGGAGACAAAGTGCGACTGGACAATAAGGCATTTGGCAATTAATATTTAACTAGTAAGGTTTAAAAACATTCACATCCCATTCACCAATCTTTATCTCATTTTTAGAAGCTACTCCCTAAAATTTAACAAAATGGGATGTGAGAGATTTTTAGTTAAATTATAGAGTAAATTACGATGGAGGGGTGTGAATGTTCTAAGACTTTCGACATGATGCTCAAAACACATACAATGAGAATCACTTAATATTTTTTTGGAAACTTAAATAAACTATAGCAATACCATACTCAAATTAAATAAAATAAAACATGTAGTGTGTTTTTTTAATATTAAGGTATGTAAAAAAGCTATCGTCATTTAAAAATCGGCAGGGAAGCCATTTTAGAAGTGTGATTATTGTCTAAATAACCAAAAGTTAAGTGAGCAAAAATGTAAGTATTGTTTAAAAAATAAAGCTTACATGGTTGATAACAAATAGACAAATTTGATGGAAAGTTTTTAACACATGCATTAAATGTTGTACCTTGAACAATCATAGTTGTATTGATTAAAATCTTAGACTTTCTTTGGTGCTCCATTATAATATAGATAGATATAAATTACTTATTTATAAATAATTTAATGTATATTTAATGTTTGGTCAGTTAAAGGTTACATTTATTATATTGTTAGCATTATTTAATTTGATGTTCTGTAATAGAATGTAATATGATCTATTGTAAAATAATTTAACTATGTTAGAGTCATGTGTGTACACACGGTAAACGCCCAAGTCAAATAAAAAAAATTCTATAAAGATTGTATTATACGTTAAAAAAAATCCATAAAGTTTATACTTTTAACAAAGAATTCAATTGTGGAAAACAAAATCCATATATTTATTACTAAATTAAATATCGTATTTATCTTATTAAATTTGTGACAAAATTTCTATTATAACGTTTATCATTTCCTAATTAATAGAGAATTGAATGATTGATTTCTTTATCATTAATTAACAATTAAATGTGGGTAAATGTTAAATAATACATAAATCTCTATTAATTACAATTTAGCTCAATTCTCTGACGTAAATTGGTCAACAACGCTTAAAATTAGCAAACTAATTGCAATCATGTTTTGGTTAGCATTTCATGACAATTGAGTAAGGGACAAGTCTTTGTAAACATAATATTATAATGTTTATATTTAAAAGATTTTTAAAAATCCACCTACACATTAAATGTTAATAAACCAATGTATTGTATACCAAATACGTTGTGTAATAAATTATATTTTATGTTTATTGAAGCTAAGTTAATAAATTATATTTTATGTTTATTGAATTTTAAATCCAAATCAACATAAACATCAACTTAAACATAAATAATATTATAATCCAAACACATTAATTTCATTAAATTTATTCATTACCAAACTAACATTTAAAGATAATATACAATATCACAGACTAAACATGTTAGAATCGTTTTGTATTTTTTCGATATTTCTTAAATATTTTTCAAACGAAAAATTTAAAATTTTAACGAATTTCAATTTTTGAAAATACTATATGAATTTAAATTTGATTGAAATTAGGTAAACAATTTCCAATATATACATGATATTTAAATTATTAATAAATTGTTATAAATATATATTTATTTGTGACTCTCCACATGCATAACCCCCATCTCTCCATTAGTTTTGTATTAATGTATAAGCCCTATAAATAGTGGCATGTGTATTTCATCTTGATATATCAATAATAATGAATTATTCTATTATTTATTCTCTCTAATTTATGTTCTAAGATCTACACATCTTGTATGTTAGTTGCTAGTAGGTCGTTGTTTTACAACATGTTATCAGCACGAGACTCTATACGAAGAAGTCGTGGAACATTGATCTTGCAAGCTGACTAGTGACGTCTTCAACCATGTTTATGAAATTGACTACTCATTCCTAATCTCCATGGAAGGTAGTATCTTTACTATGTTTGATTTGTAGATTGATTGAAATAAAAAAAACAATAAAAAGAGGGAAAAGAACTGAATGTATGGCATGGGAAATTAGGAATACGTTTAACTCTAATTGATTCAAGTCAAACTTTATTTTATTTTCTCTCTATACGAAAATGGAATTGATATTTTTGCCTATGATGATTAAAGAATGACCATTAATTTTTTTTTGTTTTCTTCAATATTTGTATATCACTTTTATAACATGGAATAAAGTATTTAATTGTCAACAAATATGCTTAAAATCGGTTATCCGTTGATCATCCCAATTCACCTTTAAAGCTTATGATACGAAAGTTTCAACCAGATATCTGTATGTAGTGTTGTAAATGATGTCTTACCTAGTGCCAAGTTATTGATACCACCTATGTCCCTTCTATTACTTGAATAAATTATTGGACTTGTCACTTAAAGTGTCTATTCATATATATTAGTTATTTAGAAAAATATAGATTTTGTGATTATTATTCAGTGCACCACACATGATTTGGGATTTTGTTTCTTGGGTTTCCAAAATCTTGCAGAGGCTAGTTGGGTGATTGCATTAGTGAAACCACATATGAAATTTATGATAGGCTAAGAAATATCTGCTTGGGATGGTAATTGATTGTTGTAATTAAATCGGTTATAGTAACTCTGACATATATTATTAATTAGTTATATGGCATTAGTAACTTTTGATTGATAAAATACATTAATAGACAATTAATGTAAATCGTATTTAGAGAATGATGCCTATGCTTTTATGTAAATGTTTTTGTAATTTTTTTTGAAAGATCAACAAAAACTTCCATTCCACAATTGGCCAGCAGGTTACTAGCCAGCCACCAAGTCATTTACATACACCAATCCAAATTACACAAGGACACTACAACAATAACAACAGTACACAAGAACAATACAGCAAACAGAACACCAATGCTACCATCCTATCCTTTGCACATTGAAGCCCCTCCATGTATTCCAGTCCAGATCCGCCTGCTTAGAACGAGATTTCACCCACAGAAAACTACGCGCCTTTACTTCGCCAACCACTTTTTGTGTAGAAAATTCGACCCTTTGAAATATTGCTTCGTTTCTAGTTTTCCATACGCACCAAAGGACTATAAGACAAATCACATGTATCGCCTTCTTCTTCTTTGTAGAACCCCTACTGTATAGTGATAGATTTAGTATGTCTTTTTTTTAGTATGTCTCGAGTGCGAAAAGCATAAATCGGCTCCATCCTGCACCATTGCTCAACAACTATCCATATTGCTTGTGTGAATCCACACTCCACGAACAAATGATCCGAAGTCTCAGCATACTCATGACAAAAAGGACACATAACCGAACCTGTGTGAACATTCCTATGTTGTAATGCTGCCAAAGTCGGTAACCGATCCAATTCAGCCCTCCATGCCATGATTTACACTTTTTTCGGAACCCATGAATTTATTTTAAACACATAATCCGACATATTATATCTCAATGTTTGCATACCTTCTTTAAGGCTTCCAACTGAAAATTCCCTAACCCCATTAAGATCCCAGACCCAATTATCCTTCTTAGATGAAACTGTGACCGACCCAACCCAATTAATTAGATTTCCCAATTCCTGAGATTCCACCCCAGACCCAACCCCCCTTTCCCATTCCCAAATAGGACCCAACCCCAAAGACCCGACCCGTTCAGCGACCGAAACCGTCTTCCTGCACTCTAGCTGAAATAGGTTAGGATACACGACTGCCAGTGGCTCATTTCTGATCCATACATCGACCCAAAAGCGGATGTCTAGCCCATTACCCAACACACCTTTGATAAGCTTAGACATGTCCAAACCTACCCTTTGAACCTCACTAACAGACCGTCGATATTTGCTTCCAAGGGCCCGGTAGCGAGAGTTTTGTCGGCACATAACTCCAGCCCCTTGAGCTATTATGTATGGCCCAAATCGCCCTTCTCCACAATCCATCTTTTTCTCGCTTGAATCTCCACCACCATTTAGCTAAAAGCGCAAGGTTTGCATCACGAAGCGAATCAAAACCCAAGCCACCATACTCCACCGGTGCTACTACTTTATCCCACTTAACCCAATTCATTCTTGCTTTTTCGACGCAACCACCCCAGAAGAACACACGCCTCATCCGGTCTAAATCCGGTCTAATGCTTCCAAGACTTGAACCGGAGCTCTATACAGGGAGAAATAGTAAGTAGGTAATGAATTTAACACTGATCTAATCAGCGTTACGCGACCCCCATAAATTATTATATTTTTGGTAGCTATAAATTATTATATTTTTGGTCTTGAATAAAAGATCAAATTTGTGTGTTATTATCATTCTCATGAAAATTTATAAGCATGCTTAAAGGTCCACTTATTTGAAACAATTTGATATAATGACATGATATTAACGTGTTAAGACTCCCTAAAGCTCGGTTTTACTTTGTGGAACTTCTAAGATTTTAGACCAATAAATCATTTGATTGATTGTTATTAACACATCATCATGGGACTTATTTATGATTCAAATTAGATTACCGGATATTTATATATAAGGTATTATTGTGATAGGCTAATACATGAAATCTTATTTCATAAAGTTTACTGTAAGTTGTTTTATATGTTAATATGTTATAACATCATGTATCGTATGATTTGACGTTATGCATATCTTATATTTTATACGCTATTATCTATTATAAAAATGTATTGAATTGATCAAAGTTTAGTATTATTACTTTTATAAAAGCATATAAATATGCTGTAACACCCCAACCGATGGCGGAAACATCGAGGTGTCACATAGTGATGATTGTTCAATAGCTCATGGTACTAAATGAAAGTTGAATAATATCAAACAATTTACAATTTGCCTTACAAGTAATGATTACAAAAGTTGATTAATATAAACTAGATCCAAAGCTCCTACGTGTTCCAAGACTTGTACAATTTCCGATAGCAAATAAAACCTTAAACATGTTAAGTTGGAAATATGGGTGGGTCAACTATAAATAGTTGGTGAGAATACATCGGTTTTTGAATGTAATAGATAACAATAGTTTGTACAACAATCACAGTTGTACAATGTAAGAGTATGAGTCCAACATGTAACAATGCGTCTTTTGTACAATCAAACCTTGTGTCGACTGAGACCTAACTCGCAAGTTAGTAAAAGTGTAACTATTTTCAATCATCCCTAAATTTATGCGGGGGATGGGTTTGTCAGACCTATAGCGTTATAATCTAAACAGGCGGCTTGATCAATGTTAATGATTGTACTGTGTCTTTTTGTTACAGTCAAAATGAAACCAAAAGTTTCAACATAATGAGAATGAGTAATTGCTATTGAATAAAAAATGTTTAAACATGTTTCGCCCAAAAAATGTAAAATAGTAAAAAGGGGCTATGTAAACTCACATTCGATAAGTTGTATAAACCTCTATGCATCGTGAATGTATGTGAGGCGAATCCCGAAGACTCATCCTAAAGTTTCAAGTACCCAAAATAAGTGTCTAAACTTAAAAGAGTCTAGGTTATCGAGGATTGGGCACTTAAGGTTTCATAGACTAAATTTGAGGATTTTAGGGTTTTTTTTAATTAACCCTAATTGGTTTTAAATAAATATGAATTAAGAGTGGAAATAAATAATAAACCAAATAAATAGAAAAATTTCAAGTAAAATTTATTCCGAGAAAAATATTTCAGAATATTTTATAAACTCAAAATTTTAATATTCTAGTGTTTTAAATTGATTTAATATTACTAATAATGAAACAATTAGGAAATAAATATAAATAAAGTGCAAAAACATTATATTTTTAACAGTAGTTTATATGTGTTATAAGTTGGAAATAATTTTATAAATTATTTTCCATATTATTTTCATTTAAAACAGAAATTAATTGAATTTAAATCAATTATATATAATTAAATTATAAAAACAGGTGAAAATTCTATTTTTAAAGAAAATTAAATTACAAAAAAACTTTATATGATTAGAAATGTCTTCACAAAAATTTTGCTATTAAAATGATTAAAAATGAATTTTTTATGAATTAATTACTATTTAAACAAAATAAATACTTTAAAATTATAACTAAATATTTTTTAGAAAACAAAAATTATGAGCATAAACTTTAGAGTTTTATGAAGCTATGCTAATTTTTATAAACATTTTGGACTAAATTTACTATTTTTAATAATTAAAGTATTTATTGTTATTAACAAAAAATAAAAGAACAATAAAAGGGGAAACAAAACTGCAAAAAAAAAAAAAAAGGTCCATCAGGGGACTCGAACCGCTGACCCCTTGGTCGAAAACCCACGCCCAGACCAGCTGGTCTGGGTATGTTTATGTTATTTATTTTGGATCAGATATAATTTTATACGATAACTAAAAAACATCAAAATCCCCAAATTTCTATCTTATAAACCCTAATCCTTATAACGATCAATTGGCTATGAGATCGATACAGATAACATCGAAAATCATAGGGCTATTAATCTATACAAAATTCCAAACCTAACCATATAAAGTAATCAAACTTACTTGATCGATTTTGAGGTGTAATCGGACCAAAAAGATACCGAACAAAAGCTTAAAATTTGACTGATAGAGGGTTTGTAAATGAAATATGTGTTAGGGGTTCTCTTAATCGGCACTATATGAGTCTGGGTGTCCTTTTAATTGTGATAAATCATTCGTTTTATAATGATTCAAATCCGAGTTTATGGAAAGTTTAAAAACCGAAAATAAACTTATAATTGGCCAAATTTTACGGGATTTTAATTAGAATTGATAGCTCATAAACGTGGGAAACAAGATTTCGCCCAGATTGGAAACTTTTAATTTTGGAAACAAAGGCCAAAAACGCGTTAATTGAATGATTTGAGTTGGTTTGACTTTGTTTGTTTGACTGAACTAAATCAGGTTTGGTTATAAAAAATCGTTTTACATTCTAGTAACTAACCAACATGGTGGTGTAGTGGTTTGCAGATTATTGCGACTCAACTGGGGTACGGGTTCGAGTCCCGGCCCAACCAAATAATTTTTTTAAGCATTTTTTTTTATAAAAACAAATATTAGTATATACTATATTGGATGAAATTTGATAAATAAGGCTACGAAAAATTTTATATACGCTAAAGTGTCGGAATACATGGAATTTTATTAGATATTGAAGATAACAACATTAAGAAAAATACGAAAGGTTACATATGCTTAGGTATGACACCAGAAGTGTCACACTCCCTGAATGATCTCATTACCAAGTTATAAAAGGTCGTAAGATGTTAGAACGATAATATTATATGACTCGGACATATAACTACTTCTCAATTGATGTTATCTGAAGATAAGTTTATTTATAAGGGAAATCGGATAAAAAAATTGTTTGTCAAACCTCAAATATGCTCTTGAAGTAGCAAGATTATTACAGAATATATAAGGTTTGAAATGACCACCATGAAAGTGGTGTAATTCTCATCCATTCCCTCAAGTGAATGTGATGAAAAATGATCGGTATAAAGGTTAAGATCATGTACATAACTAAGAAAATTGTAATGATTCCATTATGAAAGTTATGGTTATAATCCATTCCCTAAAGTGAATGCGATGCTATAATGATCGGTGTAAATTAAGTTCGAGATTATGGTAATTGTGAAAATTGTTATGATGCTCATGTTAATGAGATCGGCTTTGTAAGTCCAGAATCCTTCACTAGGTATCAAACACACACACAACCAAAGGCGGAAACAATGATTGTATGCAAGGAACAAAGAAGAAACTTGAAAGAACCGATTTGATTAATATGGTGCACACGGTTTTTAGGAACCATCTGGTACACGATGACAAAACAACCAAAAATACTAGCAACCCCAAAACAAATAATAAAACCCCTATTTATAGTCAATATAGGCGGTCACCATACATGGGCCAATAAGGCCGAACCCACTACCACATAACCCAAAATCCAAGACAAACGCAAACCTCTAAACATAGCCCAACAAGCTTTGTTAATAATATAATGATTACAGAATGATCGTTATAGAGGTTATGTTATTAGTAAATGAGGAAGTTGTAATGATCATCATGTTCATAATAAGATCAACCATGTTAATATTGAATGAGGAAATTATAATGATAGCCAAGTTAATAATGAGATTGATCATCAAAAATGCAATAATGATCATGTTACTAATGAGATTGACCACCACATGTGGCAAATAAAAGGAGTGATTATATAACATGATGGTTTGAACATTGAAGTTACAATACATTCTTTCATATCATATGTTTTGTATTACATACGTGCAAGTAATACATATTCGATCATAAACTAGAAGTTTAGTTTATGGATCATAATTATTTAATTAATTGGCATGACCGGTAAGACCACACCGAGTCGATCATGATGTGAACATAATGAAGAACTTAAAGATTCTTCAATTTGATACATAGCATGTAATGTTTTTGCCATATAAAGTAGGGTGAGTATCATTATATATTTTGGAATTGATTAAAGGACACGTATATCCTAACATGATACCATTTAGTATTTAAAATCGATGCATCGTCTAAATGGTTATCAAGTGCGCAACCTGAAGTTTGTGTGATATATAGCGTAGCTAATAAGATATCAAGCACATTATTCCAAAATGGCATATTTGGTGAATTCAATTCCTAAATATTGAAATACTAGTAGCTTATGTTCATACACATATTGCTTTCATTGAGATGATCACTAAAACGTCTACTATTGATTGCAACATCAATGATCATGAGAGCAAAGTTCATGTTTATATTTGATTTTACATGCAGTAACATTTATTCACATCAAGCCAATACATGGTAATAGTTTCTCCCCATTATATTTGGTTTTTGGTCAGGAACCAAATATTGTCCATCGATTTTTGTTGTGCGACATATATTGAAATTGATCCACCATGACGCACGGAGATGGGACCTTAAAAGGTGATTGGGAATATATGATGATTTATAGAGCCTTAAACAAGAAATTTATTTCCATGTCAATTAATTGATATCCATTTCAATGGATTAACATTCCCAACATCAGGGGAAGATAAAAGGCAGTTGGAAATAGAAATGAATTAGAATGAAATATCATTGATCCTCGTACTAAACAATGTGAACCAGAAGTTCAAAGGATAATTCATTCACAGAGATTAGCGAATTAATTACCAGACGCATTAACTGGCCTAGATAGCTAATCAAGTCACATGTAGCAACTGCTAAAGCTCCATTTAAGATGAGTGTCTGGGAAGGACAATCATATATTGGCAATAAGCCTACTGCAAGCCTGAAGCGTGGTAGACTAGTCAATTCCAAACAATAAAAGTCCTCGAGAAATTGGAGCAAGTAATAAAGATGGTCAAGTCGAGGTTATAGTAAAAAGGTCTCCTGAAGAGACATTAGACATGATGGTTCCAGAAGAACCCAGGAACCTGAAAATAAAGAGATCTCGTTATATAGTATCATGTCTACGAAATGTATGGAATCGAAATAAAATCGACGTCGTCATAAATTTTATGTAATGTAGCGCTTGAAATGAGGATCAAGAAGATATGCCTATGAATGAATACAAAGAAATGATTGGCCAAAATGGAAAGACGCAAATACGGAAGAGTTGAATTCTCTATTGAAAAGGAAAGTTTTGGACCAGTAGTCCATACAACAAAATTTGTAAAACATATAGACATGAAAAGGTCTTTTGTGCGAATCAAAATTTGAAAAGAAAATGATATAAGGTAAAATTGGTGGCACAAGAATTTCGCAAAGACCCATAATTGATTATGAGGAGACGCATTCTCCAGTGGTAGATACAATGATTTTTCATTATGTTATTAGTCTGGTAATGCAAAGAGAGAACTGAAATGCGTCTAATAAATATCATGATTTACTTGACACTGAAAGTTTACATGAAAATACCTGATGAAGGATTTAATGTGTCAAAATCTTGTAACGTAAGTTCTCGAGAATGTTATTATTGGAATAAATAGATTCAATTCTGAATATGTTATGTTTGTTATATGATTGAATTGAATATAAGTGGAACTCCTCATGAGTATCCTAAAGCAACTGAGTGCTTAAAATGTAATATGAAACATCGTAGGATGTAATTATTGTGCACCAATACACCATAGGTGATAAACTGAACCTGGTGATTATGATACTTTAATGTATAAGAATGGTACAATATATATTGGAGAAATAGATGTTATTGTTCTTCCAATTGAAGAGTTAATGCACTTGCGTAATTGGTCAAGATGGAAAAGTCCTTGATGGATTGATGATGCCTGCAGCATTGATATCAATACCTTAAGAAGTATTATATAAAGGTAATATAATATGTATGGACTAAAATAAGGGGGTTTAGTGTTATAATACTCATGAGATATCCCGATAAAGAGCAACATAAGTTTGATTGTATTATCCAGCTTGTATCAAAAGTTTTATTTTAAAAGTTCACTCGCAGTTTACAGTGATAATGTCTTAGCATTATCGAGAGACTCTGTAGAACTTTTAAAATGGGGGGTTTTTGAAAGTCCTTGACATAGTGCACTTGTTGCTTGACCTATAATTCGAGTATATATGTAATGAAATGTTTACCAATCCATCAAAGTATATCTTGAAAAGATGGTGGGACATTTTACAATGGACATAGCTCATATTTAAAGTGCATTAAAGGTTGTCCAATTACTTGATATGGAACATTATTCATTTCATCTCCTACCAAAGTAGAGATTTTCACTCTAGAAGTACCATAGTTAAATATATATATATATATATATATACACACACATTAGTATATGTCTTGCTAGTTATGCATGATTATTATATCTTCCACATGAACTTATTGTCATAATATAGTCTATGTCAAGCGAGGAGACACCAGAATGAGTTAAAACAAATAATTCAGGTATGAGCGATATTTGATTATATTTCACTAACCCATACAAACAAGTTTGGTTAGTCTTGTAGATGCAAGGAATATAACACATCACATTTGTTGATCTCGTGCCATTTATTTACGAGAGGAGGCAACATTAGTTCAACTTAAAGAATTGCACTTACGAGAGCAGGGACTAAAATTCTGGAATGAAGATCATACATCAATGATTCAACTTAAAGATTTTCATGTCAAGTGATCAAGAACGCAAATCATTGACTACAAAACTTTGAGCAACTTTCTTAGAAGATTGACACCATCATTCAAATGATACATATTAAAATGAGGGGGAGTATTTAACATGTTGCACTCTTTTTTTCTTCACTAAGTTTTGTCCCATCGGGTTTTCTTAGTAAGGTTTTTAACGAGGCAACACACCTGATCCAGAAGTATCAGGGGGAGAAAATACGCGTTGCACTCTTTTTTCCTTAGCTGAGGTTTTATCCCACTGGGTTTTCCTGGCAAGGTTTTTAACGAGACAACATCACCAAGCGTATTAAAGAATAATATACTATAGCAATCCATCATGTGGATAGTCAAGGGGGGTGTTATAAATGTATATTTATTTGTGACTCTCCACATGCATAACCCCCATCTCTCCATTAGTTTTGTATTAATGTATAAGCCCTATAAATAGTGGCACGTGTATTTCATCTTGTTATATCAATGAGAATGAATTATTCTATTATCTATTCTCTCTAATCTATGTTCTAAGATCTACACATCTTGTATGTTAGTTGCTAGTAGGTCGTTGTTTTACAACATAAATGAATTTAATTTTTGACAACAATTACCTAAAATAGACACGATTTTTAAATTAATAATAATAATATTAGTTTTTTCATCTAAATTAAATATCGTATTATTATCGTTTCCGAATTATTGTGTAGATGATTTGTCGGAGGTAAAATATGGTACGAATATCGAAATTTATATTGTCGTATTAATTATTAATTTAAATCGTGAAGTTCAAATATTTTTAATATACTATATATATTTTAGGAAACTGTTAAATAACTTTAAATTATATCATCATTTCCTAACTATTATAGAGATAGATTATCATTTCCAAATTATTATTATCACATCCGAATTATTTCCGAATTATTGTGTAGATGATTTGTAGGAGATAAATATGGCAAGACCTTTGAAATTTATATGGTCGTCTTCTTTTATTCATTTAAATCGTGATTTCTGAATTATTTTGATATTTAAATGAAAGACGTATATTATTATTATTATATACGAATTATTTTGAGTATACTATATATTTTAGGGAACTATTAAATAGTTTTAAATTATATTTATTAGTAAATTAAATATCGTTTTTATCTAATTAAATCAAATAATGATGATGAGGAGATGGCTGAGGTAATCAAATAATAATGAGGAGATGATTGCGATAATGATGATTAGGAGATGATTGAGGTAATCAAATAATAATCCGGAGATTATTGTGTTGAGTAACTTAATATGATTGTCTCATAATCTAAAAATGGAAAAACATTGACATTAATAAAGGTGATCATTGCATTTAATGCTCAAATTATGATGATGAGGTCTTGATTGCGATAATTGGTAAATATTGAATTTGTATCAATGTATATATATTATTGTAAAAAAATGCATATTTCATACCGGTATACAACATATTGGTCTTGAATCGGTTTTATTTGAACATTATTAATTGGACATTTATGTCTAGAATCTTAGCGCCCAAGTCGTTTCAAAAACCATACCATTATCCCAGTCAAATATAATAACTTTCTTTCCAAACTTTCAGGCAACAACTTAGGAAACATATCAATTTTGATTAATACACAATTAATAAGATCCGAACAATAAATCATGACCCAAATCCATATGGATTTCCTAAGCAGATTAAACCACTAACAACATCCAACAATCTTTTCTCTTCCAGCAAATAATATGAATCTCAAGAACACCATGATGAACATATGAATATTAAAATACATCCGAAGAACAATACAATCATACTCGGCCCAAACATTAACACTGCAAATAATCAGTCAATTCTAGGCAACAACTTAGGAAACATATCAATCATGATTAAACCACTAACAACATACAACAATCTTTGAATATTCAGATTAAACCACTAACAACATCCAACGTCATGTCAGTTGACATCAAATAATATGACTGTCAAGAACACCATGATGAACATGTGAATATTCAAAGACATCCGAAGAACAATACAATCATACTCGATTAAAAAAATTAACAATGCAAATAATCAGACAATTCTAGACATAAATCTTCATAACCACAATCGAAAATTATAACATTAGATTGCAACAATGAATTATAAATATTATATCTCGATAAAAATAATATGGCTCTCAAGAACACCATGACGAACATATGAATATTCAAAGACATCCGAAGAACAATACAATCATACTTGTTTCAAACATTAACAATGCAAATAATCAGACAATTCTAGACATAAATCTTCATAACCACAATCGAAAATTATAACATCATATTACAACAATGAATTATAAATATTATATCTCAATCAAAATAATATGACTCTCAAGAACACCATGATGAACATATGAATATTAAAACACATCCGAAGAACAATACAATCATACTCGATTCAAACATTAACAATGCAAATAATCAGACAATTCTAGGCATAAATCTTCATAACCATAATCGAAAATTATAACATCATATTACAACAATGAATTATAAATATTATATCTTGATAATAACAATAACATAACATAACGAAATAATATAAACATGGTAAAGGTATACTTACGACTTGGAATGCTTCCACGATCGAAGATGTTGAATCGATTTTGGAGAATCAAAAGATATGGGTTGAATGGTGGAGGAGGATATCAAACTTTCATAGGAAGAAGTGGGTAGTTATGAGAAAGGAGAATGAAAAAAAAAAAGAACACAATTTATATAGGTAAAATTCGGAGCTCCATTTCATAGTTGGATCCATGAGGACCCTCTCTAAGGCCTCTATTCGACCCGAGTCTAATCTTTTATTATATAGATAGAATAGATGTCTTATGATATGATATTGCGAGAGATGATATTGTACAAAGCGTCCTTAACATACAAAGTGTAGGAAGCCATCTCAGCCGTTGATTTGCATTTTAAAACAACATCCCCCCATTTTAATTATCAACGTTTTTTTTTGTTTGCCGTTAACAAATCAAGGTCAAATTAGACAAATTACTGCTATAATAATTTGATTTTTTTATAACCATGACACCCAAATCATCTCATTAATTGACAGTTATTATGATTTGCTATAATCGTGGAAATCACAAACTCAAAACTCCATAAACATCATACTCTGTAAACAAAAAAAAGCAGAGCAACCATATCAAACAACATCAGACGACCACAATCACTCGATTTAGGACGGATTATGACTCCAAAACACAAATCAAGTAAGCAGAAGTTCATATTGTTACTTTAATTTTGATCGTCTGTCCATTTTCATCGTCTATGATGAATAAATGAAAACCCTAAAATTACGTTTGTATGAAAGATGAATAAGCAAAAAGAATAATGACAAGCCTTCGAATGTACAAAATACATGGATGTTTAGATGCGTGTGTTATGTTGAAAGATGAATAAGATGATTGAATATCTTTGTGGTTGAATATTATTGAACGACTGTATTTGTTAGTGCGCGTTTGATGAAAATTTTAAAGGCGTTTTAAGTTTGTCATTGATTTTAATGATTTCACATAATCATGTTGTTAAAACGCATGTTAATATAACAGGACGCACTTAGAATGTGTGAGAATTATAATCAAATGCTATGTTGATAAACGCACTTATAATACACTAAAACACATGCGGGTTTAATGACATGTCTTTTATATCATAGCTTAAGTATGTATGTATATTCACATATTAGATAGAGTTACAACCGTTCATTGTTAGTTTGACGTTCAAGGATGGCGTCAAGTTGTAAAAGGAAGAAACTGACTGGATGGCTTGTAAAACCCCTGGCTTATTTTTCAGAATAAAATTGATGGTAACGACCTTTGAAACCCGCGGTCTTCCCTTAGGGGGTGACACAAAGTGCGCTGGACAATAAGGCATTTGGCAATTAATATTTAACTAGTGGGGTGCAAAAACATTCAATTTATATCCTTTTTAGGATCTAAAAAAATAACAAAAGCATCATTATGTACCATCCACCATCGTTATCTCTACTCCCTAAAATTTAACAAAATGGGATGTGAGTGATTTTTAAAATGAGAGATAAATTTTGAAAAGGTTGATTTTTTGTTAATTAAAATATAGAGTAGATTACAGTGGAGGGGTGTGAATGTTCTAAGGCTTTCGACATGATGCTCGGAACACATACAATGAGAATCACTTAATATGTTTTTTTTTTTGGAAATTTAGATAACTATCGTAATATCATACTCTAATTAAAGAAAATAAAATACTTAGTGTGTTTTAATATTAAGGTTTGTAAAAAAGTTATCGTCATTCAAAAATCAAGGGGAAAGTTATTTTAGAAATGTGATTATTGTCTAAATAACCAAAAGTTAAGTGAGCAAGAATGTAAGTATTGTTTAAAAAATCAAAGCTTACATGGTTGATAACAAATAGACAAATTTGCTGGAAAGTCTTTAAAACATGCATTAAATGTTGTACCTTGAACAATCATACTTGTATTTAGGGCTGTAAACAAACTAAACGTTCGGCGAACAGTTTGTGAACTATTCGGCGGGAAGTTCGTTTGTGTTCGTTCGTTTAATAAATGAACAAACACAAACAAAATATTCTGTTCGTTTAGTTAAACAAACGAACATGAACAGAGGCCGCGTTCGTTCGTTTATGTTCGTGAACGTTCGGTAACGTGTTCGTGTATGTTTGTTTTTGTTCGATAGTTCATTAGGGTTTTTAATTGTAACACCCCGCCCCTCTCATCACCAATATTGTCCGCTTTGCCTATCCAGAGCTCACGGATTTGTTTTTGGTTGCCCAGTGGAGACTTCCCAGGAGGTCACCCATCCTGAAATTTCTCCCACCTGAGCACGCTTAACTGTGGAGTTCTCCTCTCATCCACTAACATTAAGCCCCAAAACGCGTTGGTGATTTAAGAGGCATTGGATTACATATGAACCAAGGATCTCTCCTGGCCACGGTTGATGTGGGATTTTTTTGAGGTGTCACATTCACCCCCTGTTAGAGTCTCATCGTCCCTGATGAGGTATGTACCCACCATCCCGAACGGCACAGGAGTGGCTCTGATACCATCTGTAACACCCCGCCCCTCTCACCACCAATATTGTCCGCTTTGCCCTCCCAGAGCTCACGGATTTGTTTTTGGTCGCCCCGGTGGAGACTTCCCAGGAGGTCACCCATCCTGATACTACTCCCACCTGAGCATGCTTAACTGTGGAGTTCTCCTCTCATCCACTAACATTAAGCCCCAAAACGCGTTGGTGATTTAAGAGGCAAGACATTACTTATGAACCAAAGATCTCTCCTGGCCACGGCCGATGTGGGATTTTCCTGGGGTGTCACATTCACCCCTGTTAGAGTCTCATCGTCCCTGATGAGGTGTGCACCCACCATCCCGAACGGCACAGGAGTGGCTCTGATACCATCTGTAACATCCCGCCCCTCTGACCACCAATATTGTCCGCTTTGCCTCGATAGGTTTGCCCATCTGTAACACCCCGCCCCTCTCACCACCAATATTGTCCGCTTTACCCATCCAGAGCTCACGGATTTGTTTTTGGTTGCCTAGTGGAGACTTCCCACGAGGTCACCCATCCTAGAATTTCTCCCACCTGAGAACGCTTAACTGTGGAGTTCTCCTCTCATCCACTATCATTAAGCCCCAAAACGCGTTGGTGATATAAGAGGCAAGACATTACTTATGAACCAAGGATCTCTCCTGGCCACGACCGATGTGGGATTTTCCTGGGGTGTCACATTCACCCCTGTTAGAGTCTCATCGTCCCTGATGAGGTATGCACCCACCATCCCGAACGGCACAGGAGTGGCTCTGATACCATTTGTAACACCCCGCCCCTCTCACCACCAATATTGTCCGCTTTGCCCACCCAGAGCTCACAGATTTGTTTTTGGGTGCCCCGGTGGAAACTTCCCAGGAGGTCACCCATCCTGAAACTGCTCCCACCTGAGCACGCTTAACTGTGGAGTTCTCCTCTCATCCACTAACATTAAGCCCCAAAACGCGTTGGTGATTTAAGAGGCAAGACATTACTTATGAACCAAGGATCTCTCCTGGCCACGGCCGATGTGGGATTTTCCTGGGGTGTCACATTAGTTTTTTATATTTAATTTAAGTATTTCAAATTTCCTAGTGGTAGATTATTTAACATATATTTGTGACACCCGACATGTTTGGGTCAACATTTTATAAACACATAAAGTCTACCTTAGCGAGAAACGTTTATTAAACATACTTAACGGGGTCAGTTGAGTCGGAACACAGTCCGTATTGTCCAGGGTTCAATGATTTGGAGGATCATTGGGTTAATCACACACACACACACACACACACACACACACACGTTACGAGTCCCGTTGTTGGTGAATTACATAAACTAGAATAAGTGTTATGCGTAGATGGAGTCCTATATGGTGGATTATTGCAAATACGTGTTTAAACGATGTGTAGATGATTATCCATGCTTATATATGTTAAACATAGGTTAGGATTACATGTTCATGTGTTAGGATGTGTTAAAATGCGTTAAAATGACAAAACTGGAAAACCTAGAAAACATGGGTCTTGGTTTGACCCATAGCGTGGGGGCGAACCTGGGATGGGATCTTGGTTCGACCCATAGCATAGGGGCAAACCTGGAATGGGAAAACAACAATAAGTTCATTCGACCTGTATAGATACATTCGACCTTGTACAGGGGGCGAATGTAGATCAGTATAAATACCACACTTGTCATTTTTCATCATTTCACAAACCCTAAACGCCTCTAAACACTCTCTAGCAACTTTAATCATTGGGGAAGGAGTTTTTGCCCTTGTTTTCCATAATCTAACCTACAAACATCTTCTAAACAAGGATCTAAGGTGTGTTCTTCATCCTAAATCCTTTTTAAAGTTTTTTGATTCGTTTTCATTGAACCCCAAGGGTTTAGATCCGATTCAAACATGTTTTCATGGATAAAAACCTTCCTAACATCTTTCCAAACAAAACCTTTTCATAAACAATGAGTTTTCATATAAGTTAACATGTGTTATGTTGTGTTAATGATGTTTTTATGATGTGTTATGCATTGTTTGATGATTGATTGCTGTATAGATGTTATAACAATGATCTAGGACTGTTATTAATGATGATTTATGATTGAAATAGGTTACAATTGGTTGTTGATGATGTTTTGCTCATTTTAGGGATTTTGGGTTAGATTTAGGGCTTGTTCATGATGTTATGGATAATGAAATGATTAGGGGTTTTGTTACACATGATAATCTGAACATGTTGAGTTGATTATTGAATGATTTTAGAAAGTTTCCTAATTGGGTAAATATTGCATGCGTTTGATGTGACATCTCCATAATTTGCCATTTTGGATAACTTGTAAAACAGACGGATTTCAGGATAAAACTGGTAGGGTTTTCTGTCACACCCTCAAAATCCACTTGCGGAGTTTTACCGCGAGGCGCATGACAAACCAGGATCCAAACCAACGATCACAATAAACAAGTCTAAATGAATATAAATGCAATTTCAAAACATAGTTTAAAAATCCCGTTTACAGCGGAAGCTTATTCAAAAACAATAACTCAATAATGAAACAATAGTTCAACGTTCAAAAGACCATGCAACCCTAGTAAGACGCCGTGCAGACGCGTGCGCCCTAGTCCTGTCGTGCTACCTTAGCGACCTGAGAAAACATGTAAAAGTTTACGTCAGCACAAAAATGCTGGTGAGTTTACAGGTTTTGTATCCAAGTACCAAGTCCACCTGTCCATACTATAACAAATCGAAAATCAGTATACGCTAGCTAGGCGTACGTTTTGTTACTACCACGATTGGAAAACCATTACTAACGCGAATACCAAAAGTATGCCCGATGTAGTTCCTGTTGTTCCTGTTGTTCCTGTTTGAGACAATATGCACCCGCCGACCCTCCAAGTCGACGAGCGGGGTTGGTCACTCCCAATAGCGCTATTCACATTTCCCCGTTGTGCAAACCCGCACATTCATGGTTCCCCCCGGGACTTCCAAAGATCGTGTAGTACACAATAGAAACCCATAGTATGACAGTAGTTACCAAATAATCGTTTTAACACATGTTTTCTCCCCCGAAAATATGAAACCAGTTTAAAAGAGGGGCCGTAAACTCACCTTAAGTTGCGTTACTCCTTAACCCGAGTAAACTCAGCTGCTATGCTAGTCCCGTAAAGTGGCGACCTAACATACGACAGTTACAAGTACTTAGACTAATAACCCGCAGGTTAATTAGTCCCTAGATGTCCAGACCATAACCAAGTTCGTTTGAAAACACCGTGACTGTTTAACTGACCCAAAGTACAAGACTCGACATCCCATTGGTGACCCGAGACTCCCCGTGTTATGTTTACGCTCCAAAACATACAATAACGCAATTACACTTAACATACGTTAACGCACAACAAGTTATAGCACATCGTTCACGTATCACCGAATTACATCCAAATATATGTTACCAAGTTATTAGACATGTTGCGGGGTTCCTAGCATGTTACTACATGTTAAATCGGGTCTCGGAATGCTAATTTACACTTACAGCAGCAGTACACGCGATTAGGAAAAGTCAACTAGCAATTAGGTTGGTCAACTAGCAATTAGAAATCCTACTCGCCTCTATTATAGGCAATTAGGGCTATTCACCTGAACTTACTAGCAATTAGGGCTATTCACATGAACTTACTAGCAATTAGGGCTAATCACCTGATCTTTCACACGAGTAGGCCTCTACTCGCCTGTGTTATAGGCGATTAGCACCCTACTCGCCTATAACATAGGCGATTAGGAATGCTACTCGCCTGTAACCTTGCTGTTCCGGTTTTTCGCGCGTTTAACGCTCCAAATCAGATCCAGAACGTGTGTAACCACCCAATATCATCCCAAACACTATCCTAAACATGTTTAACCCAAAATCCTTCGTTTAACCTCGTATAATCAGTCCTGCATGCAACCAAGTAATCCAAACACCATTCACATAGCATGCAACATCATACTAACACGCGTAATCATAACCCTAATATCCAATTACTGAGATTCCTATCATCATACTATCAATATCAATACTTATCTATCATAATAACATATCAAATCATCATCATGAATCATAAAAACCCTAGCTTTCTAATCATACACACCCATAATGCATGCATATTAGTTATAATCCGATTAACAACCCTTATTGACGATTTTCAGAAAGCTTTTTCGTTTAAGAACAGGTCTGGACCATTAGGGATTGATTAAAAACGTTTATAAAGAGTTATGGATGAAAATCAAACCTTAGGATTATGAAAATATGATGATTCAAGCTTGAAACCTTGAGTTTTGATCAAAAATCGCCTTCCAGAGGTTGTTTATGTGTTGGGGCGGGTTATGAGACGACCAGGGTTGGTATAATGAAGTTTAGGAGGTTAAGTATGGTATTTATAGTCGTTTTTAGTCGTCCAGCCCGTTACTAGCGAGTATGCAGCAGTTTCAGGCGATTAGGAATCCTAATCGCCTGATTGTTCAGGCAATTGGGCCTATTCGCCCTTACCTATACACGAGTAGGGTCCTACTCGCCCTTAGGGTTCCCTACTCGCCTCCCCTATAGGTGATTAGGCCTCCTACTCGCCTATAGGGGTTGGTTTTGTGCGTTTTGCGCGTTAAACCCCGTTTTAACATATGTTAATGCATATTCACGTACCGACAAGTCACATAATGATTGTAAACACATAACACAAGTAAATACACATATTTACACTCGTTCACCAATTCCCGGGACTCGAGACTCGTACGTTCCGTATGCCCTGACGATCTTACAAATCGTCACCGTTTGTACACTTGGTTAAGGACTGACATATAACGAACCTCTAGACCAACATCCAATGATCTTCTAGACTAACCAATAGTTCCCGAACCATAACCCGACTTAACTAACCCAGTTAAGTACAATATACGCGTGACTCGCTAAGGTAGACTTTCATCTAAACAACGCTGTTAACCAGAATTTGCCGGGTGTCACATCATCCCCACGTTAAAAGAATTTTCGTCCCGAAAATTGCACAAGTACAAAAAGAACAAAAGAAATAACGAAGGAAACAAACAAAAAGATAGAATCCAAAAGAGAGATTTACCCGAGTTGTCACATCATCCCCACGTTAAAAGGAATCTCGACCCGAGATTCATTCAGCTGCCGAAGAGACATGTCTCGACTCGAACGCTTCCTTAGGAAAAAGATGAGGATACTTAGACTTCATCTGATCCTCCCGTTCCCATGTATATTCCGGTCCCCGGTCCGAGTTCCACCGAACCTTAACGATACGAATCTTGCTGTGACGCAGGCTACGAATCTTGTAATCAAGGATCTCCACAGGTTCTTCCACAATCCGAAGACGATCATCAACCTTGATCTCTTCTAGTGGAACGATGAGAGACTCGTCAGCCAGACACTTCTTCAAGTTTGACACGTGAAAGACGTTATGTACGTTACCGAGCTCCGTCGGTAGATCAAGTCGATATGCCACCGGCCCAATCCGTTCCAGGATCGTAAATGGGCCGACATATCGCGGATTGAGTTTGCCACGTTTCCCAAAGCGTATAACGCCCTTCCACGGTGAGACTTTTAGAAGTACTTTGTCATTGACTTGGAATTCCAGTGGTTTGCGACGCTGATCAGCATAACTCTTTTGCCGGTCCCGTGCCGCCGCCAACCGATTACGAATCTGTACGATCTTTTCCGAAGTTTCGTACACTAGTTCAGGCCTAGTGAGTTGACTCTCACCCACTTCAGCCCAACAAAGAGGAGAACGGCATTTCCGTCCGTACAGTGCTTCGAACGGAGCAGCCTTGATGCTCGTGTGATAACTGTTATTATACGAGAATTCTACTAACGGCAGATGAGCTTCCCAACCCTTTCCAAAATCGATCACACATGCCCGCAGCATGTCTTCTAAAGTTTGAATCGTGCGCTCACTCTGACCGTCAGTCTGTGGATGATAAGCCGTACTCATGTCTAGTTGGGTACCCAAAGCCTTGTGCAAAGACTTCCAGAAGTGAGAAGTAAAATGGGAGTCACGATCCGAGATAATAGAAACTGGTACCCCCGTGCTTAGAAACAACTTCTTTCAAGTAAAGACGAGCCAAACGATCCATGGTGTCGGTCTCCTTAATGGCAAGAAAATGAGCTGATTTCGTCAACCGATCGACAATCACCCATATCTTGTCATTCCCGCTTGGCGATTTAGGAAGTTGTGTGACAAAATCCATAGTAATCCGTTCCCATTTCCATTCCGGAATTTCAGGTTGTTGCAAGAGACCCGACGGTTTCTGGTATTCCACCTTGACCTTAGCACAGGTCAAGCATTTGCTTACGTATGAGGCTATGTCCGACCTCATGTTTGGCCACCAGTAAAGCACCTTCAGATCTTGGTACATCTTATCCGAACCAGGATGGATAGAATACCGGGACTTATGAGCCTCATCAAGGACAAGCTCCCGTAGTCCCCCGAATAAAGGAACCCATATGCGTTCTGCGAAATAGTGCAGGCCATCAGGCCTTCGCTCTAGGTGCTTGTCGGCACCGTGCATAGTTTCAGCTTTAAGGTTTTCCTCCTTCAAAGCTTCTAACTGGGCAGAACGGAGTTGGTCAGGTAGTGACGAATGAATGGTGAGCTGCAACGCCCGAACGCGACGAGGTTTAGTAGATTCCTTCCTGCTCAAGGCGTCTGCTACAACATTCGCCTTGCCAGGATGGTACTTGATAGCACAATCATAGTCGTTCAAAAGTTCAATCCAGCGACGCTGCCGTATGTTCAAGTGTTGTTGGTCGAAAATGTGTTGGAGACTCTTGTGATCGGTGTAGATGGTGCATTTGGTACCGTACAAGTAATGTCTCCAAATTTTCAACGCGAACACCACTGCACCCAACTCTAAATCATGAGTTGCGTAGTTCTTCTCGTGCACTTTGAGTTGACGAGATGCATACGCAATCACTTTCTCGCGTTGCATCAACACGCAACCGAGACCATGAATAGAAGCATCACAGTAGACAACGAAATCATCAGGACCCTCAGGTAAAGACAAAATAGGAGCAGAACACAGTTTAGACTTCAGTTCTTCAAACGCTGACTCTTGTGGTTCACCCCAGTCGAATTTCTTATCCTTCTGAGTGAGAGTGGTGAGGGGTTGAGCAATCTTCGAGAACCCCTGAATGAAACGACGATAATAGCCCGCAAGGCCTAGGAATTGCCGCACCTCAGTTGGCGTCTTTGGTGCTCCCCAGTCTTTGATCGCTTCGATCTTAGCTGGATCGACATGAATCCCTAGTTCATTAACCACATGTCCTAGGAATTGAACTTCGCGTAACCAAAAGTCACACTTTGAGAACTTGGCGTAAAGTTGTTCCCGTCGCAAGAGTTCCAAAACTAACCGCAGATGTTCCTCGTGTTCGGTCTCGTTCTTGGAGTAGATCAGAATGTCATCAATAAACACAATGACGAACTTATCCAGATATGGTTTACAGACGCGGTTCATCAAGTCCATGAAAACCGCCGGTGCGTTCGTGAGACCGAAAGGCATGACCAAGAATTCGAAATGGCCATAACGTGTTCGAAAGGCAGTCTTGGCAACGTCAGCCTCCCTGACGCGCAGCTGGTGATAACCGGACCTCAAGTCGATTTTGGAATAATAACTAGAACCCTGAAGCTGGTCGAATAGATCATCAATACGTGGAAGAGGATAACGGTTCTTGACGGTCAATTTGTTCAGTTCTCTGTAGTCCACACACAATCGGAAACTTCCATCCTTCTTCTTAACAAATAGAATCGGGGCTCCCCAAGGGGAAGAACTTGGTCGGATGAAACCCTTGTCCAAGAGTTCCTGTAACTGGCTAGACAATTCCTGCATCTCGGGAGGTGCAAGACGGTAGGGGGCCCGAGCAATAGGAGCAGCCCCTGGTACAAGATCAATACCGAATTCGACTTGACGATGAGGAGGAAGACCAGATAAATCATCGGGAAAAACATCAGGAAACTCGCGTACCACCGGGATGTCGTCAATCTTCTTCTCATCACTAGAGGAAACAGATAAAAGCGCCAAAACAGCTGGATAACCCTTTCGAAGACACTTGAGGGCTTTCATGCTAGAGATGATGTTTAGCGGAACACCACCCTTGATACCGTACACAGAAAGAAATTCTCCATCAGGGAGAGGAATCCGAATAACCTTATCGTAACAGACGATCTCCGCGCGATACAAAGATAACCAATCCATTCCTACTACAACGTCAAAACTACCCAAAGGTACCGGCATAAGGTCGATGGGGAACGATAAACCCGACAACTCCAATTGACACTCCCGAAGGACACTAGTAGCTTCAATCGTTTTACCGTCAGCCAACTCAATAATATACTTGGTCTCTAATGGTACGGGTACTACATCTAGCAGTCGACTAATATCCATGGATACAAAACTCTTGTCGGCACCAGAATCAAATAACACGCTAACAGAACGATTATTGAGAAGAAACGTACCGGTGACTGTGTCAGGGTCCTGTCTAGCCTCAGCAGCTCCAATGACGAAGGCACGTGCATTTCTGCCGCCGCCCCCGTTGTTCCCATTTCCGTTGTTCCCACCCTGCTTCAGTTTTGGGCAATCCTTCTTGTAATGCCCAGTGTCACCACAGTTGTAGCATCCTTGTTTTCCTGTAATCCCCTGAGTAGTCGGAGCTGAGCTGTTAGTCGGAGCCTGAGTCGATGGAAGTGTAGCCCGACAATCTTTAGCATAGTGGCCTGTTCGCTGGCAGCGGTGACAGCGGTTACTGTCGCAGTTCCCTTGGTGATGGCGTCCACACTTGTTACATTTGGGCAGTTTTCCCGCATAACCACCCTGCTTGTTACCCGAAGAAGATGAACCCCCATTATCAAACCTTTTACCCTGCTGTGCAGACCCAGATCCTTTCCCGTCATTTTCCCACTTGCGCTTGTTGTTCTCTGGAGCCTTAACAGTCGAACCTTTCGCAGGCAAAATCCCCTCATTCACCTTTAAGTTGGTCATCCTATGGGCCGATCGAACTACCTCTGCATACGTAGGATGATTTCCAGCAGCCACTAACCCTGCAATTTCCGGTACTAACCCTGAGACATAGTGTTCAATCCTACGATATTCTGGCACGTGCAGATCGGGACACAGCACTGCCAACTCATTCCGCCTCACAGTATACTTCTCAATTTCCGACCCAGTCATCTTGAGGTTCCACACCTCCTGCTCCAGCTTCTGTACCTCTTCCCTCGGGCAATACTCCCGCTTCAGCAACTGCACAAAGTTCTCCCATGGAATAGCATATGCCTCCCCAATACCCATATTCTGGGTGATGCCATTCCACCAAGTCAATGCCACGTCCTGAAATAACGCAGCAGAATACTTTACCCGATCTTCTGGGAGACAGTTACACATCAGAAATACCGACTCCACTTTCTCCAACCACCTAAGCAAGCTCACTGCACCCTCAGTGCCAGAGAATTCCTGGGGCTTACAGTCCCGGAACATCTTGTAGGTGCACATGGGTGGGGGTGGGTCAACAGGACCACCTGAAATGAGACGTATGAGAACTACGAATAACGTAAACAAGGTTCACCAATGAGGCAAAGGAAATGGATAAATCAACTTACCACCACCGTTGTGCCCTAACTGAAAGGCAGCTTGGAGCAAGTTGTTCAGATCAGCCTGCGATAGGTTAATACCTCCACCACGACCACCAGCACCACCGCGACCACCACCACGTCCACCATTGCGACCACCTCCACGTCCTCCACGCACTCCAGACATGATTCTGGCAGGAAGAATGAGAAAATTTAGTTTCGCAGTTAAAGATAACCACTAATGTTCACAAGATCAAAGCTAGATCCAATCCAGGACTATCCCCTCAAACCCAGAGCTCACTAGGGCTTCCATGCATTTCGGTTTATGATTTTGTGTGCACCCAAAATGATAAACCGCTCTACATGGTCCTCCAAGTGTTCTCCTAGTTCAAAGTTCAAATCACCGAACATAGACTCTTAGCTACACACCGTAATACTACGGTAGTTCATGACAAGTGCTTCTATTGGAGTGCGAAAGGGAGATGTCCGAGCCTTGGACAAATCTCAAGAGCACACGAGTTACTCCAATAGACTACACTGCCTAGAAAACAAGTAACCCAACCTAAGATAGAACGGATGATGTAACGTAGAAAGACCAACGATTTAGAGACACCCCGACAAGGCCATACGTAAACCACTATAACGTTTAGTACCATGTGATCGTCTAGTGTGTGCGACTCGGCTATAGACTAGACTCTACATGCGGTCCTAGTTCACTATAACCATTGGCTCTGATACCAATCTGTCACACCCTCAAAATCCACTTGCGGAGTTTTACCGCGAGGCGCATGACAAACCAGGATCCAAACCAACGATCACAATAAACAAGTCTAAATGAATATAAATGCAATTTCAAAACATAGTTTAAAAATCCCGTTTACAGCGGAAGCTTATTCAAAAACAATAACTCAATAATGAAACAATAGTTCAACGTTCAAAAGACCATGCAACCCTAGTAAGACGCCGTGCAGACGCGTGCGCCCTAGTCCTGTCGTGCTACCTTAGCGACCTGAGAAAACATGTAAAAGTTTACGTCAGCACAAAAATGCTGGTGAGTTTACAGGTTTTGTATCCAAGTACCAAGTCCACCTGTCCATACTATAACAAATCGAAAATCAGTATACGCTAGCTAGGCGTACGTTTTGTTACTACCACGATTGGAAAACCATTACTAACGCGAATACCAAAAGTATGCCCGATGTAGTTCCTGTTGTTCCTGTTGTTCCTGTTTGAGACAATATGCACCCGCCGACCCTCCAAGTCGACGAGCGGGGTTGGTCACTCCCAATAGCGCTATTCACATTTCCCCGTTGTGCAAACCCGCACATTCATGGTTCCCCCCGGGACTTCCAAAGATCGTGTAGTACACAATAGAAACCCATAGTATGACAGTAGTTACCAAATAATCGTTTTAACACATGTTTTCTCCCCCGAAAATATGAAACCAGTTTAAAAGAGGGGCCGTAAACTCACCTTAAGTTGCGTTACTCCTTAACCCGAGTAAACTCAGCTGCTATGCTAGTCCCGTAAAGTGGCGACCTAACATACGACAGTTACAAGTACTTAGACTAATAACCCGCAGGTTAATTAGTCCCTAGATGTCCAGACCATAACCAAGTTCGTTTGAAAACACCGTGACTGTTTAACTGACCCAAAGTACAAGACTCGACATCCCATTGGTGACCCGAGACTCCCCGTGTTATGTTTACGCTCCAAAACATACAATAACGCAATTACACTTAACATACGTTAACGCACAACAAGTTATAGCACATCGTTCACGTATCACCGAATTACATCCAAATATATGTTACCAAGTTATTAGACATGTTGCGGGGTTCCTAGCATGTTACTACATGTTAAATCGGGTCTCGGAATGCTAATTTACACTTACAGCAGCAGTACACGCGATTAGGAAAAGTCAACTAGCAATTAGGTTGGTCAACTAGCAATTAGAAATCCTACTCGCCTCTATTATAGGCAATTAGGGCTATTCACCTGAACTTACTAGCAATTAGGGCTATTCACATGAACTTACTAGCAATTAGGGCTAATCACCTGATCTTTCACACGAGTAGGCCTCTACTCGCCTGTGTTATAGGCGATTAGCACCCTACTCGCCTATAACATAGGCGATTAGGAATGCTACTCGCCTGTAACCTTGCTGTTCCGGTTTTTCGCGCGTTTAACGCTCCAAATCAGATCCAGAACGTGTGTAACCACCCAATATCATCCCAAACACTATCCTAAACATGTTTAACCCAAAATCCTTCGTTTAACCTCGTATAATCAGTCCTGCATGCAACCAAGTAATCCAAACACCATTCACATAGCATGCAACATCATACTAACACGCGTAATCATAACCCTAATATCCAATTACTGAGATTCCTATCATCATACTATCAATATCAATACTGATCTATCATAATAACATATCAAATCATCATCATGAATCATAAAAACCCTAGCTTTCTAATCATACACACCCATAATGCATGCATATTAGTTATAATCCGATTAACAACCCTTATTGACGATTTTCAGAAAGCTTTTTCGTTTAAGAACAGGTCTGGACCATTAGGGATTGATTAAAAACGTTTATAAAGAGTTATGGATGAAAATCAAACCTTAGGATTATGAAAATATGATGATTCAAGCTTGAAACCTTGAGTTTTGATCAAAAATCGCCTTCCAGAGGTTGTTTATGTGTTGGGGCGGGTTATGAGACGACCAGGGTTGGTATAATGAAGTTTAGGAGGTTAAGTATGGTATTTATAGTCGTTTTTAGTCGTCCAGCCCGTTACTAGCGAGTATGCAGCAGTTTCAGGCGATTAGGAATCCTAATCGCCTGATTGTTCAGGCAATTGGGCCTATTCGCCCTTACCTATACACGAGTAGGGTCCTACTCGCCCTTAGGGTTCCCTACTCGCCTCCCCTATAGGTGATTAGGCCTCCTACTCGCCTATAGGGGTTGGTTTTGTGTGTTTTGCGCGTTAAACCCCGTTTTAACATATGTTAATGCATATTCACGTACCGACAAGTCACATAATGATTGTAAACACATAACACAAGTAAATACACATATTTACACTCGTTCACCAATTCCCGGGACTCGAGACTCGTACGTTCCGTATGCCTTGACGATCCTACAAATCGTCACCGTTTGTACACTTGGTTAAGGACTGACATCTAACGAACCTCTAGACCAACATCCAATGATCTTCTAGACTAACCAATAGTTCCCGAACCATAACCCGACTTAACTAACCCAGTTAAGTACAATATACGCGTGACTCGCTAAGGTAGACTTTCATCTAAACAACGCTGTTAACCAGAATTTGCCGGGTGTCACATCATCCCCACGTTAAAAGAATTTTCGTCCCGAAAATTGCACAAGTACAAAAAGAACAAAAGAAAAAACGAAGGAAACAAACAAAAAGATAGAATCCAAAAGAGAGATTTACCCGAGTTGTCACATTTTGTGGAAATATGTTAATGATAGTTGAATGTTGTGATTGGTGATGTTTCGTGATGTTTTCGGACCTTTTAGATGCGTTTTGGTGCGTTTTATGAAGTTTTGCAGCAAAGGGTCAAACGTGGAACTCATTCGACCCATCGTGGGGTCGAATGTGGCTCAAATGGGTCGAACGTGGCTTCTGGGGGTCGAACGTGGCTCCTAGGGGTCGAATGTGGCACCACAGGGTCGAATCTGGGTGCCTGGGGTCGAATTTGGGTGCCTAGGGTTCGAATCTGGGTACCTCGGGGTCGAACGAACTTGATTTGGGTCGAATTAACACATGTTAAGGTCAAATGAACATGTGTTAGATCTAATAAACTTATAATTGGGTCGAAGGAACTTTATATGGGTCGAAGGAAGGTATATGGGTTGAACCAGAGGCTGTCTGGGTCGAACCAAACACAGAAAACTCCCGATTTGACCTTACGACTTCGTGTGTGTGATTTTTGATATAATCTAAGTGTTTTATGCTTGAAACTTATGTGTTAACCTTATGTACATGACTAATTGATGTAATGGGTCACCAACGGGATGTCGAGTCTGTCTGGTATGTCCGGTTAACGTTTAAACACACTTTTTAACACACGTAGTCAAGATCTGGACAATCGGGGACTAGTTAACCTTCGGGTTGATAGTCAAAACACTTATTCGAATTCATTGATAGGTTGTCATTTGTCACACCCTCAAATTCCACTTGCGGGGTTTTACCGCGAGGCGTATGACATACCAGGATCCAAGTCAACGGTCACAATAAACGACATCTATATGCAATAAAAGTTACGTAGAAATACCAACCACGCAGTTTATAAGTAAAGTATAAAACGACAGCGGAAGCAAAATTTAATGTTTACAAAACCAATGTCAAAATGTGAATGCAAACACAACCCGGTTTGCTTATGTATGCAAGACTAGACGCGGTGCGACTCCAGTGCGCCTAAGACTCCCTGCTACCTTAACGACCTGAGAAAACATGCGAAGTTAGACAACACTTAAAGTGCCGGTGAGTCACAAAGATATAGTTTGCAAAAGTTATCATAAGTAGGCCAAACCCAACAACCCTTACATCTATACCTGATGCTAGCTAGACATCGTTACATGATACTATAGTGTCGTGAACCACTGCTGACAAGATAAGAATGCCTCAAACCCGTCACCGGTTCATCACCCGGTGCCGTAAGATATAGGACAAATATGCACCCGCCACCGACCTCCAGTCGGCCCGAGTGGGGCTAGTCAAGCCCAATAGATCTATTCACACCTTCCCCGCTATGTACCCACATATTGATGGTTCACTAAGATATGAGAGGACTTTAATGATGAAAGTATAAGTCACTAAGTATCCATGAGGTATCATGTAATATGTTGGTTTAAAAGTTTAGAAAGTTTTACCGCATGTCTCTCCCCCAGAATGTTCCAAAAACAGTAAAGAATGGGGCTGTGACACTCACATTAGTTTGCGTTCCCAAAATAAGAATTTAGACAAGTCTTGATGATCCCAAGTACCGGCGATCTATCAATAAAGGTTGTATGAGAGTTGTGATTAATAACCCCAAGGCTATTCAGTCCCCGATTGTCCAGATCATGATTAAGTAAGTTTGAAAACGTGTTTGACAGTGTAACCGACACGTGAAACTGACCCGACATCCCGTTGGTGACCCACTACACAAGTAAATCAAGTACACATAGATTACACACAAGTTTCGAGCATAAAACACTTAGTTTGTATCACAAATCTCATTTTAGTTAACGTAGGGTCGAAGGTGACTGTAAATGGTCGAAGGAGACTTTAAACGGTCGAATGTGTCTACCTTCGCCCCTTTTCTCCCTCCTTCGCCCATTTGTAATACGTTCGACCATTTAGTAACCAGGTTCGACCCTGGAGTCCCTCCTTCGCACCATCGACCATACAAAGGAGGCCAGGTTCGCCCCTGTTGTGCAATTTTCCCTAAAAACGCTTCAAACACATTCAAAACGACTCGAAACATCATCAAACACAGCAGTCAAGCATGGATAACTTATCCCTACAAAACCCTATCGATCTTACACCAAAATCTAGTCGTTTTACAAGTTTCCCAAAATAGTAAATTATGGAGATGTCACATCATCATGCATGCAATCTTTACCCGATTAGGAAACTTTATGAAATCACTCAATACTTAACTTAATATACTCAGATTACCATGAACAATAAACCCCCCAATCATATCCCTATCACTATCATCATGAACAAGCCCTAGATCTAACCCAAAATCCCCAAAATGGATAAAACATCATCAATAATCAATTGTAACCTATCTCAATCATAAAACATCATCAATAGTAGTCCTAGATCATTGTTATAACATCTATACAGCAGTCAATCATCAAACAATACATAACATCACATGGAACACCATTAACACATGTTAGTTTGTATGAAACCTCATTGTTTATGAATAGGTTTTGTTTAGAAAGACATTAGGAAGGTTTTTATCTATAAAAACATGTTTGTATCAGATCTGGACTCTTGGGGTTTAATCAAAATTGTTTAAAAAGGATCTAGAATGAAGAACACACCTTAGATCTTCACTTGTAATGATTTAGAGAGTTGGATTATGAAAAATAAGCTCAAAAACTCCTTCCCCAATGATAATAGCCGAAAGAGAGTGTTTAGAGGCGTCTAGGGTTTGTGAAATGATGAAAAATGACTAAGGATGGTATTTATACTATGTCCAGGTTCGACCCCTTCGTATGGGCGAACGTGGAAGTTAAGTGGTCGAAGGAACCTTTTCAAAACAGTTAGCCAGGTTCGACCCTTCATATGGGTCGAAGGTAGTTTTATACGGTCGAAGGAGACCTTTTTAGAAGACTGAAGGCCAGGTTCGACCCTTCGAACGGTCGAACCAGAGAGGTGTCATTTTCATATTTCCAGTTTGTCGTGTTTAGCACATTTTAACGCACCTTAACGCATGAACATGTAACCCTAATCTATGTTTCACATAATTAAGCATGGACAATCATCTAAACATCATTTAAACACATACTTGTATATAATCCACCATATAAGAATCATTCTACACATAACACTTAATTTAGCTTATGTAATTCACCAATAACGGGACTCAAGACGCGTGTATATGTAAAAGACACCAATGATCCTTCAGATCATTGAACTCTGGACAATACGTAAGAAAACCCCGACTCAACTAACCCAGTTAAGTACGTAATTAAACCGTTTCCCGCTAAGGTAGACTTATAAGTTTTAAATATGTTAAGTCAAATATGCCGGGTGTCACATCATCCCCTTGTTGAAAGAATTTTCGTCCCGAAAATTGTACGAAGTCAAAAGGAAGAAGACGAAAAGAAAGAAACGAAAGAAAATTTACCGGTTGTCACATCATCCCCCCGTTGAAAGGAATCTCGTCCCGAGATTCACTCAGCTTCAGCGGTAACATGTCTAGATTCAAACGCACGCTTAGGAAAAAGATGAGGATATTTGGACTTCATCATGTCCTCCCGTTCCCACGTGAACTCCGGTCCACGATTTGAATTCCAACGGACCTTAACGATTCGGATTTTACTCCGACGAAGACTACGAATCTTGTAGTCTAGGATTTCAACTGGTTCCTCCACAATGCGAAGACGATCGTCAACCTTGATCTCTTCCAAAGGAACAATAAGAGATTCATCCGCTAAACACTTCTTCAAGTTAGACACATGGAAGACGTTGTGGACACTGCCGAGCTCCGCCGGTAAGTCAAGTTTGTATGCCACCGGTCCAATTCGTTCCAGAATTGCGAATGGTCCGACATAACGAGGGTTAAGTTTGCCACGCTTCCCAAAGCGTATGACGCCCTTCCATGGAGAAACTTTTAGAAGTACCTTGTCCCCAACCTGGAACTCCAAAGGTTTGCGACGTCGATCGGCATAACTCTTCTGACGATCCCGCGCAGCTGCTAAACGATTACGGATTTGCACGATTTTCTCCGAAGTTTCGTACACAAGTTCCGGACCAGTGAGCTGACTCTCGCCCACCTCAGCCCAACAGAGAGGAGACCGGCATTTCCTTCCGTAAAGAGCCTCGAACGGAGCTGCCTTAATGCTAGAATGGTAGCTGTTGTTGTAAGAGAACTCCACCAACGGCAGGTGATTCTCCCAACCTTTGCCAAAATCAATAACGCATGCGCGAAGCATGTCCTCCAAAGTTTGAATCGTCCGCTCACTCTGACCGTCCGTTTGCGGATGATAGGCTGTACTCATATCCAACTGAGTACCTAAGGCTTTATGTAGGACCTTCCAGAAACGCAAAGCAAAGCGAGAATCACGATCAGAAATGATAGAAACAGGCACCCCGTGCTTAGAAACCACTTCCTTAAGATAAATGCGAGCCAAGCGCTCGAGTCCGTCAGTTTCCTTAATAGGAAGGAAGTGTGCTGATTTTGTCAACCTGTCAACAATCACCCAAATCATATCACAACCATTTGGCGATTTCGGTAGTTTGGTGACAAAATCCATCGTGATTCGCTCCCACTTCCATTCGGGAAGTTCTGGTTGTTGCAGGAGACCAGACGGCCTCTGGTACTCCACCTTGACCTTCGCACAAGACAATCACCCAAATCATATCACAACCATTTGGCGATTTCGATGTTAGCTTTCATGTTTGGCCACCAGTAGAGTATCTTCAAGTCCTGATACATCTTGTCGGAGCCCGGATGAATAGAGTATCGAGATTTGTGAGCTTCGTCCAAGACAAGCTCCCGTAATCCCCCAAACAGTGGTACCCAAACTCGTTCCGCAAAGTAATGTAGGCCATCAGACCTAAGTTCGAGGTGCTTGTCAGCACTGTGCATAGTTTCAGCTTTTAGGTTTTCCTCCTTCAAAGCTTCAAGCTGCGCAGAACGAATCTGGTCAGGTAGAGAAGAATGGATAGTGAGCTGTAAAGCCTTGACACGTCGCGGGTTCGCAGATTCCTTCCTGCTCAAGGCGTCAGCCACAACGTTTGCCTTGCCAGGATGGTACTTAATGGAACAATCATAATCCTTAAGAAGCTCGACCCAGCGACGCTGCCTCATATTCAACACCTTCTGATAAAAAATGTGCTGGAGACTCTTGTGATCGGTATAAACATCGCACCTGGTACCGTACAAGTAATGCCTCCAGATCTTCAGAGCGAAAATCACCGCTCCCAATTCCAAATCATGGGTAGTGTAGTTCTTCTCGTGAACCTTAAGTTGACGAGAAGCGTAAGCAATAACTTTCCCGCGTTGCATCAACACACAACCGAGACCACGAATAGAGGCGTCACAGTACACGACGAAGTCATCCGTACCATCTGGTAAGGACAAGATAGGTGCAGTGCAGAGTTTAAGTTTCAGCAATTGGAATGCCGATTCCTGTGAATCACCCCAGTCAAACTTCCGGTCCTTCTGGGTGAGAGTAGTGAGGGGTTGAGCGATCTTCGAAAATCCCTCAATGAAACGACGATAATAACCCGCGAGACCAAGGAATTGTCGCACCTCAGATGGCGTCTTTGGTGCTTCCCAGTCTTTAATAGCCTCGATCTTAGCCGGATCGACATGAATCCCTAGTTCATTCACCACATGACCTAGAAACTGAACTTCGCGTAACCAAAAGTCACACTTCGAGAACTTAGCATACAGTTGTTCCCGTCTCAAGAGTTCCAAGACAAGTCGCAAGTGTTCCTCGTGGTCCACCTTGCTCTTGGAATAGATCAGAATGTCATCAATGAAGACGATGACAAATTTATCAAGGTAAGGCTTACAGACACGGTTCATAAGATTCATGAAAACCGCTGGTGCGTTGGTGAGACCAAAGGGCATAACCAAAAACTCAAAATGGCCGTAACGAGTACGAAAAGCAGTCTTCGGAACATCGGATTCCTGCACGCGCAACCGGTGATACCCAGACCTTAAGTCAATCTTCGAATAATAGCTGGAACCCTGAAGCTGGTCAAAGAGGTCATCAATACGAGGAAGAGGATAACGACTCTTGATGGTTACCTTGTTCAGCTCACGATAATCGATACACATACGAAGGCTCCCGTCTTTCTTCTTCACAAACAGAATAGGGGCTCCCCACGGAGAAGAGCTAGGCCGAATGAAACCCTTTTCCAAGAGTTCTTGTAACTGGTTGGACAACTCCAACATCTCTGGAGGTGCAAGACGATAAGGGGCTCGAGCAATAGGGGCCGCACCAGGTGCGAGATCAATACCAAACTCAACCTGACGATGGGGAGGAAGACCAGGTAGGTCATCAGGAAACACATCAGGAAAGTCACGAACCACGGGAATATCCTCGATCTTCTTTCCACCATCAGAAGAAACAGAAACAAGTGCCAGAATGGCCGAATAACCCTTCCGAAGATACTTGTGGGCTTTCATACAAGAAATGATGCTCAAAGGAGCGCCGCACTTCTCACCATGCACCGAGAGGATCTCTCCATCAGGGAGAGGAATACGAATAATCTTATCAAAGCAGACGATCTCCGCACGATACAAGGACAACCAATCCATGCCTACAACGACATCAAAACTACCCAAGGGCACCGGCATAAGGTCAATAGGGAAAGACAAACCCGAAAGTTCCAAACGACATTCCCGAAGAATATGTGTCGCCTCAATGTTCTTACCATCAGCCAATTCTACCAAGTACTTAGCCTCTAAGGGTGTAGGTACTATGTCTAGCAACTGACTAAACCCTACCGATACAAAGCTCCTATCGGCACCAGAATCAAATAAAACAGAAGCATAGCGATCGTTAAGAAGGAACGTACCAGTAACAGTATCTGGGTCCTGTCGGGCTTCCCCCGATCCAATGACGAAGACTCGTGCGTTTCCGCCGCCGCCTCCGTTGTTCCTGTTACCCCCACCGTTCTTTCCACCATCACCCTGCTTCAACTTGGGACAGTCCCGCTTAAAGTGACCAGCCTGACCACAGTTGTAACAACCCTGGTTCGTCTGGTTAGCAGCCTGATGAGCAGGTTTGTCGCTCAAGCGAACACGACAAGTCTGAACCTCATGTCCCGGCTTCCCACACCGCTGACAAGTAGTGAGCTTGCGGCATGGTCCATTATGGTGATAGCTACACTTGTTGCACTTCGGGTAACTACCATGATAAGAACCAGTCTTTTGCCCAGATGAAGGGGTAGAAGACTCAGACCTCTTCTGTTGCTGCCGGGGCTGGGATGGGGCAGAGTTCTTCATAGAGCTCTCCCACTTTCGCTTACTACCACAATCAGGGGCCTTCACAACAGAACCTCTAGGTGGCAGAGTACCTTCTTCCACCTTCTGGTTGGTCAGCTTATGAGCCAACCGAATAGTACCCTGAAGAGTAGCACAGTCATTCGCGGTAACCAACCCACGAATTTCAGGTACGAGTCCAGCAACAAAGAATTCTATCTTCTTGTAGTCCGGAGTATCAGCATCCAAACACATAAGGACCAACTCATGAAAACGAACAACATACTCCTCTATCTCCGAACCAACCATAGTATGATTCCACAATTCCTGCTCCAGCTTCTTGATCTCATCACGGGGACAATACTCAGTCTTCAAACGAAACACGAACTCATCCCAAGGCATGGCATTGGCCTCGGCCAACCCAACAGTCTGAATAACGGTATTCCACCACGTCAAAGCACGATTCTCAAAAGTGCCAGAAGCGTACTTCACATGGTCCACAGCAGGACAGTTACACATCGCAAAAGCAGAAACAACCTTCTCCAACCACCTCAGTAAACCCACTGCACCCTCATTCCCACTAAAGTTATGAGGCTTGCAGTCCATAAACATTTTGTAGGTACAGGTAGGAGGATGGGGATGTGGATTAACAGCAGCACCTGCAATAATGCTCAGATAAATAGAACGAACATACCTCTAAGGTATAAAGGAACAGAAGTAGTAGTAGTGTAATTACCACCGGCAAGTCCCTGTTGAGCAGCCTGCAAAGCAGCAAGAGCATCAACCACCCGTTGCTGAATTATGTTGTTCAGCTCAGCTTGGGTCATAGTAACCGGCTCATCACCACGACCACCACCGCGACCACCGCCACCACCACGGCGTCCACCACCACGAGCAGTAGGCATCCTCTGAATACAGAGAGAACAAAAAGTTCAGATTCGTCACCAGTATTAACGACTAATGCCGAGAATAGAGAACATTTCTGATTTGACCAACCCGTATCAACTACGAATCATCTAATCAGAATACTATGAGTAAGAGAGTTCCGAATGAATACTCATTCCAAAGTGTACTAATCTAAGTACGAGTGTAAGATAGTGTGTGAGTAAGCGTGTCCCTCAAAACAGAGGATAGGATGTCCGAATACGGAACAGATCTCAAAGATACGGCAAATCGCTCCAAAGCGCAACACAACCGTGTTAAGAAATCAATACGTCCATTCCTTCGTCTTCAAACCCCGAAGAAGAAGACAATGGAGAATAGGCCAAGCCTATGCAAGAATAGATGATGTAACAAACAAGTATGATGATATAGACAACCCGACAAAGTTAATAAGTTTCCCCACTAAAACGACTCATAACGTGTGACCGTCTAGTGTGTGACTCGGCTATAGACCAGACTCTACATGTAGTCCTAGTTCACTATAACCTGGCTCTGATACCAATCTGTCACACCCTCAAATTCCACTTGCGGGGTTTTACCGCGAGGCGTATGACATACCAGGATCCAAGTCAACGGTCACAATAAACGACATCTATATGCAATAAAAGTTACGTAGAAATACCAACCACGCAGTTTATAAGTAAAGTATAAAACGACAGCGGAAGCAAAATTTAATGTTTACAAAACCAATGTCAAAATGTGAATGCAAACACAACCCGGTTTGCTTATGTATGCAAGACTAGACGCGGTGCGACTCCAGTGCGCCTAAGACTCCCTGCTACCTTAACGACCTGAGAAAACATGCGAAGTTAGACAACACTTAAAGTGCCGGTGAGTCACAGAGATATAGTTTGCAAAAGTTATCATAAGTAGGCCAAACCCAACAACCCTTACATCTATACCTGATGCTAGCTAGACATCGTTACATGATACTATAGTGTCGTGAACCACTGCTGACAAGATAAGAATGCCTCAAACCCGTCACCGGTTCATCACCCGGTGCCGTAAGATATAGGACAAATATGCACCCGCCACCGACCTCCAGTCGGCCCGAGTGGGGCTAGTCAAGCCCAATAGATCTATTCACACCTTCCCCGCTATGTACCCACATATTGATGGTTCACTAAGATATGAGAGGACTTTAATGATGAAAGTATAAGTCACTAAGTATCCATGAGGTATCATGTAATATGTTGGTTTAAAAGTTTAGAAAGTTTTACCGCATGTCTCTCCCCCAGAATGTTCCAAAAACAGTAAAGAATGGGGCTGTGACACTCACCTTAGTTTGCGTTCCCAAAATAAGAATTTAGACAAGTCTTGATGATCCCAAGTACCGGCGATCTATCAATAAAGGTTGTATGAGAGTTGTGACTAATAACCCCAAGGCTATTCAGTCCCCGATTGTCCAGATCATGATTAAGTAAGTTTGAAAACGTGTTTGACAGTGTAACCGACACGTGAAACTGACCCGACATCCCGTTGGTGACCCACTACACAAGTAAATCAACTACACATAGATTACACACAAGTTTCGAGCATAAAACACTTAGTTTGTATCAAAAATCTCATTTTAGTTAACGTAGGGTCGAAGGTGACTGTAAATGGTCGAAGGAGACTTTAAACGGTCGAATGTGTCTACCTTCGCCCCTTTTCTCCCTCCTTCGCCCATTTGTAATACGTTCGACCATTTAGTAACCAGGTTCGACCCTGGAGTCCCTCCTTCGCACCATCGACCATACGTAGGAGGCCAGGTTCGCCCCTGTTGTGCAATTTTCCCTAAAAACGCTTCAAACACATTCAAAACGACTCGAAACATCATCAAACACAGCAGTCAAGCATGGATAACTTATCCCTACAAAACCCTATCGATTTTACACCAAAATCTAGTCGTTTTACAAGTTTCCCAAAATAGTAAATTATGGAGATGTCACATCATCATGCATGCAATCTTTACCCAATTAGGAAACTTTATGAAATCACTCAATACTTAACTTAATATACTCAGATTACCATGAACAATAAACCCCCCAATCATATCCCTATCACTATCATCATGAACAAGCCCTAGATCTAACCCAAAATCCCCAAAATGGATAAAACATCATCAATAATCAATTGTAACCTATTTCAATCATAAAACATCATCAATAGTAGTCCTAGATCATTGTTATAACATCTATACAGCAGTCAATCATCAAACAATACATAACATCACATGGAACACCATTAACACATGTTAGTTTGTATGAAAAACTCATTGTTTATGAATAGGTTTTGTTTAGAAAGACATTAGGAAGGTTTTTATCTATAAAAACATGTTTGTATCAGATCTGGACTCTTGGGGTTTAATCAAAATTGTTTAAAAAGGATCTAGAATGAAGAACACACCTTAGATCTTCACTTGTAATGATTTAGAGAGTTGGATTATGAAAAATAAGCTCAAAAACTCCTTCCCCAATGATAATAGCCGAAAGAGAGTGTTTAGAGGCGTCTAGGGTTTGTGAAATGATGAAAAATGACTAAGGATGGTATTTATACTATGTCCAGGTTCGACCCCTTCGTATGGGCGAACGTGGAAGTTAAGTGGTCGAAGGAACCTTTTCAAAACAGTTAGCCAGGTTCGACCCTTCATATGGGTCGAAGGTAGTTTTATACGGTCGAAGGAGACCTTTTTAGAAGACTGAAGGCCAGGTTCGACCCTTCGAACGGTCGAACCAGAGAGGTGTCATTTTCATATTTCCAGTTTGTCGTGTTTAGCACATTTTAACGCACCTTAACGCATGAACATGTAACCCTAATCTATGTTTCACATAATTAAGCATGGACAATCATCTAAACATCATTTAAACACATACTTGTATATAATCCACCATATAAGAATCATTCTACACATAACACTTAATTTAGCTTATGTAATTCACCAATAACGGGACTCAAGACGCGTGTATATGTAAAAGACACCAATGATCCTTCAGATCATTGAACTCTGGACAATACGTAAGAAAACCCCGACTCAACTAACCCAGTTAAGTACGTAATTAAACCGTTTCCCGCTAAGGTAGACTTATAAGTTTTAAATATGTTAAGTTAAATATGCCGGGTGTCACATCATTAGTCGGGGTTATCATACACGTACTGGATTTCTAGTTATCAGGACACGCACTCTCAGGTGAGTTCACGGCCCCTCTTTTATACTCTTTTCTCTCGGGGGAGAAACATGCCACACGTTTTAACAATGCAACGATTATGTTTTGAAAACGTAACTCTTATGGAACGTAAAACTTTTGGAAACATAACACTTTTAGAAACATGACGCTTTTTGGGAATGTAACTCTTTTGAGAGATGTGACACTTTTGACACTTGGCATTTTTAAACACTGGCACTTGGCATTTGGCACTTATTTACTATACAATGCAACCCAAAGTCCTTATTGAAACCATGAATGTGCGGGGCACAACGGGGGAAATGTGGATAGATCTATTGGGCGTGACGACCCCCACTCGACGGCTGGGAGCCGGTTGGGTGCATATTGTCTCTACTTGACACTTGGCACTTGGCACTTAAACATGGGCAGCACTTTGAGCAACGCTTGTCAGTAATGGTTTCAGCAACACAATCGTAGTAGTAAGGGAACATTTGTTATTTACTTAGAGGTTTTGCACACTTGGTACTTTTGAGATGAAACTCTTTACGCTTGAAACATTTTGTAAACTTAAAACCTGTGAACTCACCAGCATTATATGTTGACATCTTTTTGGCATGTTTTCTCATGTCGCTAAGGTAGCAGCATTGAGTTTAGGCGCACGGAGTCTCACTCGCGTCTAGGATCATGTTTCGCATCTTGGATTGTTAAGCTTTAAACTTATGTTTCATCGTTAAACGTTTTGTAAAACTTAACTTGCTTCCGCTGTGGTTTGAATCATAGTTTCTAAACTATTGCATGGTTTGAATTACGTATCTTTTTACATATAGTTGTCGTTCGTTGTGACCGTTGACTTGGATCCTGGTGTGTCACGCGCCCCGCGGTAAAACTCCGCAAGTGGAAATTTGAGGGTGTGACAATATTAGTGTATCACATGTTAATATTACTTTAACTATTTTGATTAACTGTTATTTTTGGTGAATTAAACGAGGATTTCAAGTTTAATATGATACTTCTGTGTTTTTATAAGACATCATGTGATCAAGATTATGTCATGTATATTTGAGTAATTGGATTAGTATATTCTAGTCGGACAATGTTAGCAATGAAAAATGCAAATTTTCAGAATTTAATGTGTTAGTTTGTACTCGATTTTGTTCAGTAATGCCTATTTGTGTTCGTTTACATTCATTTGTGTTTGTTTGTGTTCGTTTTTGTTTGATACCTAAATTTAGCAAATAAATACAAACGAACACGAACAAAAATCTCGTTCGGTAAGTGTCCATGAACAGTTCGTGAACACGTTATTTTCTTAACAAATGAACACAAACAAAAATATCGTTCGGTAAGTGTTCGTGAACAGTTCACGAACACGTTAATTCCTTAACAAACGAACACGAACAAGGCCTTGTTCGTATTCATTTGGTTCGTTTATAGCCCTACTTGTATTGATTAAAATCTTAGACTTTCTTTGGTGCTCCATTATAATATAGATACTAGTGGGGTGCCTGCTTGTTGTGACGGGAGCACAACATTACTAAAAACGAAGCAACAACAAAAATAAATAGGTGATGATAAATGCAAACAAGGGTAGGGCACGCGTCATATTGTCTTGTTGCCTCTTACATGAGACAAAGAAGGACATCATAGACTCATCATGAAGGCTTGGCACGATGACTAAGCTTCGATATGCGCGTAAGTTTTGATTAACATATAGTAGTGTAATGTTGGAAAAAGAGGAGTTTGTCATCTCCTATTATTGTTTTTAAATTTTGTGGGTAACCTTCCTAAATACTTTATAATATAGTATAGACATAGACATAGATATAGATATATATAAAAGCATTTTAGGAATTCTCTATGTCTAACTCTTATAGTCATTGTATGTACAAGTATTGTTCACGTCGGTTGAGAGGAAAATTTTAACCATTGTATCTTTCACAAGTTAGAAGAAAATTTAAACTATTGTATCTTCCACATCTTTTGTTACTACTAAAGATTTATTGTCTTTATTGTTTTGAATGATATAGTTTTATTGTTTAAAATTAAAATTATTCAACTTAAACTACCGGCTCGATTATTACGAATTTATTTTTGATATATTTTTTTGCATTTTTTTTATTTTAACTCTCATGTTTATAAAAAATTAACATAGTTCATTCATTGTTTTACTCTACAAATATGTAGTAAGCTTCCATCATTCCATGCTATGTTTATGTCTCAACTTATAGACATTGTTTAAGTTCAGAATTATTCAACTTAAATTACTGGCTTGATTGTTACGAATTTATTTTCATCTATTTTTTACATTTTTTATTTTAACTCTCATGTTTACAAAACATAAACATAGTTCATTCATTGTTTTACTCTACAAGTACATGGTAAGTTTCCCTCGTTCGATGCCATGTTTATTTCTCATTTTATTATAGTAAGTCAAATGGCATTGCCGGTTTAAATAATTAAAAATATATGACATTGAATAATCGGTCCATATGCAAGTTGTTGTCCACAATATATGACATGTAATGAATGAGTGTCTTTTGTCAACCAACAACTCAGTTGTGTATATCACTATAATATATTGTATTCAGATCATATAGATATTGTGACACCCGGCATATTCAGGTCAATACTTTTATACCTTACATACATGCGTTTCGTACTTTACATGCATACGAGTCTATCTCAACGAAAACATTTCAAATAACTACTTAATATCATACTTAACTAGGGTTAATTAAGTCGTATTGATGATTCGGGAATCATCGGGAGTCGTTACAATGGTTTGAGAAACCATTGGGTGTCGGTCCATAACCACGTGTACAAGAATCGGTGATTCGTGGGATCGCCGGGTTTAACGCAACCACGCAAGTCTCGGGTCCCGGGAATTGGTGATCGGGTGGGAACGTGTCATTTATCATGTATTATATGTTTACAATCATTATGTGGCTTGTTGGTATGTGAATATGTGTTAACATATGTTAAAACGGGGTTTCACGCGCAAAACACACAAACTGGGAGGCTGCAGGCGATTAGGCAGGTGGGGAATAGCCTAATCGCCTATATAGGGGCGATTGGGAGGTACATATAGGCGATTAGGGGCTAATCGCATGAAGGTTCATGCGATTAGGCTCCCTACTCGCGTGTATGTCTGCGTAATCGCGTGTAACGTGCTGGACGACTAGAAACGCCTATAAATACCACCCTTGACCTCCAAAACATCATAATAACAACCCTAGCCGTCCCATAACATAACCCAACACCCAAACACCCTCTGGAACTCGTTTTTGCATCAAAACCACCATTTTCAAGCTTATTCCATCATCACCTCTTTATTACAAGGTGTGTTCTTCAAACCCAAACCTTTAAATGATTATGTTTCACTCCCTAAACGTCCAGACCTGACTTATAAATGTTTTTATCTTTGAAAATCCATTAAAAACCCTTTTTAAACAAACCTACACCTTTGCATGCGTTATATGTGTTATATGTGTTAAAGGTAGGATTTTTAGGATTGAATCATGGTTATTCTTGTGTTGTTTTGATGTTTATTGCTGTTATAAGTTAGTATGATGATGTCCTAGGAGTTTGAATGGTTTTGGTGGTGTATTATTGATACTTGATGTTTTGACCCGTTTGAAGGATTTTGGATGATTAAGGATGATATGAGGTGTGTTGTTGATTGTGTGATGTTAGGGTTTGCTCTAGGATGGTGCTAGAACAGTAGGATGCTATCGGACAACGTGATTATGTGGTTAAATCTGAATATTTGCTATTTAGGGCAAGTTCTTGCATGTTGATGTGATGTTTACATGCTAAGTTGCCATTTTGGGAAAACGCTCGCATTCGGGACTGTTAGAATGATGAAAACTTAGGGGTTTTGCTTAGAATATGTTTGTTAATATGTTAGAATGTTTATTGAGTGTTTTTACATGTTTCGGATCTGATTTGGAGTGTTCGGCGCGCAAATAACCACATCAGCTGCACTATAGGCGATTAGGGATCCTAATCGCCTATGTTATAGGCGATTGGAGGCCTACTCGCCTATATGGCAGCCTAATCGTGTATAAAAGTGGCGATTGGGGGTCCAATTGCCTTTACTTCATGCGATTACGATCCTAATCACTAGTTAAGCCCTGAATTGCATACCTTATGACCCTACTCGCCCCTAAATCACACGAGTAGCCCTATTCGCCCATCATTAGGGGCGATTAGCCTTTGTACTCGCCTGTTGACTAGCCCTAATCACATGTTGACTTTTCCTAATTGCTAGTTTGATTCCTAATCGCGTGTAATGCTGCTATATGTATATTTTAACATCCCGGAACATGATTTGACGCCTAGGAACATGATAGGAACCCCGGGATTCACCCAATGACTTAGTAACACGTATTCGGACCTGGTTATGCGCTAAACGGATATTATGCTAGACTAGGTGAACTGTTGCGCGTATTAAGTGTTTGATTGCATATGTGACGTGATGTCTTGTATTGTCTAACACATGAGATGTCGGGTCACCAATGGGATGTCGGGCCTTGCCCGGTACGGTCGGTTAAACGTTGGAACATCATTTCATATGTACACGGTTATGGTCTGGACTACTAGGGACTAATCAACCTACGGGTTGTTAGTCTAACACCTTATATGCTCGTCATGATAGGTCACCAGTATTAGGGGCCGTCTATTGAGCAGGTTTACTTATTGTAGTGCGAAGAGCAGCATCAGGTGAGTTTCACGGCCCCGTCTTATGCTTTACATTTTGGGGGAGACACATGCTTATACTTATTACATAAATTATCATGTTATGCTAGTGGTTGATTCATTTACATGCTATACGATACGTAAAGTCCCGGGGAAACCATGAATATGCTGGATAGCATAACGGGGGAAATGTGGATAGATCTATTGGGATTGACAGACCCCACCCGTCGGCTGGGAGCCGGGCGGGTGCATATTGTCTCGGTCGTACGTTAAATCATTTCGGGCAAAAATCATATATCGTTGTCTGTAATGGTTTCCGGTCGTAGTAGTATAACTCATGCGTCTAGCTAACGCTATTACTTTTGATATAGTGATAACATGATGGCTTTCATTACTTTAAACATTTAATTAAAAACCTGTGAACTCACCGGCATTATTTGCTGACGTTTTTAGCATGTTTGTCTCAGGTCGTTGAGGTAGCAGCTTACTATAGGCGCACGGAGTCACACGGCGTCTAGGCTTCATATGCATTATCATATCTTTTTCAGACTTATGCACTTTTACTTTTTGGGTTGTAATGAAAGTTACGCTTCCGCAGCGAATGGATTTATGAAACTTGATGGTTGTTTATTTCATTTTACGTATCATATAGTGTCGTTTATTGTGACCGTTGACTTAGATCCTGGTTTGTCATGCGCCTCGCGGTAAAACCCCGCACGTGGAATTTGAGGGTGTGACAGATTGGTATCAGAGACAGGTTATAGTGAACTAGGACTGCATGTTGAGTCAAGTCTATAGCCGAGTCGCACACACACTAGACGGTCACATTCATAAAAGTCATGTCATACGGGAATTTGCCGGGGTGTTCGTATTACATTCGTTATTATTACTTATGCTTACATCATCTATCTATTATTCTTATCTCCTATCTTGTACTTCAACTTCGCGTTGGAAACGAGGATCCTTATTACCCTTGCACAGGCAGTGGCGTACGTTGGAGTGGCTTCGGCATCCTGCGGAGATTCGTCCAAGATTCGGACGTCTCCCATTTCTATACTCCAACGGACACACCTGCTTGCACACGTTATCACACACTTGTACTTGCTGTTTATATTTTGGACATGGGTGCCTAATGGTTTGAAGGTCAGGCTAGGAGCACGCCTCGGGGACCATGTAGAGCGACTTATCATTTCGGGTGCACACGAAATAATAAGTTGAGATGCATGGAAATCCTGGTGGACTCTGCGTTTGATCTAATGACTATGATGGAACCCAATCCCTTGATTCACCTTATTTTACGGTTTCTTCATGATTCTTTGTTATCTGTTCTGGAATCTGATGTCTTGTCTTTGATCTTGACAGAAGATGGCAGGACGTCGTGGTGGTCGCGTTGGTGGTCGAGTTGGAGGCCGGAATGGCGGGGGACGTAATGGGGGTCGTGGCAACATCAGCATGACCCAGGCGGAGCTGAATAATCTGATCCAGGAGCACGTGGCAGCTGCTATTGCTGCGCAGCAGGCCGCCCACCAGGGCCATGGTGGTAATTTAATTACTCCTACCCTCATTCCTTATCTTTTATCGTGTGTTGATCGTGTTCTGACCGTGTTGTTTTGTTGATTTTAGGGGATGCTTTTCCTCCTCCACCACCTCCACCTCCTCCAGTCCACTGTACTTATAAGATGTTCCAGGATTGCAAGCCCCATAACTTCAGTGGGACTGAGGGGGCTGTGGGACTTCTCCGTTGGTTGGAGAAGGTTGAGTCTGCTTTCTCCATGTGCAATTGCCCTGTGGAGTTTCGTGTGAAGTATGCTTCGGGGACGTTTGAGGGACGTGCTTTGACTTGGTGGAATTCGACTGTTCAGACTATTGGTTTACTGGAGGCCCATGCGTTGCCATGGACCGAATTTGTGTTTCGTTTGAAGATGGAGTATTGTCCCAGGGATGAGATCAAGAGTTTGGAACATGAGCTGTGGAATCATCAGATGGTGGGATCTGAGATAGAGGAGTATACCACTCGCTACCATGAGCTGGCACTTTTGTGCCCGGATTCTGTGACGCCTGAATATAAGGCTATTGAGTTCTACATCAGTGGGTTGGTGCCTGAGATTCGCGGGTTGGTGACCGCTAATGATGCTGCTACACTTCGGGATACTATTCGATTGGCTCACAGGTTGACTAAACAGAAGGTTCAGGAGGGTCTTTTGCCTCCTAAGGGTACTGTGGTGAAGACCTCTGACAGCAACAAGAGGAAATGGGATAACACGGGTAAGGGTACAGCGCAGCCTCAGCAGCAGCAGCAGCATAAGAAGTTTGAGACTACGGGTTCGTCTTCTGGGCAAAAACAGGGTGGTTATACTGGTAGGCTGCCTAGATGTGATCGTTGTGGGTATCATCATGTGGGAAATTGTAGTTTTTGTACCCGTTGCAAGAAGAACGGGCATCTGGCCCAGACGTGCAGGGTGAATCTTCAGACTCAGCAACAGGTGGTTGCCCCTACTACTACTACCACTGCTGCACCTAGGGGTAACCAGGGATGTTTTAATTGTGGGGAGACGGGGCACTTTAAGAAGGACTGCCCCAAGCTGAAGCAAGGGAATGCTGGGAGAAATGACAGGGGCAACGGGGGGTGGCGGCAGGAACGCGCGCGCCTTCGTCATCGGGTCGGGCGAGGCCCGTCAGGATCCGGATACTGTTACTGGTACGTTTCTTCTTTGTGATCGTTATGCCTCCATTTTATTTGATTCGGGTGCCGACAAGAGTTTTATATCTGTTGAGTTTAGCCGACTGTTAGACATTGTACCGACTCCCTTAGAGGTCAAGTATTTTATAGAATTGGCTGATGGTAAGAATATTGAGGCGACTCATGTTCTTAAAGGATGCCAGTTGGAACTTTCAGGGTTATCTTTTCCTATCGACCTCATGCCGGTGTCATTGGGTAGTTTCGACGTTGTAGTGGGTATGGATTGGTTGTCCTTATATCGCGCAGAGATCGTTTGCTTCGATAAAATCATTCGCCTCCCTCTCCCGGATGGAGAGACTCTTTTGGTTCATGGCGAGAAAAGTGGAGTTCCCTTGAGCATCATTTCATGTATGAAGGCGTATAAGTATTTACGTAAGGGGTACTCCGCGATCTTAGCTCTTGTTTCGGTTTCATCTAATGATGAGAAGAAGATCGAGGACATTCCTGTCGTTCGTGATTTTCCCGACGTGTTTCCCGATGATTTGCCTGGCCTTCCACCTCACCGTCAGGTCGAATTTAACATTGATCTTGCGCCCGGCGCGGCGCCTATTGCCCGAGCTCCTTACCGCCTTGCACCTCCTGAGATGCAAGAATTATCTAACCAACTGCAGGAGTTGTTAGAAAAGGGGTTCATTAGACCTAGTTCATCCCCGTGGGGAGCTCCTATCCTATTTGTCAAAAAGAAAGATGGGAGCCTTCGTATGTGTATTGACTATCGGGAACTGAACAAGGTAACCATCAAGAATCGTTACCCGCTTCCTCGAATTGATGACTTATTCGATCAACTCCAAGGCTCCAGTTTTTATTCCAAGATAGATCTGAGGTCTGGGTATCATCAACTGCGGGTACAAGAAGCTGACATTCCAAAGACCGCTTTTCGTACACGTTATGGCCACTTTGAGTTTTTGGTCATGCCCTTCGGTCTTACGAATGCACCTGCCGTTTTCATGGACTTGATGAACCGCGTTTGCAAGCCCTATCTCGATAAATTCGTTATCGTGTTTATCGACGACATTTTGGTTTATTCTAAGAACGAGACGGATCACGAGGAGCACTTACGATTGGTTTTGGAACTTTTGAGACGGGAGCAGTTGTACGCTAAGTTCTCAAAGTGTGATTTCTGGTTACGTGAAGTACAATTCCTAGGGCATGTGGTTAATGAACTGGGAATTCATGTCGATCCGGCAAAGATTGAGGCCATTAAGGAATGGGAAGCACCAAAGACGCCATCTGAGGTGCGGCAATTCCTAGGCCTTGCGGGTTACTATCGCCGTTTCATTGAGGGATTTTCGAAGATCGCTCAACCCCTCACCTCTCTTACCCAGAAAGACCGCAAGTTTGACTGGGGTGAACCGCAGGAATCAGCATTTCAGATGCTGAAACTTAAACTTTGCTCTGCGCCCATCTTATCCTTACCTGAGGGCACAGATGATTTTGTTGTGTACTGTGACGCTTCCATTCGTGGTCTCGGTTGTGTGTTAATGCAACGCGGGAAAGTTATTGCCTACGCCTCTCGCCAACTTAAAGTCCATGAAAGGAACTACACCACTCATGATTTAGAGTTGGGTGCGGTGATCTTCGCGTTGAAGATCTGGAGACATTACTTGTACGGTACCAAGTGCGACGTATACACCGATCACAAGAGTCTCCAGCATATCTTCGACCAGAAAGTATTGAACATGAGGCAACGACGTTGGGTCGAACTCCTGAACGACTATGATTGCGCCATCAAGTACCATCCTGGTAAGGCGAATGTTGTGGCAGACGCCTTGAGCAGAAAGGAATCTGTCAAACCCCGTCGTGTTCGAGCCTTACAGCTCACTATTCATTCTTCGTTGCCTGACCAAATTCGTTCGGCACAACTGGAAGCTTTGAAGGAGGAAAACCTTAAAGCTGAAACCATGCACGGTGCTGATAAACACCTCGAGCTTGGGTCTGATGGCCTGCATTACTTTGCCGAGCGCGTTTGGGTTCCTTTATTTGGGGGTTTGCGGGGGCTTGTCTTGGACGAAGCCCACAAATCCCGGTATTCTATTCATCCGGGTTCCGATAAGATGTATCAGGACTTAAAGATACTCTATTGGTGGCCTAATATGAAGGCTGACATAGCTTCGTATGTCAGCAAGTGTCTGACCTGTGCTAAGGTCAAGGTGGAGTACCAGAAGCCGTCTGGTCTTCTACAGCAACCTGAAATTCCTGAATGGAAATGGGAGCGGATTACTATGGATTTTGTGACCAAACTTCCGAAGTCGCCCAGTGGTTGTGACATGATCTGGGTGATTGTCGACCGGTTAACAAAGTCCGCACATTTCCTCGCTATTAAGGAAACCGACAGTCTGGAGCGGTTGTCTCGTATCTATCTTAAGGAAGTGGTTTCCAGGCACGGGGTGCCCGTTTCTATCATCTCCGACCGTGACCCTCGTTTCGCCTCCCGTTTCTGGAAACAACTACATAAAGCGTTGGGTACTCAACTTGACATGAGCACCGCATATCATCCGCAAACTGACGGTCAGAGTGAGCAGACGATTCAGACGCTTGAAGACATGCTTCGAGCATGCGTCATCGATTTCGGTAAGAGTTGGGAGATTCACTTACCGTTGGTGGAGTTCTCTTACAACAATAGTTACCACTCTAGCATTAAGGCGGCACCGTTCGAGGCTCTGTATGGATGGAAGTGCCGGTCCCCTCTTTGTTGGGCCGAAGTGGGCGAAAGCCAACTCACCGGTCCAGAATTGGTGTACGAAACTTCCGAAAAGATCGTACAAATTCGTAATCGTATGGCGGCAGCTCGTGATCGTCAGAAGAGCTACGCTGATCGTCGTCGCAAACCTTTGGAGTTCCAGGTTGGCGACAGGGTTTTATTGAAGGTATCTCCATGGAAGGGCGTTATACGCTTCGGGAAGCGCGGCAAACTTAACCCTCGTTATGTCGGACCGTTCCCCATCTTGGAACGTATTGGGCCGGTGGCATACAGACTTGACTTACCAGCCGAGCTTAGTGGCGTGCATAACGTCTTCCATGTCTCGAATCTTAAGAAGTGTTTGGCAGACGAATCTCTCGTAGTTCCTCTTGAAGAAATCAAGGTTGATGATCATTTACGTATTGTAGAGGAACCAGTTGAAATCTTAGATTATAAGATTCGTAGCCTCCGTCGGAGTAAAATCCGTATCGTTAAGGTTCGTTGGAATTCTAATCGTGGACCGGAGTTCACGTGGGAACGAGAAGATCAGATGAAGGCTAAGTACCCTCATCTATTTCCTAAGCGTGCGTTTGAATCGAACTATGTGGCCTCCAAAGAGAAATGAATCTCGGGTCGAGATTCCTTTCAACTGGGGGATGATGTAACAACGGGGAAAATTTTTCTTTTCTTTCTTCCTTTCGTCTCTTCATCTACGGACTTCATTTAATTTTCGGGACGAAAATTCTTTCAACTGGGGGATGATGTGACACCCGGCATATTCAGGTCAATACTTTTATACCTTACATACATGCGTTTCGTACTTTACATGCATACGAGTCTATCTCAACGAAAACATTTCAAATAACTACTTAATATCATACTTAACTAGGGTTAATTAAGTCGTATTGATGATTCGGGAATCATCGGGAGTCGTTACAATGGTTTGAGAAACCATTGGGTGTCGGTCCATAACCACGTGTACAAGAATCGGTGATTCGTGGGATCGCCGGGTTTAACGCAACCACGCAAGTCTCGGGTCCCGGGAATTGGTGATCGGGTGGGAACGTGTCATTTATCATGTATTATATGTTTACAATCATTATGTGGCTTGTTGGTATGTGAATATGTGTTAACATATGTTAAAACGGGGTTTCACGCGCAAAACACACAAACTGGGAGGCTGCAGGCGATTAGGCAGGTGGGGAATAGCCTAATCGCCTATATAGGGGCGATTGGGAGGTACATATAGGCGATTAGGGGCTAATCGCATGAAGGTTCATGCGATTAGGCTCCCTACTCGCGTGTATGTCTGCGTAATCGCGTGTAACGTGCTGGACGACTAGAAACGCCTATAAATACCACCCTTGACCTCCAAAACATCATAATAACAACCCTAGCCGTCCCATAACATAACCCAACACCCAAACACCCTCTGGAACTCGTTTTTGCATCAAAACCACCATTTTCAAGCTTATTCCATCATCACCTCTTTATTACAAGGTGTGTTCTTCAAACCCAAACCTTTAAATGATTATGTTTCACTCCCTAAACGTCCAGACCTGACTTATAAATGTTTTTATCTTTGAAAATCCATTAAAAACCCTTTTTAAACAAACCTACACCTTTGCATGCGTTATATGTGTTATATGTGTTAAAGGTAGGATTTTTAGGATTGAATCATGGTTATTCTTGTGTTGTTTTGATGTTTATTGCTGTTATAAGTTAGTATGATGATGTCCTAGGAGTTTGAATGGTTTTGGTGGTGTATTATTGATACTTGATGTTTTGACCCGTTTGAAGGATTTTGGATGATTAAGGATGATATGAGGTGTGTTGTTGATTGTGTGATGTTAGGGTTTGCTCTAGGATGGTGCTAGAACAGTAGGATGCTATCGGACAACGTGATTATGTGGTTAAATCTGAATATTTGCTATTTAGGGCAAGTTCTTGCATGTTGATGTGATGTTTACATGCTAAGTTGCCATTTTGGGAAAACGCTCGCATTCGGGACTGTTAGAATGATGAAAACTTAGGGGTTTTGCTTAGAATATGTTTGTTAATATGTTAGAATGTTTATTGAGTGTTTTTACATGTTTCGGATCTGATTTGGAGTGTTCGGCGCGCAAATAACCACATCAGCTGCACTATAGGCGATTAGGGATCCTAATCGCCTATGTTATAGGCGATTGGAGGCCTACTCGCCTATATGGCAGCCTAATCGTGTATAAAAGTGGCGATTGGGGGTCCAATTGCCTTTACTTCATGCGATTACGATCCTAATCACTAGTTAAGCCCTGAATTGCATACCTTATGACCCTACTCGCCCCTAAATCACACGAGTAGCCCTATTCGCCCATCATTAGGGGCGATTAGCCTTTGTACTCGCCTGTTGACTAGCCCTAATCACATGTTGACTTTTCCTAATTGCTAGTTTGATTCCTAATCGCGTGTAATGCTGCTATATGTATATTTTAACATCCCGGAACATGATTTGACGCCTAGGAACATGATAGGAACCCCGGGATTCACCCAATGACTTAGTAACACGTATTCGGACCTGGTTATGCGCTAAACGGATATTATGCTAGACTAGGTGAACTGTTGCGCGTATTAAGTGTTTGATTGCATATGTGACGTGATGTCTTGTATTGTCTAACACATGAGATGTCGGGTCACCAATGGGATGTCGGGCCTTGCCCGGTACGGTCGGTTAAACGTTGGAACATCATTTCATATGTACACGGTTATGGTCTGGACTACTAGGGACTAATCAACCTACGGGTTGTTAGTCTAACACCTTATATGCTCGTCATGATAGGTCACCAGTATTAGGGGCCGTCTATTGAGCAGGTTTACTTATTGTAGTGCGAAGAGCAGCATCAGGTGAGTTTCACGGCCCCGTCTTATGCTTTACATTTTGGGGGAGACACATGCTTATACTTATTACATAAATTATCATGTTATGCTAGTGGTTGATTCATTTACATGCTATACGATACGTAAAGTCCCGGGGAAACCATGAATATGCTGGATAGCATAACGGGGGAAATGTGGATAGATCTATTGGGATTGACAGACCCCACCCGTCGGCTGGGAGCCGGGCGGGTGCATATTGTCTCGGTCGTACGTTAAATCATTTCGGGCAAAAATCATATATCGTTGTCTGTAATGGTTTCCGGTCGTAGTAGTATAACTCATGCGTCTAGCTAACGCTATTACTTTTGATATAGTGATAACATGATGGCTTTCATTACTTTAAACATTTAATTAAAAACCTGTGAACTCACCGGCATTATTTGCTGACGTTTTTAGCATGTTTGTCTCAGGTCGTTGAGGTAGCAGCTTACTATAGGCGCACGGAGTCACACGGCGTCTAGGCTTCATATGCATTATCATATCTTTTTCAGACTTATGCACTTTTACTTTTTGGGTTGTAATGAAAGTTACGCTTCCGCAGCGAATGGATTTATGAAACTTGATGGTTGTTTATTTCATTTTACGTATCATATAGTGTCGTTTATTGTGACCGTTGACTTAGATCCTGGTTTGTCATGCGCCTCGCGGTAAAACCCCGCACGTGGAATTTGAGGGTGTGACAGATATTTTGTGGTTTTTAATTGCAAAAACTTTTTTATGACAATCCTTAAGATTTTTCTATACATTAACCCATGAGTAAAGCCATAATATGGTCATGTTTCTCATGCATATCAAACCTAAACACACAAAACCATCTCATTCTACCTTATCTATCAATTTTTGTACCTTACCTATCAATTTTATGAGCGACTACGATAGTTCCATGCATCAACATATTATTCGATTTCTTTTCTATGAACTTCCTAAATATAAAAATACAACCCTATATATTAACTGTATAAAAGATTATAAAAACAATAAAGTATGGATTGGTTGGGGGCGTAAACACATAATGTTTGCAAGAATATTGTTTTAATGGTGAACAAGAGGTTACCTTAAGATCGATACCCTATATTTCACAAAATTTTGAACGCCCAAATACAACATAACGGTTATTCGCAATATTCTCGTACACAAAATCCCTTATGAATCTGCAGAAACAAAACAGAATGGTTCATTAATTGTTTTCATGGTAGAATGAAGCCATAAGATATCAGTAAGAATAAGGCATCATAAAGGTACAAATTGAAGAAAAAAAACGGTGCAATGCCTACTAACAAACCAAAGATTATAAAGAGAATAAGGAATAAGAGAGTTGTTTTATTGAGATGTATATAATACTAACACAATGGCCACTATTTATAAGGTTCTAATAGAAGGTATAAACATAAATGAGATAAAGGAGTTAGAAACATGGATAGTCACTAATCTACCTATATAATAATTGAGTAGCTCTCGGGTTGAATGGAGACCTTAGAGAGGGCCTCTAGGATCCAAGTAGGTATATGGAGCTCCATCAATTTATCTATAAAAGCCATTTTTTTCTTCATTCTACATTCAATCTTTATTCTTCCTTGACAAGTCTTCCAATTTTCATTCTCCATTCTTCTATTCGATTTTATTCAAGGTAATATTGCATCATTTTTTCTCATTTCTATTCTTAACATCTATCTATAATACATCAAACGTTTGATTTCTTCAAATCATCCTATCTTTTCTGTTTGATCTCTCATTTGTTTTATTTCGGATCTATGCAGTTATGTAATCGTATTTTTTTCTGATTCCTGGTTTATTTAGTTTTATTTTTGATTTATGCATGTATATCATCGATTTAAGCAGTTAAATCATCCTAAATATATTGAATCAGATTTATGCAGGTATATCATCGGTTTAAGCATTTATATCATCCTAAATATATTGAATCGATGATTCCTGGTTTATGCAGTTTTAATTTTCTTTGGAACAAGTTTATGCAGTTTTACTTCTGAATTGAACATGTATATCATCGATTTAAACACTTATATCATCCTAGATAGATTGTAAAGGATTTATTTAAATCGTACAGTTATGTTATCCTATCTTTTGTGTTTGATCTCTGATTTGTTTTATTTCGATCTATGCAGTTATGTCATCGTTTTTTTTATTTCTGATTTATGCAGTCTTATTTTTGATTTATGCAGGTATATCATCGATTTAAGCAGTTGTACCATCCTAAATATATTGAATCGGAATTAGTCATTGTATAAGGAAGTGTTGTCAAATTCTGTAAGTACCAACCGATATTATATCAAATGCAAACATACATTCTGTAATATATAACAATAGACAGAGAAACAATATTATATGTTTTGTTGTTTTACATATACTTTAGTATTCAATGGTTTTTGTGGTAATTTTGTTTTTGTCATCAAGATTTTTTTTTTCATATATATCTATCAGATTTAGTTAATAATATATGTTTTTACATATTCTACCACAGGATTTGATCTGAACACGCAAAAGGTATTATGTCTTATCATAATGGTGTTCAATCCAGCGCAGGCTGTTTGTTACTAATATTGCACCACAAAAAGTCATTGATTTTCAAATTTGACATATCAATTTTTAATGTTTTTATTGTAATTTATTTGAATTATTGTATTTTGAATTTATGTTTAATGTTATTGAAATAATTCAATGGTTTTCAAAATTTTGTTTAATGTCATTTATTCATATGACCTAATTTATTGTCATTAATTCAGAATTAAGGTTATTTACTTACAATAATAATAGTTGACCGATGTTAATGTCATTTAATCTATAAATTGAATATTAATCATTATTATCTTTTAACAATTTACCAAATTTATATTAACATCCTAATTATTGTTATTTAATGTTATTTTGACTGAATATTTACATTAATTTATATGTTGACCGAAGTTAATGACATTTATTATTATCTTTTAACAATTTACCGAATTTATATTAACATCATAATGATTGTTATTAACTTGAACGTCAATTTACCAAATACTAAATTAGTGATAAATGTGTTTTTGAATGCAAATTACAATATTTTTATTTAAATCCTTAAAAAATTATTTATACTTCCAGAATTTGTGAGGTTTTCTCATAAATCCTAAATCAACACCAACCGTTAAATTACAACATTTACAATATTAGGATGTTAATATAAATTCTAACACGTTAATTTACAGTGTAAATTATTTATAAGTCATAATTTTAATAAAATTATTCTCTTACTCATAATTAGTAAATATTTACATTAATTTATATGTTGACCGAAGTTAATGACATTTATTATTATCTTTTAACAATTTACCGAATTTAGATTAACATCATAATGATTGTTATTTAATGTTATTTTGACTGAATAAATAATGTCATTGTGTCAAAAATGTTGATTTCTCCTACTAAATTTAAACTTGAACGTCAATTTACCAAATACTAAATTTGTGATAAATGTATTTTTGAATGCAAATTACAATAATTTTATTTAAATCCAGAAAAAAAATCTTTATAAATAATGTCATTGATTATTATACAAAGTTAATTACATTAATTTATATGTTGACCAAAGTTAATGACATTTATTATTTTCTTTTAACAATTTACCGAATTTAGATTAACATCCTAATGATTGTTATTTAATTTTATTTTGACTGAATAAATAATGTCATTGATTATTATACAAATACTTATCATAATATTAGTATTAGATAAATGAGATTAAAATAATTTATATTACTATTTTTCGAATCTATTTGACAGATTAACATTATCATATTATGTTTACAAAGAATTTTCCTTTAATCAATTGTCATGAAACGCTAACTATCATCATGGTTGCAATAATTGTGCTAGTTTTAAGCGTCATTGACTAAATCACGTAAATTACCAATTCTTCCATTTTTATAATTCAACTATATAAATAAATCCAACTTATTCGATCATAATTGTTCGAGACACAACGATTGTGGAAGCATTGAAACAAGTCAAATTTATAAAAGGTTGCCCTATAAAAAACCTCCCATTTTGACATATTATTCAACCCATCCACGTTGCTATCTTTACTCCTAACGAGTTTCTCATGTGGGTTTAGTATTGATTTTTCACCGTGGTTTTAGCTTGATTTTTTGGTCATTGGTTATGAGTCGAACCGTCAAAACAGTTCAGGGTTTTCTGGATATATTTACCTTAAATTCTTGATGATAATATAGTTACAATGCCAAATGTCTTTCTTTTCCTCACCAAAGTTTTTTTTTTTTTTTGACAAATTTTACTGTTTTGTTATTCTAATGGTTCAGGGATACTATAAGTGGACATAAATTATTTTCAAAGCCACAAGTTCCAAATTGTCTTGCCATATCAAACCGTGTTATAGAAGCTAAAATAATTTCAGGGAGTAACATTGGAATGCGAACTTTTATCTAAAGAATTAGGTTGTCCCCATCTGATAAGAAGATTCCTTTCAGATTTAATAGAAGAGGATTCCCTCTTACTTTATGTTTCGCAATGACAATAAATAAGAGTCAAGGACAAACCCTATTTAGGATAGGTCTGTATTTGAAAGATCCTGTTTTTACACATGGGAAGTTGTTTGTCGCTGCCAAGTGACAAGAGTAGAGATGGCCTGAACATACTAATATTGGATAAAGATGACAACGTTATTAATAAATAACAAATGTTGTCTATAAAAAAATATTTTGAAGTTTGTGAATAAGAATGCGATCATATTTTGCATAAATCATTTTTTTATAATTTTTTGGTTGTATGATTTGTTAAGCTACATTTATTTACTTTGAATTTAATCTTCATTTGCATGCCGTTACAATAAATGTATGTTTATTCACTTCATTATTTGTTTTTAAATCACGTCTAATCAAACATTTGTTGATTCATATATATGTTATTGGGTAACATTAAACTTTTTTTATGATAATTTACAATCAACCAAAATTTATATAAATTGTATTACGTAACTTTCAATAAATAAAATTTACATACTACGATATTTATAGAGTTTTTTTCATTTGACATGGACATGTACCGCGTGTACACGCGGGGCTCTAACCTAGTAATTTATAAGGGAGTTAGAAACATTGATAGTCACTATTTTTTTTTTGAAAGATAAATTTCATTCACACACGCCACAAGCGGTCCTCACAGCAAGGACCCCCGAGCCTAAAAGCGACTACAACAAAATCAAAGGACACATACACCAAGCGTTCCAATCTATGTCTTTAAATCTAGATCGATTTCGAATCCAAAAAAACGAAGTGCACTTTATACTCTCTACGACTTCAATGACTCGCCGTGCATTGATAGTCACTAATGCTTTATTGTTAATGTAAAAAGACAACTTCACCCCTTTACTACATTCATTAAGTTATTATTCCATATGCATTATATGTTGTAATTACTTAAATTTGGTTGGAATCCTTCCCTCATGCTTTATAATATAGTATAGATATAGATAAATTACTTATTTATAAATAATTTAATGTATATTTAATGTTTGGTCAGTTAAAGGTTACATTTATTATATTGTTAGCATTATTTAATTTAATTTGATGTGATGTAATATGATGTATTCTAATATAATTTAATGTCTTATGATATGATATAATATTACATGTTATAAAAAAAACAAAAGATAACATGATAAATTTTATTTATGCGACAAGTTAAACGAGAGGTGTAACGAGTAATGAAGAGTGATCAGTGATATGGTACATTTGGCACAACCATTTGAGATGCAAGTTTTTATGCATTCAAATTCACTCATATTATTATTAGAGTTATTTTAAGTATACCTTATCGTCTCATTGTTTACTTGTTGCACCCCTCTTCATCTTGTAACACCAACTTTATCAATTTTCACACTAAATGACAAAAAAAAACCTCAACTTGATTAGATGTTTTTTAATTGGAGTACAATAAAACTTTATGGGTTAGGCTACATTAACTCCATCCCAAAATCTACCTTTGTACTACCTTTCTAAGTATTTATTTAAGTAATACTAATTTGCAAAGTGTAGTGTTATACTTTGTGCTTTGCTTATTAGTTGTGCAATGGTGTGTTGTAACTTGGTTATGTGTGGTTGTACGTTCGGTGGGTATAGGTGTTTCTCGTTCTCTCATTCTCACACACTTTCTTTCTCTCTCATCGTCTCTCTTCCCCCTCTCTCATTTTGCCTCTCCTCTGTCTTTGTCATCGCCGTCATAATGGTGATCGTCGGTGGCTTGAAGCTAGACATTTTGTTGGTTAGGATTTAATTGGTAATACCAAAAACTAAAATACCGAACAAATATCGAATTATAATACCGATTTGAATATTGTACTATAATAAATACCGATAATACTGAAATTTTAGACATTTTAAAAATAGATAAAAACAAATCACTCTTTACAACCCATACGTACGTACTGCAGTGTATCCCATCCATTCTTCACCAACCCTTGACCTCTCCTCTCCCTATCGATCCCAACACCAACACCAACACCAACACCAACACCAACACCAACACCACTACCCAAACCCACAGCTCCCACCCATGACTAGGGCTGCAAACGAACCGAACGAACACGAACAAGGCCTTGTTCATGTTCGTTTGTTAAGAAAGTTACGTGTTCACAAACAGTTCATGAACACTTATCGTACAAGATTTTCTGTTCGTGTTCGTTTGTGAAGAAAATACTCATGTTCGTGTTCGTTTGTTAATTTTGTTCATGAACGCACACGAACACAAATGGACATTAATGCACACAAACATGTGTTCATGAACACAAAGAAGTGTTCATGAACGGAAACAAACACAAACGGACATATATTAACTTTTGAGTAACATCGAATTCATATACATTAAGACATTTGCTAGATCCACTAAAAACATAACCTAATTGTCCAAACATACTTACTACTGGAGAAGGGAACTGGAGGTGGATGGCAGAGGGCCTTGGAGGTGGAGGTGGAGGGCATCAACGCTGGAACGTTGAAACACATGAGCTTGGATACAAAAAATAGGTTTATTGATCTCATATAGTCATATATTTACCTCATATACATTATTTGTTGGATAAAATAAATAAAAATAAAAGAATATAAAAAAGGTATAAAAATTAAAAACCTTAATAAACAATCGAATACGGTAAGTGCATTATTCATGTATGTCCCCAGCTAGTGATCCAATACTGAATGTCGAAGGTTCAGATAATCAGAAAACGACCAAGATATTAGCTTAAATATACATTCGACCATTCAGAAGGTCGAATGTAGTTTATCTTTGGTCGAATGAAGATTGAATGAAGAAGAAGGCTTCATTCGAACCCTTAAAGGGTCGAATGAACACCTTCGACCTGTTGAAAGGGGCGAAGGTGGGAGCCTATAAATAGGGAAAGGTTAGTTATTATTAGTGAGAGTTATCATTTGGAGCTTTTCCCAGTTTGTATGTATGTGATATTTTCTGTATTAGTTCTAGGTTTTGATCTGTAATTGTTAACACTTGATCTAATACACGAGTAAAGTTATGGAAATTGCTCGGTGATTCGTTATCTGTTTTCATCACGACCGTTTACAATTATTTCTGAATCATTTTGCACGATCGGAGGGGATTCCGCACCCTACGGTTGGTATTCGTGTGATCACGGTTCGTGATTACGATCCTAAAACGATTTCTCAATTGGTATCAGAGCTTAGGCTCGATTTCACGATTGCAAATTGATCTGAATTGATGAAAACTGATTACAATTCTGGTTTAAAAGTTCAAAACCCTAGAAATTTTGAAACTTTTCATAAAAACATGGTTTTTGATCAAATTGGAGTTGAATTTGATGTTATTATCAAAAATTCTTTCACAAATATTTGTCTAAATTGAAATCCGCACAAAACCTATCCAAAATCATTACATTTGGTGAAAATTTTGTCAAAAACCGATCAGATTCGTGTTCTTGAGGTTGAAGATGATGAACAGACCTGAAAAGGTCGAATGTGAGCTTCGAGGGGGCGAACCTAGAGTATTTTAGGTCGAACCAAGGGTTTTCAGGTCGAAAGTGGTTACTTTTAGGTCGAACCTAGAAGCTGTGTGTGTTGTGATTGTACATTCGACCAACTGTGGTACATTCGACCTTACGGGAGGTCGAACGTGGTTTGTTAATGGTCGAAAGTGAGTATTTGTTTTTCAAAGATTTACATTCTTGAGGTCGAACATAGACTAAGTTACATTCGACCCTTTTAAAAGGTCGAATAAGACTATTTTTTTCCAGGTTCGAACCCACGAATTTTTGGACAATATTTTTCAAATTTTAATGTGTAAAAAATTTCGCAAATTTTCTATCGAAAATTTAGAAAATTTTTGAAATAATTTTTTTTTTTGAAAAATGATAAATTACTTAGCTATATCAAGAACTGATGATCAGATAAAAGCTGCAATGCAACAAAAGCTAACATGGGAACAAGTTGTTGCATCTAAGATTCAACAATCTGTTACACGACCAACTGTGCAACCGACTAATAAAATGGTTAATGTGAATGAGTGTGTTAACAGAGAAAGTGTTAAAAGTAATGTTGTGTGTCTTGTCGAACAAGTGGGGAATGATGAGTCAAGTGAATTGTTAGAGAGTGATTTGAGTTCTGATACGAGTTCAGAAAAGAGTGAATCAAGAGGAAGTGATACATCAAATGTTGATGGAAATTCTGAGAATGGTTCTGAAAATGGTAATAATTCAGATGCTGAGGTAAAATCTAATGCTGAATGTGCTAATTGTTCTGATTATGTCATTTTGAAAAATGAAATGCTAAAACTTCTTGAGGACAAACAGAACTTAACAAATAAACTTGAAAGATTTCAAATTGAAAATAAAATTTTGACAAATAATGAAAGACATTTTATGAATCAAATTGAATCTTTTAAGAAAGAGATTTCAGAACTTCATAACACTATTTCAAAGAATAATTCCACATCAGAGATGGAAATCACAACACCTTGTGATGCTGATTCTAATTCTGAGGCAAATCAAAATTTGAAGTGAAAAATGAAAATGTGGTTGTCACTTCAGAAACTGAATCTGAAGAAAAACCCATATTCAAGTTTCCTGAAGGAGTTGAAGGATCCTACATGTTGGAAGGACATGACAAATTGATTTTCAACAAAGATTTTCCAATTGACAATATTGAACATGTAACACCCCAACCGATGTCGGAATCATCGAGGTGCCACGTAGTGACGATTGTTCAAAAGCTCATGGTACTAAAATGTAAATATTTGATTTTTGAATATTGTTTTACAACATGTAAAATTTAAATACAAGACGACAAAAATAAAGATAATTGATTGATTAAATCTAAGTCCAGAGTCCTATGTGAAGCGTCAAGCAGCTTATCCTGAAACATGCACGAAAATAATTTTGTCAACATATGATGTTGGTGAGTACTACTTAGTTTTGTACGTATAGTGTAAGTTTGAAAAGTAGTACAATTCATGTGTCTAGCATCACCAAGGCATTATGTAAACACGCAAGTAACCAAACAAGACAAGATCAAATGTAAAGTTTGCACAATGAGATTGATAATGAGCACCTCAACACGTGTGAGTCTAAAAGAGCACCATAACATAAGTTATGTCTAAATGAGCACTGTAACATAAGTTACGTCTAAATGAGCACCGTAACATAAGTTACGTCTAAATGAGCACCATAACATAAGTTATGTCTGTATGTAAAGAGCACCATAACATAAGTTATGTCTAGATGTATGATTTTGTATGTAAGCTACGTTCATGTTCAAACATAAGCACAAAGATAATCAAGACACGTATATGAATTGTAAATGAATAAAAATGTATGTGTAAATGAATATGAAAGTTTTGTATACTTGTGCATGAATCACCCCAAAAGTATAAAAAAACGAAAAAGGGGATAAGTAATACTCACTTTAGCAAGGTGGTAAGTCTTGTGTAATTGAATAAGTATATTCCAACGTTGCCAAGTATCACCCTATGTATAATGTAGCAAATAAGTCTAAGTCTATCTAGTCTATAAGTATTTTCTAGGGCTTCGAATTTGGGGATAAGTATTTATTTGATTAATAATCAAATTGTTTATTGAATATAAGAAATTTAATAAATAAATGAATAAAAGTCCTTTTGTAAATTTTAAGTTGAAGATGGTCACAAAATAAAGTTTTTAGTATGAAAATAATTTTTATAAAATTATTTTCTTGAAAATAGAATATTTAATCTATTTATTTCAAATTGTCAAATTATGACTTTAATATCTAAAAATATTAAAATTAAAGAATTTTTTAATTAAAAATTGTATTTCTGTTCCAAATGAATAGAAATAATTTATGTAAAATTTTGGTACAAAAATATTGAAAAATGAATTTATTATGATTTATTTATGATTAAAACTAACAAAAATTAATTAAAAATACAAAACGAACGGTTTTTCAGAAAAAAAAAATTATTTCTGAAATGCTTATTGTTATACAAGTTTAGGATAATTTTTGTGGAATTTATAAAATCGTTTAGATATTTTTATTGAATTTTATAATTATAAATGAATAAACTTGTATTATTAATAATATATATTAAATAAATTATTTTTGAAAAACTAAAAATTGTAAAATGAACTTTACCATTAGAAGATCATGCAGTAATTTTTGTAGAATTTAAAAAACTACTTTTAGTATTTAAAAACTATTTTAAAAGTTAATGATAAATATATAATAAAGAGCTTATCAAAAAAAAAAAACCTTGAGTGTGCTAAGATTCGAACCTGTGTGGTCTTGCTTAACAACAACAAACACAACCAACTGATCTGGATATCTGTTGGTTGTTATTTTTGCTTTGAAATAATTATATACGTTATTTGCATAAGTGTTCTTCCCCAATTCATAAGTTGCGAGCCCTAGTATTCTTAATCGATTAATTTAGCGATCAATAGCCACAGTAATGTTAGGGCTATTGATCGATTAAACATGAATAACAAAACCCATCAAAAAGATTGAACTTAGAAGAACAATTCGTGTGATTGTGATTAGTCAACAGAAAAGTCAACCATGAACAAGAAAGCTTCGAATGATGATTGAACACAGAAATTGGAGGTTAAGAGAGAGTCTTCGGCGAGTTTAGGTTGTTGTGAGAGGTCCAATTTATAGGGTGAGGCTCGGGTGAACGATTTGGTAAGGTTTGACCATGGCATCACTATTACGCGTGATAATTGATCAGTTAGGAAGGATTGGAGCTTGTTAATCGCGATGATTATGCACAAGGTTTGACGTGTATAAATTTTTCGGTCAAAAGAAACATTAAAGAGTGATTCCACGATTTCAGCTTGTTGACTTTTCTGTTTTTTTTTTCTTTTTTTTTTTTGCGTCGCACAGTAACAGGGAGGGAAAAGGAAGAAGATGGATCAGTTTTTAGATGGGGTTAAATATAATTAGGGTTGGGTTTAAATCAGAAATGATGTGTAGCCCGGTTGGTTGTGGTGTGTGTGTGTTGTGTTTGACTCGGCTTCCTGCCCGGGTTCGAGTCCCGGCAGGAGCGCTTTTTTTTGTTTAAAACAGAAAGGGGAGTTGGGCCTGGTACATGGGCTGCTGTCTGGATCAGGCTTGGGCTCAGATGTTTGGGCCGAAAATAAGGAAAGGGGTGGGTTATGGTTTGGTTTGGTTTAGTTGTTTTGGACTTAAGGTTTGGACTAGTATTATTATTATTATATAAAAATAAATAAATAAATAAATAAATAAATAAATAAAAAGTGACGGATGTCACAGAACAATCTTTACTTAAATGTATCTATGATGATAATGTTGATTTGTTAAATCAATTTAAAAATCAATTTGATCATCTGTCGTTTGAACTCAATCCTAACCAACATAAGGATCAACAGAAAAACATTGAAAATAAAAAGATTGAAAACAGGAAGAGTCCTAAGGAAAAAGGACCAAAACCAAACAAATCGAAAGGTAATGATCAGATGAAATATTCTCATCAAAAGAATTCAAGAAATTTTTCATCTAGAACATATGACTCTTATGATTATTCATATACCTCTCGATTTGATGGTTATTGGAGAAACAACTCACCACAGTATTCTCATGGTTATGTTGAATGGAGAAGCTGTTTTAAATATGGTGAAGTTGGTCATATTGCTGCTCATTGTCCCTACTGGTATTGGGATGAAGGGTATGCATGTGATTTTTTGGAATATAGGTCTTGTTATAACTGCGGAGAGTGTGGGCATTTAGTTGCTGCCTGTCCGTATGTTAAACAGAAAAAGACCGAAGTGAAATTTGCTAAAAATTCAGGCAATGTCAAAAAGCCTGTATCCTCAAAACCAATCAAGAAACAAAAGGGGAAACAGGTTATGTATGACAATCGTAACAAAATTGCCTTGAATAAAAATGGAGATTGTGATAGGATTGCTAAGGTAAGGGGAGTTCTAAGGCTAAGCCTAAGAATAACTCTAAACTTGGATCTTCATCAGTTAAGTCTGAGAAGATTCCAAACAAAGTTCAGAAGCAGGTTTCAAATAAGAAATCTGAAAAGTCAACAATCAAAACGATTTCAACAAAGTCTAAAATAAACTCTGAACGTGTTTGGAAACCCAAATCATTTTCTAAATCAATAGCAATTTCTACTTCAAATCAATCCATTGAAAAACCAATTGATTTTTCAAAAGGAGAATGGATTGATGTTCCGAGGATTGATGACCTTGGACGACCCATCATTGTGAAGGGATGGGTTCCTCTCTCCTACTAATTGTTTAACAAGTGTGCAGGTTGTTTCAGACAGACCTATTAGCTATCTTTTGATAGTTGATAGTGGGGCATCTGTATACAATATATTTATTAGAGAGGTGAAGGTCAAGGAAGTTATAGTGAGAAAGAAAAACATGAGTTCAACAGAGAAAAGAGTGTTTGTCATCTGTTTCCTTCCTGTGAAGCCGGAAAACGTTGCAATCTCATGCAATTGCTCTTAGGTTTTGGATTTCTACAACAGATGCGACAAAACGGTTTATGCTAAACTCTCTTATCTTTGTTAATGGATTTACTAATTGAAAGAACAAAGTAAGTCAAGTAGTCTGAGTGGGAAAATGGTTTTTGAAACTCAATGAGTAAACCACATCGGATATCATTTTATTTTTGTTTTTCTTCAAAAGTTTAAAAATCCAAAAATATGCTTATTTTTAGATTTTTAGGGAGAGAAAATTTCAGAATAATCAAAATAAAAATTTAGAAAATCCAAAATGAGTTTTCCTGGAGAAAAAGAGGAGATGCTAGTACATCAATGGACTATCAGACTACTCTGAAAACAAAATGATGTTACAACATTGAGTAGCTACTACAACTATATATTGGTAGGCTTGAAATCAAAGGTTAAAGTTCAGCATGGTGATATAAACCTAAAAACATTAAATGATAATCATGTGGATCAACGCCTCGTTGGCATATGGTCTTAGTACTGAAATTTCATTTGATAGATTGCCAAAATCGGAGGTTTCGGGTCGTTATATTGAAAGTTATTTGGGGATAGCCTAACTGATCTTTTGTCGTATTGATTTACGGACCTAGATCAGTCAGGGTATCTTAACAAAAGATCTTTAATGACAAATCCTTAAGTTACCGAATGAGGAACTTAACATGTGTGATGATAATCAAAGATTATCGAATGCATCGTATCAATACTATGATGAAAATCATGTATGATATTAGTCCTCACCCTGATAGAGTGCACAAGTCACTTTGAAGCATTAATTTGCTAACCTGTCACCTCTGTGCCTCATATCTTGTAACTAACGGATAACTACAATATAATCACGCGTTACAATGAAACTTTGTGCAATTCTTGATACGGGAATGTGTCACGTGTGCGGGGACCATATATTTTTCAGTATCTAATAATACCATAATGTATCTGAAGTGCTGAACAATGAATGATGATTTTGGGTTTAAATGGACAAACATATTGATAATGGTTATAGGATGCTCAATGATAAAAACAGAAAATTGTTCAAATATAGTTTTGACTGATTGTTTCAAATACTGATATGATCCTCTTACCGAAAAGTTCACAAAAATATGTTTAGTTTACTTTTATGAAATTCCATTTGAAAATTCAAAAAGATTTTTGGTGTGTTTTAGCATAAACTTTGAAAAATCAAAATGTTTTGTTTCTACTTTATTTTCGATAATCGATGATGGGATACTTAATGCGAATGCTCGGATACTTAAAAGTTGAAAAAGACTACAGATTTTCAAGTTTCTGGTGCATATTAATAATGTTTAATAGTTCAGGGGGAGAACTATTGAGGGTCAAAAGGAATGTAAAGAGTACTTCCGAGATTTTTGTCCTGTCTAACGCCGGTTGTAGTTTGTGCAGTTTTTAGTAAATTTTTCTGCAGAATCAAACACAACAGGTGCACTACTCAAGACTCATCGACAAAGTGTATAACCGAACAAGACCCAAACCTGAACATCATGATCACCAGAGCAACTAACATCCAAATGAAGTTGTAAAGGAAATGATTGAAGATTGAAGAATTCAAGATTGTTGCCTATCATCTCTGTACCAACAAATGACAAAGCCAAGATTTTTTGAGTCTGTCTAAGATTTTGAAGCTTACAGCAGAGATAGACAAGAACCTCGACATAAACGTGCATTAAGATGGAAAGTTTTCAAATCGTTCAAGATGATGAATGTAGGACTTGAAGAATTGATAACTTTCTGAATTGGTACATCACTAGCTAGGTCCAAGGGGGAGATTGTAAGTGCATTATTCATGTATGTCCCCAGCTAGTGATCCAGTACTGAATGTCAAAGGTTCAGATAATCAGAAAATGACCAAGATATTAGCTTAAATATACATTCGACCATTCGAAAGGTCGAATGTAGTTAATCTTTGGTTGAATGAAGATTGAATGAAGAAGAAGGCTTCATTCGAACCCTTAAAGGGTCGAATGAACACCTTCGACCTCTTGAAAGGGGCGAAGGTGGGGGCCTATAAATAGGGAAAAGTTAGTTATTTTTAGTGAGAGTTATCATTTGGAGCTTTTCCCAGTTTGTATGTATGTGATATTCTTTGTATTAGGTCTAGGTTTTGATCTGTAATTGTTAACATTTGATCTAATACACGAGTAAAGTTATGGAAATTGCTCGGTGATTCGTTATCTGTTTTCATCACGATCGTTTACGTTTATTTCTGAATCATTTTGCACGATCGGAGGGGATTCCGCACCCTACGGTTGGTATTCGTGAGATCACGGTTCGTGATTACGATCCTAAAACGATTTCTCAAATACAAACGAGCATAAATGAACACGCTACCAAACGTTCACGAAAATAAATGAACGAACGCGACCGCTGTTCATGTTCGTTTATTTAACTAAACGAACATAATTTTTTGTTCATGTTCATTCATTTATTAAACAAACGAACACGAACAAACTTCCCGCCGAACGGTTCATGAACTGTTCGCTGAAAGTTCAGTTCGTTTGCAGCCCTACCCATGACACCACTGGTCATCGTTGCAGTACAACCACAACACCACCACTGAAACCCTCGTCACCCGCAATCTCCACATATCCCACCCCCGTCGCTGCAATTTGTACCCACGGTTAATTTTGGTATTTTAGTGCTTTCTTTCATGTTTCATGTATTGTTCTTCATAGTATATAGTTATTCATAGTAATAGTACGTTTAAATTATCCTTCAATATAGTATTCTAAATGTCTGTTGTTGATCAAACTCATGGGAGTTAGTTTAAACTAAGACTATTTTGAATTGTTGGCTGTTCATGAGATGAAAGTTCAATGTGTTTGAGATCCAAGATTCGTATATCTTCATTAGAGAATGGATATTGGGCGTAACTCGCTTTAAAACTATCTTCATGGATCATAGTCATAAAGAAGTTTTGATAGTGATAGGATCTTTTGTTCTAAGACCTTAGAATCATATTGGAACAACTGCAGGCCTAAGATTATTCATTAATCTTATCTAGCGCTACTTCGTATCAGGGTAGCAATAAGGATAATTGATTGTGGATAGATCTGAAGCTAAGTGGGAGTTATATGCTGTCTAAGGGATTTTGTACTTCTTTACAAAGAAGTGAGAACATCTAGGCGCCTTCGTGGATTCAACTGGTATGAATGTATGGCCATACTCAAATTAGGAGTACTTTGTCAAAACACTATGAATCTGAAATGAGATAGAAATGATTAAGCAACATATGAGAATGAATCTGATCCATTGTCACACCCTCAAATTTCCACCGCGAGGCGCGTGACATACCAGGATCCCACAGCCATAAGTCATACAAACGACTCTAACTGCCCAAACCATTTAGTTCGTTTTCAAAAATCAAGTTTAGCGTTTGCCAAAAAGTTTAGTTAAGTTGCGGAAGCGTAAACCAATTGAAACATTTTAAAACCTTGCGCAAAACAGTGCGCCCAAATTAAAACCATGTGAGAGAAAACGTAAAAGCATAGGATGGGATTTAGATGTATGCCTAGACCCGAATGCAGTGAAGTGTGCAGTGCTTTCTAATCGTGGCACCGAAAGATAACTACCTGCAAAAGCATGTATATCGTGGGTCAACAAACAATGTTGGTGAGTTCACAAAGTAAGGTAAGTAAAAGTGTAGGTTTCCCAAACCAAGAACGACAGTTAGGTTTCCCAAACCCAAAAATAGTAATCGATAATCAAAACCAAGAACCAAGATCCACTAGTTCAGCGTATGCCAAGGGTAGCTAACCCATTCATGATAACTAAACAATGATATAACGAATTGTTATTCAAACGATGCACTCGCCCCGTGAGCTGGTTTTTGCCTCCCATCATTTTCTATCAACAATGATAAAGTCTAAGGTCGTAGTTCACGCCCGGCTCCTAGCACGGTGTGAGGTTTGTCAAACCTAATAGCGCTATCAACTAGTAACCCGCTTGCCATATCCTGGCAACTCATTCGGTAAATAGTGGAGGACTTCCGTGATAGAATGCAATTTAGTTCATTAAGGACACAGAGTGTGAAACTAGCAAAGCCCGACCCACACAAGGAGTCATAGCACCCCAAACCCGGGATGTGAAAGTAGTCCCAAACCGGACTAGAAAAGTTAAGTAAGTTGTCTCAAACCCGAGACGCATGGTTTTGAGAAAAGAGTAGTGAAACTCACCTGATAGAGATGCTTGTGATCTAGTGAAGTTGAATTACATAGCTACTATTGTCCGGACAGTACTTGCCCTATGATTTATTAGAAGCATGGTAAATCACAAGTTTTATCATATAGTTTGTCTACCCGACACTTGTGGACTTGGCTATTGAGTTATGTGAACCTTGGTTTCGTACTTGTGATAGAGTTAGGCATTTAAACATGAGTTTAGAACATTGTTTTATTCTAGTTATTGTGAGCACATGTTCTAGCTTTGATAACATACGTTAGTTGGCGGTAACCGATTTGTTTTTATTGTTCAAAAGATAGGACCGGTTATCTAGTGAATCAAACTTGGTTGTTTTAAGCTTAACCAAGCTTTGTAGAGTTACCACATGACATAATTGTGAGTTTTTAAGCTTTGATCGCCATTTTGTTAGCCTTTAATTTCAAGCTTGAGTTAAGAGTGTTTGTATTACAAAAACCGGTCTTATACATGGTGATCTATGTGGTTCTATAATATAAAAATCTTGGTTTCGGCTCCCCAAAGATATAACAAGGTCCAATTGGTATGGTGTTAAGATAATGTGATAACTAGTGAGTAAAACAAACAAAAAGGTGTGTGCTCATATGTTTAGCCATGTGCTAGTGATCAAGGATCAATAGTGGTCGGGTGTAATATTGCCGAGGGGTCTAGTACTCAAAGGAAAGAAAGCCTAGTGATCATACCTAGTTGATTCGATGTAGAGCCGATGGGTCTTGGGTCTTGATCTCCTCCTTGAGCTCGTCTTGGTCTTCCGATTATGGACTTGCTTTGGCCGAAGGAAAAGAGGGAGAGGTAGGAGTGTTATGAGGTGTTGGTGCAAGAAAAACTTGGTGATCTTGAAGCTCCTTATATAGGCGATGAGTGTGGACAAGGGAGTACAATTGTGGCAAGTGAATTAGCAGTGGATGTTGAAGTGGTTAAAAGTTTTAAGCATGTTTTTGTGCAAGAGAAGTGTAGGCATAAACAAACAAAGGAGGTGGCAAGCATGCTTGTGCATGAGCCGATTTCTTAGCATCCATATTTGGAGGGAGGTTGACTCACTTTATCATGTGTCATACCTTGTCTTGCTTGCCATTTTGGTGAATTAGTTGACCTCCTAAGCTTCTAGGTGTTCACCTTTGTTTTGTCCTCTAGCCGAGGTGCTTCTTCCTCATTGGTTCGGCCATGTAGTTCACCTAGGAGTTAGAATGGATAGTGACACTTCCTTGCTTCCTAACTTGTCTTATAATGTCTCTTGTGATGTTCCTTTCCTTCATGTTAGCCGATTTTCTAGACTAGTTATAAGTAGGAGGTGGTTTGCTAGGGGGATTGTATGCCATGTTTGTCTTGTTTCCCTCTTTGGTGTTAGTTTACAACTAATGTATAGGGCATGTGGAAGCTTCGGCCGATTAGGACAAGGAAGTAGGAGTTTTAGTCTAGTTGAAAGTGATGGATCATGCTTTGCTCTTTCATGAAGCCGATTGGTTCTCCAAGTTCCAAGAATGCACTTGAATCTTAGTATGATAGTGACTAATGATCCATGCTTTGTGTTTAGTAATCGGCCGATGTGAACAAGAAAGAATTTGACATATTGTGGGTAGGATCATGTGCTAGATCTTGTTTCTCTATGATGTCATGTTGCTCTTTTAAGCTAAGGTTTAGACATTCTTTTGAAAGGGATGTATCAAGGTGTAGCTAGGTTGGTTTATCAAGTTATCTCATGATATTAATCATACATGTGGGTATGCATATATATATATATATATATATATATATATATATATATATATATATATAAGCCGTGCGTGTGTGTATATATACATACGGTTATGTTTTGTGTAGTTCCATGATGAATAGATCAAATCTTATCATATTTTGTGAGTAAATTGACCTTAGCATAAGTTAGTAGTGTTGAAATTGTTCATGGTGTCCATTAGATAGTCTCCAGTACGCCTTGGATATAGGAATATCATCCGGTTTCACAAGGGTAAGAGTTAGTTATGTTCCATGCCTCTTGATGACGACATTAACATGTATTTATTTTGTTCATAGGCATCATATGTTCATTAAATGATAACCCATAGGTACATATACATCTCGTGTGTGCACGTGTGACTTATCTAGCTAACTCTGGTTAGGTAGAATGCAAGGAATCTAAGTGTAAGTAACTAGAGTCTGGTTAACGTAAGATCCTGAACTTGCGGAGTATCACATCCATGTATCATGTTAAATAAAGTTCAATAAATAACAGAAATGATAATTGATAAGGTTATCACACGACTATAAGCATGGTTAAGTAAGAAGTTAGATATTATTGAGGAAAGTAAGACATCATACTTTGATAGGGACAGTGCGATGCAACTGGGCGTCCAATTTTGTCGAGCATTATAAGCCATAATCGAGATTTGTCCAAATGGGAGACTGTTGGAATAGGTGTTCATTTATCGATTATTTAATGCGATTATCAAAGTACGATCCAAAAAAGTTACATTTTGGATGATGAACAAAGAATAATATTTATTCGTTAAATATTATTAATCACGAATAACTTCATTGAATAAATATTTAGAGAACTATTTAGTGGTTTGGAAAAATCGGTGATAATTGTTTAGAGAAACAATTGTTCGAGATGTGGATTGATTATTCAGAATAATTACTGGACAATAATTGTAAATGGTGCTGAATGATCAAATTGTCTTTATTTTATATTAACGGTGATAAGATGATTATTATTACATAATAATTATAAATGTGGATTTACTATCGGATAATAAATATTGTAGATATGTGACTTGTCGTTTAAATAATTAATCGTTAATATGTTTTATGATTAGATAATGAAATATAAGGTAAATATTATTAACAATTAATTATATAAAACTAAAGGGGGGGGGGGGTAATTAAAGATTTACTTATTCAAGGTATAGGCTCGGTGGACAAGTCATTAGTTGATGGTTTAAAGTGTACAATGAATTATTATAAGTAATCCTATTCTTCTAAACCGTACAAATCCTTGCATAACCCTAGCCACCAAGATTAAGGAGTTAATCACAAAACACCACAACACCACCACCATTATTGTTTTCCACCTCCACGTCGCCGGCCCATCCTCTTAGTCGGACCCCACCATCGCACCAACACCACACGCGCCACCCTCCTACGTCCGGCCACCCTCCAGGCGTCCCCTTCCTCTCGTCTCAACCCTCCACGCGTGACACCTTTTCGGCCGACCTTACTCTCGTGTCACGTATTGCCTCGGTCACCGCATTCCCCCTGTTTGGTAGCCTCATTTCGTGTACAACTTGTGTTAGTTTCTGGATTGGATCTAGATCGAGTGTCCGGGTGACAAGAAAGATTGGATCTTAAAGTTGGTGTATTCGGTGATTTGGCTATCTAGCGAAGCCGTTCGTTGATCCATTATGCGGGTCTTTGATTTTCGTCAAGGTAGCGATTCTAAACCCCTATGGTTGTGGTTGTTAATAATATTTGGTTGGATTTGTATTCGGAGATGTCGGTCAACAAGGGAGGTTAGGGGGTGTGGGTGGGAGGCAGTGAAGATGGAGATGTCGGATTTGGGCGGTGGCCTGAGGATGGTTTCGGGTGGTCTGAGGGTTTAGGGCGATGGTATAATGATAAGATCAAACACCTGCTTGAACCAGACTCTCTCTCTCTCTCTCTCGAAATCCTTATCAGAAACCATGATAGGTAGCAGAAGTTGGCATGTTTCATGCAGTTAGGAGCTAGCCACTTCTTTTGTGATGTTCAGTTGTAAAATTAAAGTTGATGATTGACCAATTGCATGTAATATGTGTTGCATAAAGAATGCTAAAAAAAGTTATTAGCACTTGTCCTATTTGGTTTATCAAGGGAAGGAATTGATGATTGACCAGTTTGTTCCATTGATGGATTACAATTGAGGGGGCTAAACTTCAAGACTGTTTTGTACACTTCAATGAGCCGGAGCAATTCTGTCAGAGCTCAAAACATGAAATTTCCAATTTTACTTTCTTAGAGAGAATGGTGGTGTTTGTAGGTCAACAACAACACTATCCTTCGGTGGAAATTTAGGCGAGTATTACACACCATAGCATTGCCCACTTGAATAGTGTGATGGTGGTTGACTGGTGGTGGTTGGAGCTGTTACAGGCCGAGGTGATGGTTGTAGGTGGAGGTTGAAGGTGAAATTGGTGGTGGGTGGGTCCCACATATAAAATAAAGGGGAGATCATGAAAATAGCTCTTTGAACGAAATTTTTATGAAAACGACCTTCTCCCGTATCTTTGGAGAGACGGGTCACCAAGTTCGAGGCACCCAAGGCGTCTCCCGAGACATTTCCAGTTTGGACAAGTTAGGTGACGACACGTGTCTCTCTCGCATGCCTAACGTCCATCTCGCAGGCCTAACGTATATGGTGACGTCTCTGTGGCGCCTAGGCGTCTCCGATAAAGCTAGAGACGTTTTAGCAGCCATGCGTCTCTGGTGACGTCTTACTTGACATCTCCGGTGGGTTTCCTGGTGATGTCTCCCTCTGTGTTTTTTTTTTGTGACGTCTCCGTTGAGATCTGTGTTACGAAGATGAAGAACAACTTGAGAGAGGAGGAGTGGTGCTGGCGGCTGGGTTTTGAGAGAGCGAGAAAGGTGGTTGGGTTTATTTAGAAAGGGGGTGGTGGTGGTGGTTTGCGATGATCTTATGTTTGTAACTGTGGCGGTGAGTTTTTGTGACACCCGGCATGTTTGGCTTAAACATATTAGTAACATCTAAGTCTACCTTAGCGAGAAACGTTTATAAACAAACTTAACTGGGTCAGTTGAGTCGGGTCAAGTTAGGATTGTCCAGGGTACAATGATCTGGAGGATCATTGGGAGTCGTTTTGGTAATACACTAGTACCGGGTTCCGTTGTTGGTGACATTACATGAACTAATTAAGTATATGTGTAGATTACGGGTCGTGTGGTGGATTATATACATAGATGTGTTTAAATGATGTATAAATGATTATCTATGCTTAAATATGGTAAATATAGACTAAGGATACATGCTTATGTGTTAAGATATGTTAGAATGCGTTAAACACGACAAACTGGAAAACTGGTCAAAAAGGAATCCTGGTTCGACCACTTCGAGTGGTCGAAGGAGAGAAATTGTCTGGTTCGACCCTTTGCAGATGGGCGAACCAGGGAAGTGGAATTGAAGGAATTCCCTTCGACCAGGACAGGGCTCATTCGACCCTGTGCAAGGGTCGAAGGAGACCACCTTCGCCCATTGAAATGGTGCGAAGGAGGATTAGTATAAATACCAACCTTTGTCATTTTTCATCATTTCACAAACCCTAACCGTCCCAAAACGCTCTCAAACGATCTAAAACACTAAGGAAGGAGTTTTTGCTCTTCTTTTTCATAATCTAACCTATCTACAACATCTAAACAAGAATCCAAGGTGTGTTCATAACCCTAAACCTTTTTAAAAGCATTTTAATTCGTTTTCATCTAACCCTAATTGTCCGGATCTGTTCTAAGGGTGTTTTTATGATTAAAAACCTTTTAAACATCTTTCTAAATCAAAACATTATCATTTAACAATAGGTTTTCATGATGAATAACATATGTAAATTGGGTATTATGTGGTATTATGTGTTGTTCAATGATTTGCTGCTATATCTATGATAGAAACATGATATAGGATTGTTATTGATGTTAGAATATTGTTGTTTAGGGTTAGGATTGGATATGATGATATTATAGGTATTTGGGGTTTTATTGAATCTAAACTTGATGCATGATATTTATGATCAATTGAATTGATAAGAAAAGATCGAACACTCGACAAACTGAGCATTTCAAGTTGAATATGAATCGATTTCAAAAGTTTCCAAATTGGGTAAATTATTCATGCATGAAAGTGATGTTTCCATAATCTTTACCATTTTGGGAAAGGGCTGAAACGGACGTATTATCGGGGGAAATCGGTGGGGTTTTGTAGGAATAAGTTATCCATGCTTGACTGCTGTGTTTGATGATGTTTCGAGTCGTTTTGAATGTGTTTGAAGCGTTTTTAGGAAAAATTGCACAACAGGGGCGAACCTGGCCTCCTTCGACCGATCGAAGGTGCGAAGGAGGAAAACCAGGGTCGAACCTGGGTTTTTGTTGGGCGAATGTGGTAAAACGGGCGAAGGAGGCATCAAACGGTCGAACGAGATGTAAAACGGGCGAAGGAGACTGAAAAGGTGCGAAGGAGACTTAAAACTGACTGGTTCGACCGTTCTGATGCAGAAATGAGATTTTTGATACAAACTGAGTGTTTTATGCTTGAACCTTGTGTGTAATCTATGTGTACTTGATTAGTTAGGGTAATGGGTCACCAACGGGATGTCGGGTCGGTCTAGTGTGTCGGTTAAACATTTAAACACGTTTTAAAACATACTTGGTTACGATCTGGACAATCGGGGACTAGATAACCTTATGGTTATTAGTCAGAACACTTATGTGAACATTTTGATAGATCTCCGGTAGAGGGATTATCAAGGGCTAAACATCTTTACTTGTAATTGAAGAACGCTACTTAAGGTGAGTTCACGGCCCCACTTTTACTGCTTTAACTTTTGGGGGAGAAAACATGCGCTAAACTGTTTTGGTAACATATGTCATACTATGGTTTTTAACTTTATATTGCTATACGATCTTTGGAAAGTCCCGGGGGAAACCATGAATGTGCGGGGATGCACAACGGAGGAAATGTGGATAGATCTATTGGGCGTGACCTGCCCCACTCGTCGGCTTGGAGGGCCGGGCGGGTGCATATTGTCTCGAACAGGAACATCATCATGCTGAACATACGGGCTGCTTAAACATGCTAAACATTGCTAAACGTGTCTAGTAATGGTTTCCAATCGTAGTAGTAATAAAACATACGCCTAGCTAGCGTACCTGGTAACATTGATATAGTATGGACATGGTAACATTTTGGTAACATATTGAACAAACCTGTGAACTCACCAGCATTATATGTTGACGTCTTTTTGGCATGTTTTTCTCAGGTCGCTAAGGTAGCAACAAATGGAACTAGGCGCACGGGTCTGCATTGGCGTCTAGGCATAGTTGCACGTTTTGTAATAAAAGTATTTTGAATAACTTTTGAGATGATAGCATAGTTGATTAAATGCTACTTAAACGCTTACGCTTATAAAATTAATGGTTATGTCTCTTTACGCTTTTCATATAGAGTTGTTTATTGTGATCGTTGACTTGGATCCTGGTTTGTCATGCGCCTCGCGGTACAACCCCGCAAGTGGTAATTTGAGGGTGTGACAGATTGGTATCAGAGCCAATGGTTATAGTGAACTAGGACTGCATGTAGAGTCTGGTCTATAGCCGAGTCGCACACACTAGACGGTCACATACTTTGAGTCTATTAGTGGGATACGTACTAACGTTGTCGGGGTGTCCTTACATCATCATCATGCTTCTCCGTTACATCATCCGCTTTTATTTGGGTTCTTACCTACTCTTGTCTTCTGGATTGAAGAAGGAGGGGTTGATTTGTTGGTTCTAGCACACACATGCCTTCTTACACTTGCACCTATCGTCACACGTTACTAGGTGACAATATTCAGTGACTGGGGTCTGGATTAGGGGTACATCTGGAGGACCATGTAGAGCAGTTTATCATTTCGGGTGCACACGAAATAATAAACTGGGATGCATGAAAATCCCGATGGATTTCGAGTTTGGATGTATAGTCCTGGATTTGTCCCTAGGTTAACTCTTGTAAATTTCTAGTGGTTGACACTGGAAGTGAATCTGAATCCCTCGATTTCTTGATTTGTTAGATCATGTCTGGTGCTCGCGGTGGTGGACGACGTGGTGGAGGCGGTGGCCGTGCTGGCGGCGGTGGTCGTGGAAACATTAACATGACCCAAGCTGAATTGAACAACTTGCTTCAGCAGCAAGTGAACATGGCTATGGCTAATTTCCAGGCTGGGATTAATGCCATGGGTGGTGAGTTGATTTTTGTCGACCTTGCCTCATTTTTGGGTTTCGTGTCCTTTCGTTTGTGTTTTACTCGTGTACTGTGTTTCAGGTGTTGGGCTAATCCACCCCCACCTCAGTGCTCTTATAAGAAGTTTCGGGACTGTCAGCCCCATAACTTCGCTGGAACTGAGGGAGCGGTGGGACTGCTCCGATGGCTGGAGAAGGTGGAATCTGTGTTTGTTATGTGTAACTGTCCTGCTGGGGACCAGGTGAAGTATGCTACCGCGACATTTGAGGGGCCTGCATTGTCGTGGTGGAATGCTACTACACAGAACATGGGATTGGGGGAGGCTATTGCTATGCCTTGGGCGGAGTTCGTGCAGCTGTTGAGAGGTGAGTACTGTCCGAGAGAGGAGATACAGAAGTTGGAGCATGAGGTCTGGAGTTACAAGATGGTTGGGTCTGAGATTGAGGAATACACTGTGAGGAGGAATGAGCTGGCGGTGTTGTGTCCTGATTTACACACACCCGAGTACATGAGGATCGAGCACTATGTGTCTGGACTAGTGCCCGAGATTGCTGGGTTGGTGGCTGCTGGGAATCTTCCCACTATTGCTGAAGTTGTCCGATCAGCTCATCGGATGACTAACCTGAAGGTGGCAGAAGGCGTTTTGCCACCCAAGGGTGCTGCTGTGAAGGTCGCTAAGGGGAACAAGAGGAAGTGGGATAGTGTGGGGAAGAGTGTGGTGCCAGCTCAGCCGGCAAAGAAGTTTGATTCATCTGGGTCTTCTTCTGGGCAGAAGACGAGTGGATACGTTGGGAAGCATCCCAAGTGCAACAAGTGTGGTTTTCACCATTCTGGGGGTTGTGATAGGGCTCGCTGTCATCGGTGCCATCAGTTGGGGCACCATGCTAAGGATTGCAAGGTGGCACTCACCCCAACTCAGACTCCTGCGGCTACTCCTGCTCCTGCTGCTCAGGGGACTCAGGGGAGGCAGGGGTGTTAAAACTGTGGTGACACGGGACATTTCAAGCGTGACTGTCCCAAACTGAAGCAGGGCGATAATGGGAGGGGCGGGAACGGTAACGGGAACAACGGCGGCGGAGGCAGGACTGCACGTGCTTTCGTCATTGGATCTGCGGAGGCTAGGCAGGATCCAGACACAGTTACCGGTACGTTCCTTCTTAATGATCGCTATGTTTCTGCCTTATTTGATTCTGGTGCCGATAAGAGTTTCGTATCTTTGGATGTTAGTCGATTGCTAGATATAGTACCCACACCTTTAGAGGCTAAGTACTTAATAGAATTGGCTGACGGTAAGAAAATCGAAGCGACACACATCCTTAGGGAATGTCGCTTGGAACTGTCGGGTTTGTCTTTCCCCATTGACCTTATGCCGGTACCCCTGGGTAGTTTTGATGTCGTGGTCGGCATGGATTGGTTATCGTTGTATCGCGCGGAGATCGTTTGTTTTGACAAAGTTATTCGGATCCCTCTCCCTGATGGAGAGATTCTTTCGGTTCGTGGCGAGAAAAGTGGTGCTCCGCTGAGTATCATTTCTAGCATGAAAGCCCGTAAGTATCTTCGGAAGGGTTGTTCGGCCATTCTGGCACTTGTTAACGTTTCTGCTGACGATGAGAAGAAGATCGAGGATATTCTGGTGGTTCGTGACTTTTCTGATGTGTTTCCTGATGATTTACCTGGTCTTCCTCCCCATCGTCAGGTTGAGTTTGGTATCGATCTTACTCCGGGCGCAGCTCCTATTGCCCGAGCTCCGTATCGTCTTGCACCTCCCGAGATGCAAGAGTTGTCCAGCTAGTTACAGGAACTCTTGGAAAAGGGTTTCATCCGACCGAGTTCTTCCCCGTGGGGAGCTCCTATTTTGTTCGTGAAGAAGAAGGACGGAAGTCTTCGCATGTGTATTGATTATCGTGAGCTGAACAAAGTGACCATCAAGAATCGTTATCCTCTTCCTCGCATTGATGATCTCTTTGACCAGCTTCAGGGCTCCAGCTACTATTCGAAGATTGATTTGCGGTCCGGTTATCACCAGTTGCGCGTCAGGGAAGCTGACATTCAGAAGACTGCTTTTCGCACTCGTTATGGCCATTTTGAGTTCTTGGTCATGCCTTTCGGTCTCACTAACGCCCCGGCGGTTTTCATGGATTTAATGAACCGCGTTTGCAAACCTTACCTTGATAAGTTCGTCATCATGTTCATTGACGACATTCTGATTTACTCCAAGAACAAGGCGGATCATGAGGAACATCTACGGTTGGTCTTGGAACTTTTGAGACAGGAGCAGTTGTATGCTAAGTTCTCAAAGTGTGATTTTGGTTACGTGAAGTTAAATTCCTAGGACATGTGGTGAATGAACTGGGAATTCATGTCGATCCGGCTAAGATCGAAGCTATTAAAGACTGGGAAGCACCAAAGACGCCATCTGAGGTGCGGCAATTCCTAGGTCTTGCGGGTTACTATCGTCGCTTCATTGAGGGATTTTCGAAGATCGCTCAACCCCTCACTGCTCTTACCCAGAAGGACCGAAAGTTCGACTGGGATGAACCACAAGAATCAGCATTTCAGATGTTGAAGCTTAAACTTTGTTCTGCACCTATCTTATCCCTGCCAGAGGGTACGGACGACTTTGTTGTGTACTGTGACGCTTCTATTCGTGGTCTCGGTTGTGTGTTGATGCAACGCGGGAAGGTTATTGCTTATGCTTCTCGCCAACTCAAAGTTCATGAGAAGAACTACACAACTCATGACTTGGAACTGGGTGCAGTAGTCTTCGCTATGAAAATCTGGAGACATTACTTGTACTGTACCAAGTGTGAAGTATATACCGATCACAAGAGTCTTCAACATATTTTCGACCAGAAGGTGTTAAACATGCGGCAGCGTCGCTGGGTCGAACTCCTGAACGATTATGACTGTGCCATCAAGTACCATCCTGGCAAGGCGAACGTTGTGGCGGACGCCTTGAGCAGGAAGGAGTCTGCGAATCCTCGCCGTGTTCGAGCCTTACAGCTCACCATTCATTCGTCGTTGCCTGACCAAATCCGTTCTGCACAGTTGGAAGCCTTGAAGGAGGAAAACCTTAAGGCTGAAACTATGCACAGTGCTGACAAGCATCTTGAACTTAGGACCGATGGTTTACACTATTTTGCGGGACGTGTTTGGGTCCCATTGTTCGGGGGATTGCGCGAGCTTGTGTTGGATGAAGCTCACAAATCCCGGTATTCTATTCACCCTGGCTCCGATAAGATGTATCAGGATTTGAAGATACTTTATTGGTGGCCAAACATGAAAGCTGATATAGCTTCTTACGTCAGCAAATGTTTGACTTGTGCTAAAGTCAAGGTGGAGTATCAGAGGCCGTCTGGTCTCCTGCAACACCCAGAGGTTCCGGAATGGAAGTGGGAGCGAATCACGATGGATTTTGTCACCAAGCTGCCAAGATCACCTAGCGGTTATGATATGATCTGGGTGATTGTTGACCGGCTGACAAAATCGGCGCGTTTTATACCTATTAAGGAAACCGATGGACTCGAGCGGTTGGCTCGACTTTACCTTAAGGAGGTGGTTGCTCGGCACGGGGTGCCTGTTTCTATTATCTCTGATCGTGATTCTCGTATCGCTTCGCGTTTCTGGAAGGCTCTGCACAAGGCTTTGGGTACTCAGTTGGATATGAGTACGGCTTATCATCCGCAAACTGATGGACAGAGTGAGCGGACGATTCAAACCTTGGAAGACATGCTTCGGGCATGTGTTATCGATTTTGGCAAAAGTTGGGAGATCCACCTGCCGTTAGTGGAGTTCTCCTACAACAACAGCTATCACTCTAGCATTAAGGCAGCTCCGTTCGAGGCTCTTTACGGACGGAAATGTCGATCACCACTTTGTTGGGCCGAGGTGGGCGAGAGCCAGCTCACTGATCCGGAACTCGTGTACGAAACTTCGGAGAAAATCGTACAGATCCGTCAACGTTTGGCTGCTGCACGGGATCGTCAGAAAAGCTATGCCGATCGCCGTCGAAAACCTTTAGAGTTCCAGGTTAGGGACAAGGTACTTCTGAAAGTTTCACCATGGAAGGGCGTCATACGCTTTGGAAAGCGTGGCAAGCTTAACCCTCGTTATGTCGGACCATTCGCAATCCTGGATCGGATTGGACCGGTGGCATGCAGACTTGACTTACCGGCGGAGCTCGGTAGTGTACACAACGTCTTCCATGTGTCTAACTTGAAGAAGTGTTTGGCTGATGAATCTCTCATTGTACCACTGGAAGATATCAAGGTTGATGATCGTCTTCGCATTGTGGAGGAACCTGTCGAGATTCTCGACTACAAGATTCGTAGCCTTCGTCGGAGTAAAATCCGCATCGTTAAAGTCCGTTGGAACTCGAACCGTGGACCGGAGTTCACATGGGAACGGGAGGATCAGATGAAAGCTAAGTATCCTCATCTCTTTCCGAAACGCGCGTTTGAATCGAGGCATGTTACTGCTGAAGCGGAATGAATCTCGGGTCGAGATTCCTTTCAACGTGGGGATGATGTGACATCCGGTAATTTTCTCTTCGTTCTGTTCTTTTCGTTTCTTTCTTTTAGGGCTTTGCGCAATTTTCGGGACGAAAATTTTTTCAACGTGGGGATGATGTGACACCCGGCATGTTTGGCTTAAACATATTAGTAACATCTAAGTCTACCTTAGCGAGAAACGTTTATAAACAAACTTAACTGGGTCAGTTGAGTCGGGTCAAGTTAGGATTGTCCAGGGTACAATGATCTGGAGGATCATTGGGAGTCGTTTTGGTAATACACTAGTACCGGGTTCCGTTGTTGGTGACATTACATGAACTAATTAAGTATATGTGTAGATTACGGGTCGTGTGGTGGATTATATACATAGATGTGTTTAAATGATGTATAAATGATTATCTATGCTTAAATATGGTAAATATAGACTAAGGATACATGCTTATGTGTTAAGATATGTTAGAATGCGTTAAACACGACAAACTGGAAAACTGGTCAAAAAGGAATCCTGGTTCGACCACTTCGAGTGGTCGAAGGAGAGAAATTGTATGGTTCGACCCTTTGCAGATGGGCGAACCAGGGAAGTGGAATTGAAGGAATTCCCTTCGACCAGGATAGGGCTCATTCGACCCTGTGCAAGGGTCGAAGGAGACCACCTTCGCCCATTGAAATGGTGCGAAGGAGGATTAGTATAAATACCAACCTTTGTCATTTTTCATCATTTCACAAACCCTAACCGTCCCAAAACGCTCTCAAACGATCTAAAACACTAAGGAAGGAGTTTTTGCTCTTCTTTTTCATAATCTAACCTATCTACAACATCTAAACAAGAATCCAAGGTGTGTTCATAACCCTAAACCTTTTTAAAAGCATTTTAATTCGTTTTCATCTAACCCTAATTGTCCGGATCTGTTCTAAGGGTGTTTTTATGATTAAAAACCTTTTAAACATCTTTCTAAATCAAAACATTATCATTTAACAATAGGTTTTCATGATGAATAACATATGTAAATTGGGTATTATGTGGTATTATGTGTTGTTCAATGATTTGCTGCTATATCTATGATAGAAACATGATATAGGATTGTTATTGATGTTAGAATATTGTTGTTTAGGGTTAGGATTGGATATGATGATATTATGGGTATTTGGGGGTTTTATTGAATCTAAACTTGATGCATGATATTTATGATCAATTGAATTGATAAGAAAAGATCGAACACTCGACAAACTGAGCATTTCAAGTTGAATATGAATCGATTTCAAAAGTTTCCAAATTGGGTAAATTATTCATGCATGAAAGTGATGTTTCCATAATCTTTACCATTTTGGGAAAGGGCTGAAACGGACGTATTATCGGGGGAAATCGGTGGGGTTTTGTAGGAATAAGTTATCCATGCTTGACTGCTGTGTTTGATGATGTTTCGAGTCGTTTTGAATGTGTTTGAAGCGTTTTTAGGAAAAATTGCACAACAGGGGCGAACCTGGCCTCCTTCGACCGATCGAAGGTGCGAAGGAGGAAAACCAGGGTCGAACCTGGGTTTTTGTTGGGCGAATGTGGTAAAACGGGCGAAGGAGGCATCAAACGGTCGAACGAGATGTAAAACGGGCGAAGGAGACTGAAAAGGTGCGAAGGAGACTTAAAACTGACTGGTTCGACCGTTCTGATGCAGAAATGAGATTTTTGATACAAACTGAGTGTTTTATGCTTGAACCTTGTGTGTAATCTATGTGTACTTGATTAGTTAGGGTAATGGGTCACCAACGGGATGTCGGGTCGGTCTAGTGTGTCGGTTAAACATTTAAACACGTTTTAAAACATACTTGGTTACGATCTGGACAATCGGGGACTAGATAACCTTATGGTTATTAGTCAGAACACTTATGTGAACATTTTGATAGATCTCCGGTAGAAGGATTATCAAGGGCTAAACATCTTTACTTGTAATTGAAGAACGCTACTTAAGGTGAGTTCACGGCCCCACTTTTACTGCTTTAACTTTTGGGGGAGAAAACATGCGCTAAACTGTTTTGGTAACATATGTCATACTATGGTTTTTAACTTTATATTGCTATACGATCTTTGGAAAGTCCCGGGGGAAACGATGAATGTGCGGGGATGCACAACGGGGGAAATGTGGATAGATCTATTGGGCGTGACCTGCCCCACTCGTCGGCTTGGAGGGCCGGGCGGGTGCATATTGTCTCGAACAGGAACATCATCGTGCTGAACATACGGGCTGCTTAAACATGCTAAACATTGCTAAACGTGTCTAGTAATGGTTTCCAATCGTAGTAGTAATAAAACATACGCCTAGCTAGCGTACCTGGTAACATTGATATAGTATGGACATGGTAACATTTTGGTAACATATTGAACAAACCTGTGAACTCACCAGCATTATATGTTGATGTCTTTTTGACATGTTTTTCTCAGGTCGCTAAGGTAGCAACAAATGGAACTAGACGCACGGGTCTGCATTGGCGTCTAGGCATAGTTGCACGTTTTGTAATAAAAGTATTTTGAATAACTTTTGAGATGATAGCATAGTTGATTAAATGCTACTTAAACGCTTCCGCTTATAAAATTAATGGTTATGTCTCTTTACGCTTTTCATATAGAGTTGTTTATTGTGATCGTTGACTTGGATCCTGGTTTGTCATGCGCCTCGCGGTACAACCCCGCAAGTGGTAATTTGAGGGTGTGACAGTTTTCATCTCGCTGGTAAACGATATATTAGACTTGCAATGATCTTATTCCGGCGGCGATAGAAGCAGTGGTTAGTGATTATGAAATGTGGCGGTGTGACATTTGCACGTTTCCTAAACATTATTGTATTTGCAATTTTAGTCCTCGTACTTTGACCGTTTTGAATTTTGACATAAAAAATCAAAATGTAATTGAATACAAAATGATTATTAGAATTTATGAATGGCAAACTAAATTGGAAGTTTTTTTTTTTTAATCATAAACATATAATAGTAACCTATACATAACTAGTGTGAATGCCCACGCGTTGCGACGGGTGTCCTACTGGTATCAGATTAAGTGATTGTGTCTATTACGAACCGCAACCCATTTCGGGTTCCTAACATTTTCATTCTATAAAACCCACACGATGTGGGGGCAACACAAACTTGCAACATGTGTGAGTTGTTGCGAAGCATATTGCAAATAGCGAGTAGCGTGTTTAGATACATATGATAAGGATTTTTTTTATTCATTGGTTGAAAAATAGGGACTCAAATATTGGTAGTGTTGAACATTATAAAAGTGACTATAATGCCCAAATGGCTAAGTGATCCACTATTTTGATCAATTCATCTATTCTAACAACATGAAAAGTTGGAAAAACTTTTAACAATTGGCTAAATAGTTGAATTTTTTTTAACAAATGGCTAAATAGTTGCAAAATTTAGATGAATGACCACCGGATTTTTTCTTAATCTACTAAACCTATCCACAATATATAAAACACTCAAAAATCCTCTATACAACCACTAGTGTTTTTGGGAAGTGAATCATGAAAACCATCATGCAAAATAACATAACATGTTTGGATATCTGTAAACCATCTCCAAAATATTGATGTTTCTCATTACATTTGCAACCACCAAAGTGGATGATTGAATACCAAAACACACAGATGAGATGAACATATCTGAATCGCCCATGCTGTCTCTCGATATTGGATCCGTGGTGTTGAGCAAATCATAAATATTATTTAGAAAAGAACAAGCAAAGTTAAACGTCGTAAAGAAAACAAATTACATATTCTCATAAACACAACCAACAATCAAGAGCCACTCATCCAAAAATGGGTTTCTTATTCATAAAAGCAAACAAGCATACCATTAGATTCATATGGCCCAAGAACATCTAAATAGGACAGTCGATTACTTGTCCCACAACTTCAAAGTATTATAATTAAAGGATAAAAGATTTGATGGATCAACAAATTTTACATAACTAACAGTTTTACTGTGTGCACTTAATATAAATTCTAGATAACTTATTAGTCTTAGTTGCATGAAAAAATTAATAGGTTGAGATAAACTTAGATTACAATTGCTTAGCAATTAGATAGCAACTGAGATTGTTTTCTATGTCTTTGTAATCACAAGTTTACTTTTAACCATTAATGAAAAAGAAATTTCATTTTTTTCAATTCTTAAAACATTCAACCATTCCCTATTCAGCTAATATTTTTCTTTTTTTAACCCATTTGAGATAATCACAACCCAACTCAATCCGTTTTAAAATGAAATCAAATGGCTGGAAATCACAACCTCTAGTTGATGTTATTGTTGGAGACAAAATTAAAGAGGGGGAAAGAATACCTATGTTGATATGGATGTTGAACTTTGGCAATACATACTTTCATAAATATACTTTGTAAGAATCAACAATGCGAGATCCAAGCACGTTTCTGTAGTACTATTGGCCAATAGGTATTGGTTCCTGCATTAATTAATAAAAAAGGTATCAAATAAACAAATAATATATTGCTTAGATAAAAGAATAGATAGAACACATTACCATCAAGAACGATAGATGCTTAGGCAAAAGCTAGTCAATTTCATCGAATGATCTTCTAACATAAAGCTTGAGGTTTGATTTGTTGGTATTGTAGTAACTCTCATACAAATCAGCAGGAGCCTTAGCTAGCACAAATAGAACCGCCTTGAACTCAACATCACCTTCGGCATTGAAATGACTCCATGCCATTGGCTTCTCATCACCAAAATCCTGTCAAGCAAAAAAAAAACAAATTAGAACATACTACGACAGGACTATGATTGAAATTACGGGATTTAGTTTCACCTTAGCAAGAGTGTGGTAGAACTTTGTGTATTCTTCCTCTGTCACTTCCTTTGGACATCCCAACCATATAGCTTTAACGCCATTTAGACGTTCCCATTCATAAGTCGTTTCTTTGATGGTTTTGGTTTTTGGTTTGTCTTCATCTTCTTCTTTGTCAATGTCTTCATTTTCTCTCTCCAACTTCAGTGGATTTAGCTACTTAAATCATCCAACAAAATTAGATAACATACTACAATACAACTCTAATATAACAACAAGCAATATCAATGAGAAAAAAATTACAATAACAAACATAATAATACTGTAACATCATGCCAAATAATATATAAAAGATTCTAAAAATAAATATATATATATATATATATATATATATATATAAAGGCATCAATCAATGTTTCGTACCTTACTGAACCTCTTCACGGGAACCCGTATCTGACCGGATTCATGTCTGCAACTGATACCATCACTGTCGTCGTTATTTCCAAATTAAGGTGGCCGGCTTAAGGCCTTGGCTGGTCGCCATTCTCTCTCCCATTGCTCTTTCTGTCTCTAACCCTCAATGCTCTTTGTCTTCTCTTTGAATATTAAAGACGACTCTTGAGTCTTCTTAATGAAAATGTAAAATTATGGCTCTTTACTGATGTAAATGTCTATTTATTATTTCGATAATCATCAATTAATTTGTAACTATGTGAAGAGACCTCATTTATTTGAGTATTATGGTACAAATGGCTAATTCATGTTAGGGGTGTGCATCATATATATGTACAATTATCATTAAAGATTGTACGTGGGGGCATAAATGGAAGAAACATGACAAATATTAGAGATTTACACTTGAGACTCTTGAGATGTCATCTTAACTTTGTCAAGTTGGACATCTTTACCCATTGCTCCCTCTTTATAATGTAGTAGAGATTAATGGTATTTATGGGGTTTTAATTTGATGTTAAACTACAAGTTAATAAACATATATGGTCTTGAAATTTTAAAACAAAAAAAATTAGTGATATAAAACCTTGATGAATATTGTTTCATCATTAAAGTAGACTTAATTTTCAACAAATAAATGAGTATTACTTCATCCAATTTAATTTTTATTCTCTTCCCACATGAAAATGATAATTTTAAGTGCATGACAAGCATTTTTAAAATGAAGTTAAATATTTTTATTGAATTGATATAAATGGAGTTGAATTAGTCAACTAATTAAAGACTATATGAAACTTATGATCATGGTTTTATTCTTTGTCAATGACCACTGGTCACTTCATATTCATAACAGTCATACAAAAACTATTTACCATTAATATAAATTAGAAACGGTCAAGCATTGTTGGTGTCTATATATACATTGTCACTACACCACTCTGTTGGGATTTGAGCATCACAAGTTCCTCATCTATCTCTATTTGTTAACTCATATTAACCACATGCATACACTACTGTCCGCCATAATAAAACGGCTCCATCTTGCGCTAAACACATTCCATCACCTCTTATAGCCCTCGAAACACCAAACCCAGCGCACCATTTATATCTCTAGCATCATCGAACCGATCCGGATGCTTAGACGCGGAGCAAATTCAAACGGCAAAATCGATCTTTGGTCAACCAACATAATTTCATCAATGAAATTATTGCCACCAAGGTAACTATACTTAGTTCAACTCTTTTAAACTCTATGAAACCTACTGCTTCAAACTAATTACCAATAGAAAGCATATTAAATTATTAATGTTTTCTTAATCAAGTTTCTAATTTAGATATATATGTATATAAAACGAATCTTTGGGCATATATGTGTATAGACACTAATTTTGATATGTAAATAAACGTGATGAAATATAAATACAATCTTACAAGTTTTTTTTAAATCATGTTGCATCCAATACCTATTTTTGATGCACATATATCTTGTTACATTATAGTATATAAAAAAATTTAAGTTTTACATATCTATTTATTATTTGAAACATATACCTTGTAAGGAATTTAGTATACAGAATGTCATACTTGTTTATTTCAAAATTAATAATAATAAAAAAATTCCTTTTATATATAACTAGTAATGATCCCCGCGCTCCGCGCGGCAGAAGTACGACGAAGATTTGCCAACCAACAACGGGTATGCGAATGCCCCGGAAGTATGACGAAGAGTACCGATTCGCCAACCAACAACGGGTATGCGAACGGTAAAAGCTTTGGCGGAGAGCATGACGGTGTCGTTCTCCGATGCAGATTACTTGGTTTTTACCTACGCAACTTAGTAGGAGTTTGGTTATTGTTTGTGTTGTCATATAACATAAAAGTAAACACTGATTCTGTTTTCAATAATGGCAAAATGTCGGCAACGATGTAGTTCGCTTATATGCGGTATCGCGATGGTAACGTCACTCAGTATAGACCGTGATACCGAAATACTGTTTTTAAATACAATATATTGTCTACCAAAAAAATATACACCCGATTCTTTAAAAAAAAGTAAAGAAATAAAAACTAAAAACAATTGGGTATTCCGTTATTTAGTTAACAAACGAATGTTTTTGTAGAAAAATATATAATCCATATGTTATTGTTGCAAAGAAAGTGAATTCTAAGTTAATAAGTTAAAGTCGCAGGCTGTGATTGTTTTTATTATTATATTGTGTTGAGGAAAAAATTGGATGATAAAATCATGTGGTGCCACCTTAAAAAAATATATCATGTCAACAATGTGAAAGCCTGAAAGTCTACTGTTTCTCCGCATGTTTTGTTTTAATATATATAATAATTGGTTTGAACACAAAAGCTCCAATCAGCACACCTACATTATATAGGAGACAAAAACTTGTTCATATATTTTCTTTTTAGATTTGTTGATGTTTAATATATATTATATCATATTGGGTTTTACGGTCTATAAATTGGATACTTTATATATGGTTTAATAGTAAATGTTATGAATATAAATCTAAGCCTTAACTGGTATATTGTTTTAGAAGACTTGTGTACCTTTAAATAAATCGAGTCTTATGCTTATGTGAATTAGTGTATGATGGTACTATTTCTATAAATAATTGCTTTATAAATAAGCATAATAATAAATAGCATATTAATGTCTCGACAGAATTTTATTTTGAAACCATTTAACATTTCGAACCCAATCAATCATTATATACAAAAGCCATTAAAGAATTTAGATGAGAAAATTTAAAAACCTCATATAAAAAAAAAAACTCTAACATCAATCCTAAATGAATTTATATTTAGGTTCAAGCATAATTCATTGATTCTTGTTGAGTTTTTACAAGTTCATCATAATAATCAATGTGAGTATACTTATCCCCTTTTTTGTTTTCTTGCACTTTTGGGGTGAAACATGTACACATATGAAACTTACACTTACACATATTCATAAACATTTTACATACAATTCATACACGTGTTATGCTTTGAATTCTTGTGCTTTATGCTTAAACCTAAACGTAGTATACTTGCAATCATTACAAAATCATCAACATAGCTAGCCGACTTTAACAATGGATAGCGCTATTTGGATTGACAACCAGCCTAGTGGAAAGTACCTATGTGTGTGGGAAGTCCTAGGTCATTGTTAATGCTTTAATCTTTGTCAACATAAGAGGTTTGATTTTGGCCCGCGTTGTGTATTTACGTGTTTTTCATATATGCCTTGAATGATTCATGACACTTGAATTGTAAACATTTTTATACTTATACTATATTTACACAAAACTAAGTGTACTCACCAGCATCATTGTTGACATTGTATTTTGTACATGTTTCAGGAGACGCTTGATGATTTCACATAGGCATTGGGACTTAGTTGAATAAAACAAACTTTATTTCATGAATTGTTTTGGGATTTGATGTACCTTTCTTATTTTCTTTGTTTGACATTTGAACCTTGAGTTTAATAATATTTACACTTTAGTACCATGAACTTCTGAACAATCGTCACTACGTGGCACCTCGATGTTTTCGCCATCGGTTGGGGTGTTACATGCGGTGAGCAATTAGCCGCATTATTGTACTGTGAGAGAGATACAAAGAAGAACTAGAACAGTACGGAAGCAATCACTTTGTGAGAGGAGATACAAAGATAATGTCTTTGAGTTTAAATGAGGAGAGAGAGAGAGAGAGGAGAGGAGAGAGAAAGGGAGAAAGAGAGAGAGAGTGAGGAGAGAGAGTGTGTGATGAGGTGTCGATTTTGTATTGGTCCTTACGGGAAACCTCACCGAAAACGCCTTGGGTGCCTCAAACTTGGTGACCCGTCTCTCCAAAGAGACGGGAGGGGGCCATTTTCGTAAAAAAATATCTGGTCAAAGAGTTATTTTCGCGATTTCCCCTAAAGAAAATACATTTTAATTTTTCGGTGGGTCACCTCTTTATTATCTATTTTATAGAATACAAGGGTATATAGTCATTTTACGTACACTTAGTAGAAAACTTAATGACCATCTAGTCAGAAGAGTATGAGCATAGCAACTTGTCAGACCACGGGAACATACAATGCAATTTTAGAATGTTGTAGACTAAGTGTGAAATTCTGGCAAATCCCAGGGAGTATCGAGGCATTCTTCTCTAATATTAATAAAACCCATCAAACGTGACACATTCGTTCATTGTGGGACTTGAAAACTCAACCTCTAGTAAGGAGCATCTTTTCTCCACACCCATTGGCGGACCCACCTTAAGCCGAAAGGGGGTGGACGTCCACCTTGAATTTTTTTTAGTATTATATATATGCGTTAATCTTGTCCACGCCTCATAAAAATTTTCAATCGTACCCTTGGACTTTCGAAACCGACCCCCAAGAAAAAAATATATAATTTTGTGTTTAGAGATAACCTATTTTAACAGTTAGTAGCCAACTTTTATGTTTAAATTTTAGAGTTAACCCAATTCTAATAGTTAGTAGGCTAGTAGCCCAATTTTAAGAGTAAGCCTATAATTTTTAATAGGTTTTAATTATGATTAAAAGAAAAAAAAACCCAACAAAGAGCCTTAAACATTACAAAAACGGAGTAATCCTTCTGTCCTTTCCTCTCCTAACTGAAAACCCTCAACTGATAGTATATCAAGTCTTGTACAATTGATGGTTGAAACAAAAAAATAACTTAACTTTATATTGGCGTATCGTTTATTGAAGCTATCTCTCACATTACCCGCCGCAACTGTGACCGTTGAAAGAAGCTTTCCGGTAATAAAGTTTGTGAAGAAAGATTTACGCTATAGGATTGTTGATGAGAATTTAAATGATAGTTGTATTGTTTTATTGGAAATGACTTGCATAGAAACGTGGAGATAGAATATGTTATAGTTACAAAAAATGAAGACCCGAAGAAAACAACTTTAGATATATGTAATGGCATATAAATTACTTTTGGGCTTTTGGTTTTCTTTTGTTGATTATAGAATTTTAATATTATTATTTTTGGTATACGAGTCGACCCGACCTGACCCGGGCCACCCGACCTGTCACCTGACCCAGGCCACATGATGAATAATAATAATATTTTTTTTTCCTGGATCTGCCACTATCCAAACCTTGATATAATTATACTACAATCCCTTCCCTATGTAGTTCTATGAATATATAGCCTATTGAGGGTAAACAAAAACAGATTATTTTGAGTTTGCTTCATGTGTTTAAATAATAATTAACCTTTTTTTTTCTTTGTGTGTGTTTTCTTCTTAAATTATCGGATTGCAACTGGTTCATACAAATGAGCCTGTGTAAACCAATGGTTTCAAAGTTTAATAGAAACATTAGTTTCTTTAAACAGAAAGACTGATAAGCCAAAGTTTATATATGGGAACTTTGAAATAGTTTTTCATCATGCAAAAGTTATAAGGCAATATTACTTCATTTCTTTTTGTCACATCAACAATGTGTACTATCTATTTATATGAAACAACAACCGATGTCGTATGTACACTATGTCAATAATAGTCAATGGTGTGTCGGGTCATAAGCAGACCGATATGGAACCAAAAACGGTAATCCCAAAAATGAACCCAAGGATCGAACCATTAAAGGGTTGGTCGGTCTTGAGTTACTCGGGTTGGGTGGGTTAGTTCGGGCTAGGACCTAGGACCAAATAGATTCTTGTTTTGGCATGCATCAAGTCATCAAGATATGAACTCTGGGCCGATTAAATCTCGTTTGGGCCTGCATCAATAAAGAAATTTTGGGCTGCTTCAAAGTTGGGACTATCACAACATGTAACATGTAATCAAGGAACATGTAAAGAAGTGTCATCTATTGATCAACAACATCAAATAAAGGGACCTCGTGATTCAACTCATGAACAATTTTATCACACCTATGCATAATATATGTCATTCATTTTTTTTTAACAACAAACGGCTTTATATATAAATATAAATGCCCACCAAAATGGTGGCAGCAAGCTTACAACCGCAAACAGCAAAACAACAACAAAATATATGTCATTCATATTATTCATATTTATCACTAAAGCTACGTTTAGATTTATAGATTTTTTTTTTTTTTTGAGTTTTTCTAAATTTTCTTTTTCGTTTTAACAAAACATATAATTGATGAATGAGCTTTATGATTTAAGGATATATTATCGAAAAGTACTTTGATAGAAATTATTTAAAAGAACCTATTGTGTAGATTAATGGATATATGGTTAAGATCATTGATACTTTGCCTATTTGTATTGTGCCCCTCCTTAAAAAAAAAAAAAAAAAAAAAATTGTATTCGCCACTGCTATTGAGGGTAAACAACACCAAATTATTTTGAGTTTGTTTCATGTGTTTAAATAATATTTTAACTTTTTTTTTTTTTATCTTCTTAAATTGTTGGATTGCAACTGGATCATAAAAGTGAAATTGTGATAACCAATAGTTTTCAAAGCTTAATAGAAACATTTGTTTTCCTGAAATGGAACGGCAAGCCAAAGCTTACGTATGGTAACCTTTGAAATTGTTTTTCACCATATACATAGTTTATAGAGCAATTAGTGAGAAACCCGCGCGTTGCGGCGGGACAGTTAAACCGAACAAAAAATATATGAAAAAACGTTAAATCACGCACATGCATGGCGGCGAGTTAACTTGCCATATTAAAAAAATAATAAAAAGTTAAAAATAATCATAGAAAAAGCTACTAAGTCGAAACCGTAACAAATTCATATAAAAAGGGAAATAAAAAACTAAAAGAACACTTTGAAGACTTGTCCGCCTCTACTTAGATGACTTGTACATTATCACACGCAATTTTGTTTTAAACGAAGCTTACATTGAAACATATATAAAAATAGCACCAATAAAGGGAACTTCTCTTTTCACTTTCTTCTAACACAAGATAATTTTACTTTGTTTAGTAGGGTAAGCTCGTTTTTGCTCTCAATATACCAAGTTATTCATGCAGTAGATATTTCCTAAACGGCTCAAATACCTAAAAGTTTAGTAACATTGTTATGAATAATAATAGATTAACTAACTTTTATAAAGTAACTAATTGTATATAAAAGATTATAATAAAACATGTAGCATTATGAAAATTCTTTTTTACATGTTTTGTATTTAATATGTTTTGTAGAAATAAATGTCATGACCTATCATAAACATGACTCTTGATTTCATTTAGATTATTAAATATGATGCTTTAAAGACTAATTTGCCCTTAAAATGTAGTTATGTGCATTGTGTGTTGTATCATAAGCAAATTAACTTATACCTCTTAAATTTTAAGAAGTCCTTGTCAAATGCTTTATAATATAGTATAGATATAGATATAGATATAACTTCATTTTTAGTTCTTTTTTTTTTTTGTCACGTCAACCTTGTGTATTATATATAAAATGAACCACAGATGTATTATGTAAAGTTGTAAATTATGTCGATAATAGTTGATGAAGTGTGTCGGGTAAAAAACGAACCGCTTGGATCGGTCTCGAGTTACTCGGGTTGTGTGGGTTGGTTTGGGCATCAGTCTGGTTAGGACTTCGGCCTGAATAGATCCTTGTTTCGGCATGCATAGAGTCATAAAGAGGTGAACTTTGGGCAATTAATTTTTATTGGGGCCTGCATCCAACAAATGAATTTTGGGCTGCATCAATCATGAGATACATAATGGAAACACCACTTCAATTTTCTCACGGATCCGAATAAAGAATCCAAACCGTCACAACTCCAATATGTAATGTCAATATACATACATAATCGAGCAAAGGTTGGGTGATAATTTTATGAAATCAGCAGTGAAAATACACCCAACAGTATTTCCTGTATTGCAAATTGAATCATTCAATGTTTCAAAACAAAACAAAAATCACAATCACATCAAATCAATCTTCCAAAACATTATTCATGATTAAAACATTTGGAACAAGAAAAAAAGAACGATTTAGCGTTTGTCTTCGATCCTTATCAGTCGTCATATACATGATATTTTTAAAATTATTTGGAAAAAGAATAACGAATAGAAATTTAAAAAATTCTATTAATTATATAGCAAACTAAGTATAGCAACCGAAAAGTACCTTTTGCATGATTGTTAAATTTCTCGAAATCCTCAATATTGTAGATTTGGCTTTCAAACTCAATCGTGTGTACAAAGCAATGCTTTAACAATATGAGAGGATAGAGAACTTCTATACGAGTTCAATAGCCGTTCACTATAAACGCCGACTGCGCAGCTATGGCTGAAACTAGCATTGCCTAAAATTCTAATAAAATTTAGAACAATAAACAACTAGAAAGGAGAGTTCAACCGAACAAGGCTCTATGTATTCAACTAGTTAATAGTTAGTTAAACATAAATATGTACGATGGAAAAACTAATACATTTTGTCATTTTTTTAAAGAGTTGGATACCGAGAAGCATTTAGCTACCACCATGGCAAAACATCAAAACATTGTATTATTGTCATCATCACTTAATCTTACCGATAGCAAGGCTAAGGTAAAGTCTGAGAAGGGTAAGATGTAGAAAACCTTACCTCCACCCCGTAGGAATAGAGAGATTGCTTTTAGTAAGACTATCGGCTCGATAGTAGTTTTGCATCAAATCTTGGACATAAGACACATAACACTCAACAATGGGACAAGCCCGATTGGTGCATGTACCCCATTGTCTTTTGACTATCAATGTATCACATCATACATGATCAACCGTCCGTTGTTTTTAACATTATTTTTACAAAATAACTTAAATAACGTTAAAATTAGTTAATCCGATTTCATCTTTCATATGCCATTTTAGTTCCATCTTATTATTTAAGCTATGAACTCCACCTCTTATGATAAAAGAAAATCATCAACAAACTAATTTTCACATCACATAAATTATTCAAGATTATTTTTTTCTTAGGGGTATTACTTGAATCTATTCGATACAAAATTAAACAATAATTGCATCACTTTTCTACCCTTTTTTCAATTGCATGTCATTACCTTCTTTCTTGTCTAACTTACAAGCTCTCCGAAAACCAAATTTTATATGTTCATATGAGGATTCAATATCACCGCAAATTACTCCAACGATATATTTTCAAACTAACTTCCACCATACTTGTATTCATAAACTCAAAAGGGTAAATTGTATTGCTTGTGAGAATATTGTTAAAAAACTAGGCTTCCACAGGCTTGTTTATACCCACTATGTATTTACAAAATATATTCTCTAGGATGATCTCTAAGTCTCAATGGATGTTCAAACGAACATAAAACTATTGCTAACTCCTACAAGTTTTATTGAGGGAGAAACTAACTATATAGCTAATCTAACACATTAGACTATAACTAGGATACCTATTAATTAATTACATAACTAGTATTAAGCCCCCCGCGTTGTTGCGGAGGGCATAAAACCGTATCAAGTAGCATCAATACCACACTATTGCCAGCGACCAACAACACCAAAAAAACTCGCAAAAAATAAATAAAAACCGAAAAAATAAAGCTGAAATAAATATAGACGTAAAAACGGTGAACCATGCACACCCGTTCAAGAATTAAAAGAAGATTAAACATATTTTATCAATATTACCTCTTCACTAAATTCACGTTGAAGATCATATTTATAAGGACTAAACATTGCATCATGAGTAATAGTCTCAACACTATCGTCACCATCATCATGCTGAGATGCTTCTGTGGCTGTTGGTTTGTTGAATTCAGAATGTTTTTCATCTAAATGAATCTGCAAAACCAACAAGATAACATATAAAATAGGTATAGTTGTAAAAGGAGGCAAATGAAAAACATAAAGTGAGAAAAACCAACCTTAGATGCTTCTGTTGGTGCTGGTCTGTTCAATTCTGCATATTTTTCATCTAAATGAATCTGCAATACGAAGAAGTTAACATATAAAATAGGTATAATTAGTAAAATGAGGAAAATGAAACACATAAACTAAGAAAAACACAACCTTTGAAGTCTCAACCTTCGAATTCAGATTTAGATCCATGTGTAACTGCTTTAGCAAATAAAATAGGTGTACATTACTATATATTTATAGTATAAACTTTAGTATGCCCCTATAGGTTTAAATTTTAAAACTGATCTTCCCACCCCTTTAAATTAGGAATTTTTGTTGCATAATTTTAGTGTTTTCATTTGTAAAAGATAAAGTTTAAAAAATTTCGTTTTTTAAGAATAAAATTAGTTTGGTAGTGCATTTTTTTTATAAAAACTGGCTATTTATATCGTATATCGTATTGTTATAATAATATTTTTTTTGAAATTATTTTTTTATATTTGCAGATGTTATATTATTATTTTGTAGTATAATATTAATATTTGCATCCGTGAACGTGAGTCATGTTCTAGGAACCGTAAGTTTCAGTGTCTTATATATTTTGTTGTCAATTGATATGGAAATGCAATTTCGTAGTAATGTGTGTATAGGTATGCATGTGTTTAATAAGGATGTGACTTTTGGTAACTTGTCTAAAACACCTCGTAGACAAAATAAAAAAGAACATATTAGTATTTTGATATGATACACATTATACAAAATATCTGGAAATATCTAAGATTAACGTAATTATCATTATTTTGCTAGAAGTTGAATATAATCACCTAATACATGTATATATGCCCCAGGTGCCACTGGAAGGTCTTAAGGCATTGCAAGGCATATCGGGCCCGTAAAGATTTCAAATTCACAAAGCTTATGGAGCTCCAGAGAGGCTGCCATCACCACATACCTAGTTTGTTTGTTTTTATGTTTTTCTTTCTTGCTTTTTGATGTTGTTTTATGCTTCTTTAACTCACTTGTTATTTTGTTTATCAGCTTCAACCAGTTAGATATTCCTGAATAGATGTCAAAAGAACAGTTTCAGGAGCGGTTACTACTTGTTATCCATGAAGCTAGTGAAGGTTTTGGGTTTGGCTAGTAATGATGTGGTATCGGGAGTCGGGAGTAGGGACCCCTATCATCTGCCATTGTTATGTATAGATGTTAGTTTAACTCACTCCAATTTATTTTATGCAGTTTCTTATATAAAATTGTACTTCAAAATAAATGGCCAGTTTGGTGCCTTTTTTCAGATAAAGAAGGAACATTGATTGTGCATCGCGATGCAATTTGAATAACGCGAGTCCCATGTGAAGAGAAGAGTGATTGTGAAGTCGAGCAAGTGGTTTTTGGGTGGATCTATTCTTATCATGGATATGCGGTCTTTTTTTGGGTTGCTTTCGCTTCCATGCAAAACCTTCCGCAAGCCGCTACCGCCAGCAACTGAGCCGTGGCCTACAGAAATCCCATGGCTGGAGACTTCAAACGCGATCAACAAAGTCATGAACCCATCAAGCAGCTTGGTTGACACTGGTCTCCTAGATGCCTTGTGTTCAGTTTCATCAGATGCTAACCAAGCAATAGTGGACCAGTTAACAGGAACAGGAGGTTGGCCATTGGGTCAACATCTAGTAAATTTTTTACATCTAAATAAATGATGTAACTAAAAGTGCAAATGTAACAATAGAAAATTTCATGTAATCAGTTCAACGTACATGTTCACGGTGTTTAGGTACAGAAAGGTTCATCTAGTTAGTATTTAAAACAAAAAATGCAATAATCACTTGTACATAAGGCATTGTTTTATGTACATTTCAATCCACACATCGGTATTAACTACGACAAAAACCGTAACGTCGACAAAAATGAGTCGGTCGTCATGGTATATTCGAATGTTTTTAAAATATAATAGTTTTAAAGTTATGATAGAATTAAATAAAAGAATTATAATTTTGTAGGGGAGGGGAGGAAAATATAATTACAAACTAAAAATTTAAAGTGTAAATAAGATAGGGTAATAAAGTGTAAATAATGCATGAATGACTATTTTACCCTCATTTTAGGGTTATTAATAAAAAATTAGTTCTTAACTTTTGGGTATCTTAAAATACCCTTCCCTCATGCATTATAATATAGTATAGATATAATAATTATCTAACAAACATCCTAATAACAAGTATAGGAATCTAGACAATTATCCTCTAATTAATTAATTAATATACTAGGGCATGATAATTACAACTAATAATTTAAACCTTATCACGTTTAAATCATCTTATAATTATCCACTCCTTAAAAGCCTCCTTAAGCCTTGCATGCCAAGTCGGTTTTATTAATTCGGAATTCCCAACATAATCTATTTGCATTGCGTCTAATTTTTCCTTGCAAACTAATGTTGGGGAGCAAAATGTAACTTGGAACGTAATATAGGAATCGTTAGTGTTGATAATAATTTGTGAAGATTTATGTGATTTGATTTTCGACATATATAAATTGAACACGTAATTTCGTTGAGCAACTTTTTCTCAAAAAAAATTAAAATCAACTTCAACATGCTTTGCTCGTGCGAGAAATACTATATTAGTAGTAATGTAGTTTGTACCAAGATTATCACACCAGAATGTAGGAGCAGAAGTGTGTCTACCCCAAGTTTCTTCAACAGAACCTCTAACCTTGTTAATTCGGCTATAGTATCAGCTAGGTCCTTGTATTTAAATTTTGTAGAAGAATGAAAAATTGTTTTCGGTGTTCGTACAAAGCAAGAGATGATATTGAAACATACGTATGTGGCACTACCCCCCCCCCCCCCCCCCCCCCTATCGAAGGTCCTCCAAACAACAAGCCCGATCAACATCCCATAAGGCCCAAACAAAATATGATCCTTGCTAGTGAGCATCAGTGTAAGCTTGAAGATAGGAACATGAGTTGTGACGGAAAAGTAACTCATAATCGTTTGTGCCTTTTAAGTAATTGAGGATGTGTTTGTCATCATACTAGTGATTCTTGATCGGATGTCGCGGTCCGGTCAAATATATTATTTACAATGTCCTAATTACCTCAAACTATGTAGCTAGTGGTAACAAGGGTGTCGAACCACGAAGAGTCTGTGGTCGGTGCAAATTGTTCTTAATTGATTTAAAATGTCACTTTTATGAAGATGTTATTTAATTATGAAGATTTTAGTTGTTCATTTAAGAAATTTTATTTGAAAGGTTGCGAACCAAAGAATGATTCAAGATAATAATTGAGAATGTGAAAAAACAATAACTTGATTAATGAAAAAGACTTGATTGAAAATAGTTGATTAAAAACAATAATAAGAAAACTGGATATCACACCGGTTCAACAAATAACCTAGAATTCTATAACAAATAGGGATTAATCAAGAAAGTGCAATTAGGATTAACGGGTTAATCGTTACAATAGGCTTAGGTATCAAGTTTCATCAACATCAAAGATGGACTAAACTACACTTCATTACTCAATAACATCTAAACCCTAATGACAAGTTAAAGCATACTTAACCGAATTCGTGTCCCTAATAATTCGCGCGAGAAACAATTATTAAAGAGAATTCAAAACAAGATTAACGTAATTAACTAGCTTGTTCAAATCACAATTACAAAGAAATAAGAAAAAAATACTCAAATGTTCAAGAACCCTAGCTACACCGGGTGATTCCAAAGGTGATGGAAAAGATAGGAGAATATGCCATGATAAGAATTGGGGATCAAAGGTTTGATTGATGGAAAATGGTTTTTGGTGATTGGTGATGATGATAGGTTTTATGATGAAGATCTTGGTGAATCAAGGTGATATGGATTGATTTGATTGTGTTTAGAGAATGATTGATCTTGTTTATGATCCCTAAACTTTGTTTTTATAAGTTCCTTTTCGAGTCCATGGTCAAATCCAACTTAAAACTCCATAAAACTTGCCTTAAAATTGACTTTATTGTTTGTTTGACCAGGGACCCCGTAGGCTACGCCCAAAATGGTCGTAGGCTACGGGGTTGGGCGCATAGCCTATGCCCAAAACATCAGTAGGCTACGCAGATGAAGTGCTGACTCGAGTTTCTGCTGTCTATGGGTTATCTATGTAACATCACACAAATTTTCTTTATATATATATATATATATATATATATAACTCCATCGTTTATTCATCCGATTCATGTTTACAGTATCTTTACCATCCATTTTGTTAAAAAAAATTTGTTTAAATAATGACTTATAATCAATATTAAATTGGATTGTATTAAAAAATCTGATTTAAAAACGTTAAAAAAATGTTTGCTTGTGCCAGGATTCGAACCCGAGTCCCTGGCGGGCTAAACCTTAACCACACCACACAAACCACTACATCATTTGGTGTTTTGTGATGTTAATTAAAACCAATTAAACTTAAACCCTTTCAAGGTCCCTTAGTCAAACCTGAAAAGTCAAACGTAGTCTCCTAGTCAAGTCAAGTCAAAGTGTTAGTAAATATGGTCTCCTAGTCAAGTCAAAGTGTTAGTAAATATGGTCTTCTAGTCAAGTCAAAGTTGTTCCTAAATTCTAGCCTAGTCAAAGTAGTCCCTAATTACAACTCCAAATTATACACCATAAATACTATAGCCTACCATTCAACTCTTTATACCATTCAATAAAAAAAAACATTATTATCCCATCTCCCATATACTAAAGTTTTCATCCATCATTATCTCCTCTAGCTAGTTCCGAGTTTTCCAAGGCATTATTACTAAGTGTTTGCACGCTTAATAAAACGCACGAACTCATTATGCACCTAAGGTGAGTTTACATAGCCCCTTTTTCTGTTTTACATTTTGGGGTGAAACATGTTTAAACATTTTATATACTATCATTTACTCATTCTTACATTGTTGAAACTTGTGATTCAATTACACTATCATTTACTCATTCTATCATTTGACTGTAACAAAAAGACACAGTACAATCATTAACATTGATCAAGCCGCCTGTTTAGATTATAGCGCTATAGGTCTGACAAACCCATCCCCTCGCATAAATTCAGGGATGATCGATAACAGTTACACTTTTACTAACTTGCGAGTTAGGTCTCAGTCGACACAAGGTTTGATTGTACAAAGACGCATTGTTACATGTCGGAGTCATATTCTATCATACTCATTATTATACTTCAACTATGATTGCAATACAACATATTGCTTTCAACTATATGCAAAACCTATGTATTCTCACCAACTTTTGTTGACCCAAAATATTTTCAAACTTAACATGTTTTAGGTTTTACTTGCTTGAAGATTAGAGTTAATGCTTGAAGATGTGTAGCTAGTATTTTTCATCTTGAGATGTACAAATTCTTAGAACAATTGTATGTAATTTATTTAAATCATTTAATGAAATTTATTATTCACCATGAGCTACTGAACAATCATCAATACGTGACATCCCGATGTTTCCGCCATCGGTTGGGGTGTTACAGATTGGTATCAGAGCCATGGTTATAGGGAATTAGGTTATTAGAAAAAAAATTAATCTAGTCTATAACCATAGGATTTTAACCAGTACTTGCTCCTTTTACTTGCAACCTTACTTGTTTCTATTCTCTATCCTACTTCTTATCCTTACTTTAGTCCCTACAAGAAGAGTGCTCTCCATCACAAGATCTACTCTTAGACTAGTAGGACAAATCCTCAGGTTTAGCCTGAACCACCTTGAAGATCTCGTCGAAGTTCTAAATTTTAATAACGAACACGTGCAATCTGGAAGGGTGAACGTCTGTATTCTGAGTTTTCTGTCTAGGACTGGCATTGCGCGTAAATCCCAATCAGACGAGGGACCCGGATGCCTACCTGGGAATTCTCGGGATGAGTGTTCACTTATAGGGTAAAGCATGTCTTCACTATGTTATTAGAATCTAGAAGTTTTGATAAGTCAACGTTTTCGTTTATTCGTTTTAATTAATGAATAAATGATTACACTCACTTTCCTTAAACTAAGCTCTAAAATCTCAAAATTTTACAGCTTAAATCAATCTCATTTCATAACCATCTATGGATTTCACAATCACACTTCACCTTACCATCTTAGCCACTTTTTAAATATTCAACACCCTACCCAAATCATATTATTTCATTTCTCCACATGTTACTTATTTTTTAAAAAACTATAACCTCATACCTTAGCACAAACTAAAGATTTCTAAATCTTGTTGTATTTTCATTACCTAGTAACTTTACAAAGTACATATTTTTGTCAAAAGATGTCTTCGAACTTAAATTCAATTGTTTATTTATTGACGTAACAAACAATTTTCTATATAATGCTTTAAACTATTAAAAATCACTTAATAGAACCTTGATCTTCAAAACCTAATGTCATGTTTGAAATCTCCAACTAACAGGAATATTTTAATCAAAGCCCACTTAGCTTGTACTATTTAACAACTTTTGCTTTATGTATAAAACCAATTTTGAAAATAAGATTTTTTTTATCCATAGGAATAATAACTAGTCTCTAAATTCTCCATCGACACTCACTCATTTTCAACTTGTTCAAATTTTTACAATATTTGGCATATACCACAATCATGTTTTCTTATACACTTGATTATAACCTTTGATCCAAACCCCAAAATTTACACTGCTACATAATCTCCTTACTATAAAATAAACTCTTTATCAACTATCTTCACATTCAATATCTCTCACAACCTTGATTCTGCTTCAAGATTTTTCATCATCCTCTCAAGAACTAAATTCATATCCTTCACCTTCTCACACATGAGCTAGTTACCCATGATAACCAAACTATTGAAACTTGATTGTGTGTTGCATCAAACATAATCCTTAGTTATACATGAGGATTCGACTATCTACCATATTTGAACATTTGAAACTAGAATTCATGGAATATAAACTATTTGCTATAGACACACCTAGAGTCATTAACCTTGTCTAGGGCAACTCTATTACAACTCGTATGCTATACTTGATACTTGATTGCTTACATGTACATATTATCAATTTGCAATTCATGTGTGTAATAATTGGTACACTTAATCAAACAACTGATAGAGGATGAAGTACTTGCTCAACAGTTAGTAGAGTACCAAATAACCTACTCAACGATTGGTAGAGGTCATCATGCCTGTAACACCCCAACCGATGGCGGAAACATCGGGATGTCACGTATTGATGATTGTTCAGTAGCTCATGGTAAATAATAAGTTTCATTAATTGATTTAAATACATTACATACAATTGTTCTCCAAAATTTGTACATCAAAATGAATAAATACTAGCTACGCATCTTCAGGTATTAACTCTAATCTTCAAGCAAGTAGAACCTGAAACATGTTAAGTTGAAAATATTTTGGGTCAACAAAAGTTGGTGAGAATACATAGGTTTTTGAAATTAATTGATAACAATAGTTTGTACAACATTCAAAGTTGTATGATGATAGAGTATGATGCAGACATGTAACAATGCGCCTTTGTACAACCAAACCTTGTGTCGACTGTTGACTAACTCGCAAGTTAGTTAAATGTTGTTACTGTTATCGATCATCCCTGAATTTATGCGGGGGATGGGTTTGTCAGACCTATAGCGCTATAATCTAAACAGGCGGCTTGATCATTGTTAATGATTGTACTGTGTCTTTTTGTTACAGTCAAATGATAGAATGATGATGTACTTGAATCACAAGTAAATATGAGTAAATGATAGTATAAAATGTTTAAACATGTTTCACCCCAAAAATAGTGAAAATAGGGAAAAGGGGCTATGTAAACTCACCTTAGTGTTAGAATGATAACCCTTGTTATATAAACAAATGTGGCTTGTGTGTATCCAAATATCACCCTATTTCAAGGTAATAATAAGTGTTGGGGAAAACTTTAATAAGTTCTAAGTTTCTAGTCTAATATGTGCTAGGGTTCCTAATTTGGGGATGAATACTTGATTTATGATTAAATTCGAATAATTGTTAATAACTCGATAAATAAAGAAATAATTAATAAAAATATTTCTGACCAATATTAACTAAAGGTAGTTGAATTATAATGTACTAAATGTGAAAATGATTTTTATAAAATTATTTTCTTAATTCATGAATATTTAAATATTAATACTTAATTGACAAAATATAAACTTAATATTTTAAAAATATTAAAATTTATAAATTTTGAATCAAAAATTTATATTTCTGATCTAAATGATTTATAATAATTTATGTGAAATTTTGATGTAAAAACAATGAAAAACGAATTTATTATGATTTATTTATGATTAAAATAGCAAAAATCGTTTAAAAATAATAAATAAATGATTTTTCAGAATTAAAAATCATTTCTGGAATGTTTATAGTTTTATAAACTTAGAATAATTTTTGTAGAATTTTATGGAATCGTTTTGATATTTTTATGGAATTTTATAATTAAAATAGAATAAACTTGAATTATTTATTATATATATTAAATAAATATATTTTCAGAAATAAAATCTGAATAATGATGTTTAGGGTATGAACATCATTATGTAAAATTTTGGGAATTTTTGAAGGCCTTTAAGTATTTTAAATAATTAAAATGAGTAATTATAAAATTTAAACTTATAAATCGAAAATACTAAAAAAAAAAAAAAAAAAAAAACGCATGAGATGAGGCTCGAACCTTGGCCCAGGGCCGGTTCAACCTCTGGCCAACTCCCATAGCACCACTGGGCTATAGGTCCTTGTTGTGTTTACTTTGTTTAACTAAACTTTTTTAAACAGAAACAAAATAGTATCATCTTCCCCAAATTAACTAATAAAACCCTAGCCTCATAAACTGATTCAATTCGACTGTGATGGACAAATTGATTATAGGGCTTTGGGTCCCTGATTCAAGACAAACGAATACGAGTAATTAAAATAAACTTACAGAATGTATAAGGCTCGATTAAGCGAGTCAACCGAAAAGTCAACCGGATGTCAAAAAAAAACGCAAATAGAGTGATTGAGAGTGATATTTCAGTGGTGGCTTTGTGTTTATCGGCTCTTTTAGGTGCCATTCGAGGCCTGAATTTATACTTTCATGCATAATTTGATCAAAGGAAGGTTTTGACCATTGTGTTGATGATTGCGCAAAATTGGTTCAAGATTGGCAAGTTTACTGCACTTTGATGTGTGTTAATTGCCGATTGATTTGTTTTTAATCGCAGTCAATCAACATCATTCCTAAATATAGATCAATGGACCGTCAATTAAGGGGATTTAGAAGGGTTGACCAATCTTTGGTCGTCTGGTCTGTGGCGAACAGTAAGGAAGGAGGAGGGCCGACTTACGTGGGGTTTTATATAATACAAGTTGGGTTTGAATCAAATGAAGGTGTAGCCCAGATGGTGTTTGGCGTGAGGGGACTAGCTGATGGCTCGCTTGCTGCTCGGGTTCGATACCCAGCAGGAGCACACATTTTTTTTTAACAAGAGTTGGGCCGAGTATGGGCTTGCCAAGAGGTGAAAGTCAGATGGGCCGGCCATTGGGCCTTCACTGTTGGGCTCAGCATTGTTTTACAAGGTAATTGGCTTTGGGTTTAAGCTTTGGTTTAGTTTTCTCAAGGAATAATAAAAAAAATTCCTATTATTATTATTATTATTATTATTATTATTATTATTATTATTATTATTATTATTATTATTATACTAATATATATATGTAAGAAAAATAAAACTTAGGCATGATAATATAGTATATGTATTAGGATTTGGGGAAATTTTGCGATGTTACAGTCTCCCCTACTTTTAGAAACTTTGTCCCGAAGTTTATTAAAAACATAGGGTTGAAGGGGATTAGGACAAGTGTGACCTGGAAATCTTGTGTTAAAGCACGTCATGAATAGAGTAATTTATCTCGTGTTATGTGTAAGGTGATTGTTTAAATGAACCACTAGATAACTAGAGTGTATAACCTTGATAGAATTTCACACTACCTTAATGTACCTGTAAATTCATGATTACGTTCCGGACCGCAGTCACCAATTTACCTTACATTAAGGTTTTGCGTCCTTCTATGACTCCACCGATTGTTGAGCAGGTCCGATAGCCTCCACCAGTCGTGGAGTAGGTTGTAGGGCCTCTCCCGACTGTTGATAAGGCATAATGACCTCTACCAATCGTTGAGTAGGTTTGATAGCCTCCACCAGTCGTGGAGTAGGTTGTAGGGCCTCTCCCGACTGTTGATAAGGCATGATGACACATAGATTGCAAATTGATAACATGTTTAAGCAAGCAAGTATAACAAGCACAGTATGAGTTTAGATAATTAGTTTATATTCAAACAAATATGTATTGTGGTTATACCATGCAAACAACTCTTAGAAAAATTTCAATACTAGAATTTATTACTCAAATAGAGTCAATACATAGAATAAAAGCAACCAATAGTCAAATAGTGAGACTTGATGTTAGGTAGCTGGAGGGTCTTGATCTCTGTTCAGTTTAGGGCATCGGTTACGGAAGTGATTTGGGTCTCCACATTCATAGCATTGACCATAGTTGTATTGATTAGGGTTAGCAGCTTGAGCAAGGTTGGTGGGTTGGTTGGCATTTGGATTTGGGGTCTCACGGCACGTGTTGACCAGATGGCCATACCTTCCACAATTGGTGCACAAGCGACATGCTGAAGCAGTGGGATGATGTCGGTTGCATGTATTACATAATGGATGGTTTCCTGTATAAGGTTTCTTCTTAGAAGCTTGTGGAGTGAGGCTTGCATCAGGATCCTTGGCCTTACGCTTCTGATTCTCAGTAGTTACCGCGGCTACAATACTTGTTTTATTGCCTTTCCGAACTAAGGTCCCGTTCTTTACGTGATTATCAGTTAAGGTAGCTGCTAAACGTTTGGCCTCCTCCAGGGTGGCAGGATTCCTTCCCCACACCGTATCCTGGATTTGCATGGGCAGACCACCGATGTACTTCTCGATGGCTACCGACAGGGGAGTGACTTTGTGGGGTAACAATAAGCTAAGCTCGTGAAAGCGGGTGTTGTAGGCAAGGTTTTCCCCACTGTCCTGAGCAAGGGCGTGGAACTCGTCTTCTAATTTCTTGACCTCGTTACGTGGGCAAAATTCATCTTTCATTATCTCCTTGACTTGATCCCACGTCATTGTAAGTGCAACTTCAGCTCCTCGGGTACGTTTTTCCTCATTCCACCAAGTGAGTGCTCGTTTGTGAAGAACGCTCATAGCATAACGGACCTTAAAGTTATCGGGACACTCACTGTTGATGAAGGTATTCTCAATACCCTCAAACCATTGTAGGAGTCCTGTAGCTCCTTCTTCTCCACTGAATTTTGGGGGATTGCAAGAATTAAAGTGCTTAAGGGTACAGGCTGGAAGTCCATTCCCGTTGTGGTATCCATTTCCATTCCCGTTGCCGTTGCCGTTCCCGTTGCCGTTCAACTGGATGACTTGAGCTAGTAAGTTGGGAACCAGAGTTGCGATTTGCTGCGCCATTTGTTGAGAAATGATTGCAGCTAGTTGGGCATCGACACCATTGTTGTTGTTGTTGTTGTTGTTGTGGTTAGTATCGTGGTTGTGGTTGTGATTGCTACTTCCTTCATCATGATTTTCACCACTGTTAAGACGAGCACTGCGACGCGGAGGCATGATCTGTAAGAGACACAGTGAAATGAATGAGATTATATAAGGAATGTCATCACTTATTCATTAATTAAAACGAATAAACGAAAACGTTGACTTATCAAAGATTCTAGATTCTAATAACATATGAAGACATGCTTTAGCCTATAAGTGAACACTCATCCCGAGAATTCCCAGGTAGGCATCCGGGTCCCTCGTCTGATTGGGATATATGCGCAATGCCAGCCTAGACAGAAGACTCAGAATACAGGCGTTCACCCTTCCAGATTGCACGTGTTCGTTATTAAAATCTAGAACTTCGACGAGATCTCAAGGTGTTTCAGGTTAAACCTGAGGATTTTGTCCTATTAGTCTAAGAGTGGATCCAGTGATGTAGATCATCTTCTTGTAAGGATGATAGTAGGGATAAGAAGTAGGAGGGAGATAGAGATTAGCAAGTAAAGAAGCAAGTACTGATTAAGTCCTATGGTTATAGACTAGATTATTTTTCTAATAACCTAATTCCCTATAACCATGGCTCTGATACCAATCTGTAACACCCCAACCGATGGCGGAAACATCGGGATGTCACGTATTGATGATTGTTCAGTAGCTCATGGTAAATAATAAGTTTCATTAATTGATTTAAATACATTACATACAATTGTTCTCCAAAATTTGTACATCAAAATGAATAAATACTAGCTACGCATCTTCAGGTATTAACTCTAATCTTCAAGCAAGTAGAACCTGAAACATGTTAAGTTGAAAATATTTTGGGTCAACAAAAGTTGGTGAGAATACATAGGTTTTTGAAATTAATTGATAACAATAGTTTGTACAACATTCAAAGTTGTATGATGATAGAGTATGATGCAGACATGTAACAATGCGCCTTTGTACAACCAAACCTTGTGTCGACTGTTGACTAACTCGCAAGTTAGTTAAATGTTGTTACTGTTATCGATCATCCCTGAATTTATGCGGGGGATGGGTTTGTCAGACCTATAGCGCTATAATCTAAACAGGCGGCTTGATCATTGTTAATGATTGTACTGTGTCTTTTTGTTACAGTCAAATGATAGAATGATGATGTACTTGAATCACAAGTAAATATGAGTAAATGATAGTATAAAATGTTTAAACATGTTTCACCCCAAAAATAGTGAAAATAGGGAAAAGGGGCTATGTAAACTCACCTTAGTGTTAGAATGATAACCCTTGTTATATAAACAAATGTGGCTTGTGTGTATCCAAATATCACCCTATTTCAAGGTAATAATAAGTGTTGGGGAAAACTTTAATAAGTTCTAAGTTTCTAGTCTAATATGTGCTAGGGTTCCTAATTTGGGGATGAATACTTGATTTATGATTAAATTCGAATAATTGTTAATAACTCGATAAATAAAGAAATAATTAATAAAATTATTTCTGACCAATATTAACTAAAGGTAGTTGAATTATAATGTACTAAATGTGAAAATGATTTTTATAAAATTATTTTCTTAATTCATGAATATTTAAATATTAATACTTAATTGACAAAATATAAACTTAATATTTTAAAAATATTAAAATTTATAAATTTTGAATCAAAAATTTATATTTCTGATCTAAATGATTTATAATAATTTATGTGAAATTTTGATGTAAAAACAATGAAAAACGAATTTATTATGATTTATTTATGATTAAAATAGCAAAAATCGTTTAAAAATAATAAATAAATGATTTTTCAGAATTAAAAATCATTTCTGGAATGTTTATAGTTTTATAAACTTAGAATAATTTTTGTAGAATTTTATGGAATCGTTTTGATATTTTTATGGAATTTTATAATTAAAATAGAATAAACTTGAATTATTTATTATATATATTAAATAAATATATTTTCAGAAATAAAATCTGAATAATGATGTTTAGGGTATGAACATCATTATGTAAAATTTTGGGAATTTTTGAAGGCCTTTAAGTATTTTAAATAATTAAAATGAGTAATTATAAAATTTAAACTTATAAATCGAAAATACAAAAAAAAAAAAAAAAAAAAACGCATGAGATGAGGCTCGAACCTTGGCCCAGGGCCGGTTCAACCTCTGGCCAACTCCCATAGCACCACTGGGCTATAGGTCCTTGTTGTGTTTACTTTGTTTAACTAAACTTTTTTAAACAGAAACAAAATAGTATCATCTTCCCCAAATTAACTAATAAAACCCTAGCCTCATAAACTGATTCAATTCGACTGTGATGGACAAATTGATTATAGGGCTTTGGGTCCCTGATTCAAGACAAACGAATACGAGTAATTAAAATAAACTTACAGAATGTATAAGGCTCGATTAAGCGAGTCAACCGAAAAGTCAACCGGATGTCAAAAAAAAAACGCAAATAGAGTGATTGAGAGTGATATTTCAGTGGTGGCTTTGTGTTTATCGGCTCTTTTAGGTGCCATTCGAGGCCTGAATTTATACTTTCATGCATAATTTGATCAAAGGAAGGTTTTGACCATTGTGTTGATGATTGCGCAAAATTGGTTCAAGATTGGCAAGTTTACTGCACTTTGATGTGTGTTAATTGCCGATTGATTTGTTTTTAATCGCAGTCAATCAACATCATTCCTAAATATAGATCAATGGACCGTCAATTAAGGGGATTTAGAAGGGTTGACCAATCTTTGGTCGTCTGGTCTGTGGCGAACAGTAAGGAAGGAGGAGGGCCGACTTACGTGGGGTTTTATATAATACAAGTTGGGTTTGAATCAAATGAAGGTGTAGCCCAGATGGTGTTTGGCGTGAGGGGACTAGCTGATGGCTCGCTTGCTGCTCGGGTTCGATACCCAGCAGGAGCACACATTTTTTTTTAACAAGAGTTGGGCCGAGTATGGGCTTGCCAAGAGGTGAAAGTCAGATGGGCCGGCCATTGGGCCTTCACTGTTGGGCTCAGCATTGTTTTACAAGGTAATTGGCTTTGGGTTTAAGCTTTGGTTTAGTTTTCTCAAGGAATAATAAAAAAAATTCCTATTATTATTATTATTATTATTATTATTATTATTATTATTATTATTATTATTATTATACTAATATATATATATGTAAGAAAAATAAAACTTAGGCATGATAATATAGTATATGTATTAGGATTTGGGGAAATTTTGCGATGTTACAATGCCTGCTCAACAGTCGGTAGAGGCCCTACAACCTGCTCAACGACTGGTAGAGGCTATCGCACCTGCTCAACAATCGGTAGAGGTTCTTACTCACTGACTAGTAGAGGTCTTTTTCCTGCTCAACAGTTGGACTTATTTTTGGATACATTGTATACGATTCAATCACAAGGCTATTTTGCATTACTTACATGTGTGTTTAGAGTCATAGAAGGACACAAAACCCTAATGTAAGGTAAATTGGTGATTGCGGTCCGGAACGTAATCATGAATTTACAGGTACATTAAGGTAGTGTGAAATTCTATTAAGGTTTTGGGAGATTCCCCGTATGTTTTCAAAGTATCAGAGGTGTGATGGGTTAGCTGTGGTACACCCTATATATAAACACTAATGATACGTGGAAAGGGATACTGTAGGGTCAGACCAATAACAAACCCTAGTTATTTGGTAGTCCATCTAGCATTTATGGTTATCTTATACATTCCTTAAACTCTTACCCTACTCTGAACCATAGTCACCCTTACTATCCTCAACACTATTCAAATGCTTCTTCTTAAAATAAACTTCGGGACGAAGTTCCTAAAAGTAGGGGAGACTGTAACATCACACAAATTTTCTTTATATATATATATATATATATATATATATATATATATATATATATATATATAGGGAAAGGGTAAAATGAAAACACACTTTTCGTAAAAGAACACCGGAAACCATTTCTATCCATTGATCTTAGTTGATCCAATGGTTATTATTATGCCACCACTTTTTTTGTCCTTTAGTGCCCACTTGTCCACCTTTTTAATAAAAGATAATAATAAAAAATCTATGGAGGGTATTATTGTAATCTTGACCCCACTCTCTCTCCTACTTTATCCACCCACTTGAATTTTTATAATAATATTAAAACTCACATTTATTTTCATTTTTTAATTAAAGTTTATTTTATTATTTTAATTAAAATAATATAATCTGATTTAATTTTTTAAACTTTATTTTATTTTTTAATTAATTTAATTTTTTAAAACAAAAAAATCAGATTGAACATTTTGTAGTATCACTCTCGTTTTTTACACTGGTGTAATTTTTTACACCAGTGTAAATCTCTTATACACAAACTTCTACACAAAAACACTATTGTACAAAAACAAAACTTCATATTTACACTGGTGTAAATCTTCCAAAAAATACAAAATTTTACAACAATTACGCTAGTGTAGAAAACAAACCAAATAAAACATAAAATGGTGTAAAATCTGCCATACACAACATTTACAAAAAAAAATACACAAAGTGTAAAAAAACAAACTATACATTCATATTTACACTGATGTAACTGATGTTTTACACCAGTGTTTTCTTACATCAAAACGACTATACATTCATACTTACACTGTGTGTGTAACTAATCGGTGTTTTCTTAAATAAAATACGTTTACACTGTGTGTGAAACTAAATGGTGTATTCTTACATAAAAAAAACGTCTATACATTCATGTTTACGCCGGTGTAAACTGATGTTTACACCAATGGTTGCTTACAAAAAAGAGACTACACCATTCGTCGTCGTCTCCACAAATATCGGGTCCTTAAACGCAAAACAGCATCTTCTTCGCGGCATCATCTCCTAACAAGAAACAACAACAACAACAACAACAACAACAACAATAATAATAATAATAATAATAATAATAATAATAACAGAAAAAACAAAAAAAAATAACAAAAAAAAATAAACAACTTTAATAATAATAATAATAACAGAAAATAAAAAAAAATAATAATAACAACAGAAAATAAAAAAAAATAATAATACATGTAGTAATAATAAACAGAAAAAATAAAAAAAATAATAATAACAGAAAAAAATAAAATAATAATAATAATAATAATAACAGAAAATATAAATAATAAAAATAATAATAATAATAATAGTAACAATAATAATAATAATAAAAAAACCTTACTGTCATCTTCATCATCACCGCCGTCGACCACCGTCTGAGCCACCACCGACGTCTCCACCGTCGTCTTCATCATCACCACCGTCGACCCACCACCCCCTCCACTGCAAACCCACCGACGTCGTCCTCCGTCGTCTTCCTCCCCCTTCAGATATGACAACATATCCTAAAAAAACACCACATCTTCGTCGATCAAACCACCTGAAAACCACCCCCCATCTTCATCGTCACCACCGTCGCCTTTGTAAAAAACCTACCACCATCGCCACCGCCTTCCCACGTCTTCATCGTCACCACCGTCGCCTTTGCTGTTGTTGTTGTTGTTGTTGTTATTATTATTATTATTATTATTATTATTATTATTATTATTATTATTAGAGATCTGAGAATTGAGAAAGAGAAGAGAGAGAGGAGAGATAAGAGAGAGAATAAGAGAGAGAATGATATTTGAATTGTTAAGAGAGAGTGTGTGGTTGACAATTATAAAGACACAATGATTTCATCTTCTAAAAGACTATTTTGCCCTTCCATTAATAAGATAATATCACTAATACCTAAAAAAGCTAGATTGAATCACAACCATTGATTAATTTGATCAATGGTTGTGAGTGGTTTCTATGGTTTTTTTATGAAAGGTTGGTTTCCAATGGAACCTAATCCTATATATATATATATATATATATATATATATATATATATATATATATATATATATAGGTAAAGTATATGGAGGAAACCCTCCTTATTTGGTAAACTCTGGAAACTCTGACTTCCCAACATTTTTTTTTTTTTTGAAAAAAATAGGGTATGTAATATACATTTTTTTAAGCATTTCGAGCCAAAAAAATCGAAAAAAGCGCCGAACGGTTTTTTTTAAAAAAAATAAAAAACGTCTACTGTTTACATATAGTTAACACATTGTTAACACCTGTTATTAGCGCTTAACATGTATTAGTCAAAATTTTATTTTATTTTTTTTAAAAAAAATACTCGACGCTTTTTTAATTTTTTTGGCCCAAAATGCTTAAAATCATGTATATTACTTGCCCTATTTTTTTCAAAAAAAAAAAATATTGGGAAGTCAGAGTTTCCAGAGTTTACCAAATAAGGAGGGTTTTCTCTAGAACCATTCCCTATATATATATATATATATATATATATATATATATATATATATATATATATAACTCCATCGTTTATTCATCCGATTCATGTTTACAGTATCTTTACCATTCATTTTGTTAATTTTTTTTGTTTAAATAATGACTTATAATCAATATTAAATTGGATTGTATTAAAAATTCTGATTTTAAAACGTTAAAAAAATGTTTGCTTGTGCCAGGATTCGAACCCGAGTCCCTGGCGGGCTAAACCTTAACCACACCACACAAACCACTACACCATTTGGTGTTTTGTGATGTTAATTAAAACCAATTAAACTTAAACCCTTTCAAGGTCCCTTAGTTAAACCTGAAAAGTCAAACGTAGTCTCCTAGTCAAGTCAAGTCAAAGTATTAGTAAATATGGTCTCCTAGTCAAGTCAAAGTGTTAGTAAATATGGTCTTCTAGTCAAGTCAAAGTTGTTCCTAAATTCTAGCCTAGTCAAAGTAGTCCCTAATTACAACTCCAAATTATACACTATAAATACTATAGCCTACCATTCAACTCTTTATACCATTCAATAAAAAAAAACATTATTATCCCATCTCCCATATACTAAAGTTTTCATCCATCATTATCTCCTCTAGCTAGTTCCGAGTTTTCCAAGGCATTATTACTAAGTGTTTGCACGCTCAATAAAACGCACGAACTCATTATGCACCTAAGGTGAGTTTACATAGCCCCTTTTTCTGTTTTACATTTTGGGGTGAAACATGTTTAAACATTTTATATACTATCATTTACTCATTCTTACATTGTTGAAACTTGTGATTCAATTACACTATCAATTACTCATTCTATCATTTGACTGTAACAAAAAGACACAGTACAATCATTAACATTGATCAAGCCGCCTGTTTAGATTATAGCGCTATAGGTCTGACAAACCCATCCCCCCGCATAAATTCAGGGATGATCGATAACAGTTACACTTTTACTAACTTGCGAGTTAGGTCTCAGTTGACACAAGGTTTGATTGTACAAAGACGCATTGTTACATGTCAGAGTCATATTCTATCATACTCATTATTATACTTCAACTATGATTGCAATACAACATATTGCTTTCAACTATATGCAAAACCTATGTATTCTCACCAACTTTTGTTGACCCAAAATATTTTCAAACTTAACATGTTTCAGGTTTTACTTGTTTGAAGATTAGAGTTAATGCTTGAAGATGTGTAGCTAGTATTTTTCATCTTGAGATGTACAAATTCTTAGAACAATTGTATGTAATTTATTTAAATCATTTAATGAAATTTATTATTCACAATGAGCTACTGAACAATCATCAATACGTGACATCCCGATGTTTCCGCCATCGGTTGGGGTGTTACAATCTACGCCTTCCTTACGAGTTGGCTATGCCCAAAAAATCCGTAGGCTACTCCATAAGCCTCTTTTTGTCCATTTTCTTCCATTTCTTCCACCTGGATTACTCTAGCTTCCATCCGAGGTCCCGTTAAGCTCCCAAAACACACTTTTAACTTTGTTAACGTGCAAAACACAAATCTAATCAAAGTAGTGTGCTCATAATTCCAAAACTGCATAAAATACAATCTTAATCCCAAAAAACCTTGTACTTTCACCCGCGTATCAATTCTAAAGGAGCATGCATGTATTGTCACACTATGTCTAACAAATGTGATGTCTAACTTTTGATAAGGTGACATATTGAAAAGATCCAATTAGCTGAAAAAGGATGTAGAATGGGTTTTCCGATGTATACAACTGAAAAAATGGAATGGTAAGATTTGGCACCATGAAAACCCAAAGATTTAAGAGGTTGTCATAGATGATAGAACCAAGCTTGTGGAACTTGTGTGAGACCATATTGTCACAAAGTAACTTTCTTGACTCATGTGCGGTGACTTAGAATGCCTCTAAGTTAAGCCTTTGATCTGGTTATGTAGCAATTCATGTTGAGTGATGCAGAAACGTTCAAGTTATGAAAGATTATATTCTTATTTTGATATAAGAACAATATTACAAGAAGCTTTTACAAGTGATGTGGGTTATGCGGGTTGTGATCAAGCTATGAGGGGTGAGTACAAATGATGCCTTGATCACCTATTTATACTAGTGTTACAAGATCTAGATGGTTCCATATGGGAGCTTATAGGTTTTTCTTTAGTAATATCATGATATTTATGGTACTATCTTGGGGGATCTAGAAAGTTCCAGAGCTGCACTTTTAAGGGTGTTTTTACTAGCCTTTTCCGGACTTTTATAGGTCATTCTTTGCTGGATCATGACCCTTGTGTGTGCACCATGATGGATGGAAATTTGTAGGCTGATCCGGAGACTTCCGGATGGCTTGAGAATCGACTAGTTGCCCCCGAAAGCTCCTAGAAGCTGAAAATTTTGAGCTGATTTTAGGCGGGTCTTGACAATATGGTGACTTATATAACACGCATTCCATATGTTTAGGATCAATGAAGCCTTAAGGTGTTTAGGTAAACATACTTGGACTATCCATGATTAGAGCTTTTATCACCTTGTGTCTTTAACCGTACTCCTTGACTACCATAATCAACAAACTAAAAATTGAGGAATTTTTTGTCGATGGTCGTGTTGAACACATGGCCTAAAACGGATTTCATGCATCCGCTCAGATGGTATATCTCTCAAAGTACAACAACCTGAACAATATGTATACTGTAGGAGATGGCTCTCGCACCCTAGCACCGGGTTATTTGGTGTTTATGATATAGTAGGAAAAAAGTAGAAATTGTGAAAAGAAATAGTTTAAACAATGCTCATTCCTAAACTTACTTTTACATGGATTAGAGACTCGAAATAAGTGTACTTGTCATCTTTCTAAAATAACCAACAAGTTCCTTTTATACTTACACATGAGTAAGACACATTAACCCAATTTAAGTAAGATAATCAATCTTATAATAAATAGGGTTTAATCTCTAATTAAATGTTTTCCATTAAAGCAACGAGTTAAAACGGCTAGTTAACCAGGTCTAAACTATTGCCCGGCCAAGTGTTGATGCTGCATGAAACATCTAGTCCAAACAACTGTTTAGAATCAACAATTTGGCTAGCTGAGTAGGTGGTGTCAGCAGGCGTTATTGCTGATGTCATCAGTTGTTCCAAACCCAACTCGTTGGACACGCACATGACCCTAACCATGGGCCATTCGAACCTGAACCGTTTTATTTGAACCAACCTTCAAAAACACAATGCTGGCTTGTAGTGTCGCTAGTGCAAAGCGTCACATTGTACTCATCGCCCACCATACCCTTTAGGGTCCCCACCAGTGTTTGCTTTTAAGGAAACATTTAATAAGGAGTAATCTTCCATATGTATCACTTTAAGTTTTGTCATCCCACCAATGCGGAAAACACTTTAATCCATTTTTCTCATATTTGGTTGTTCCAACCATACAACTTCTAGCAATGATATCTCATTCATTTTTAGCTTTATTTTGAACATGGTGTGATTCGTTGTGATACTCTCACATTGTAGAACACAAACCCAAAAAAAATCTATATCTGTATCAGTATATATAATAAAGTGATTGAGGTGGGAACACATGTCACTTGATGAGGTCATCCCTACCCTTAAATTACCGCCAAAATTTTTAAGGTATAAATAACCCAATATTTATTAATTTATAATTTTTATCTTTATCTTTACTATATAATATATAAAAATCTTATTATTATCTTAATTTTCTCTAATATAAAATAATATTATTAAATCATAATTTCACATTTATCTCTTATTTATTTGATATTTATTTTCTTAACTAATTATTTTTATATTTCCGCTTATTAAACCATTTAATATTTTATTGATCCAACGTCACGTAATATTAAATTTTCTAACATAATAATAAATAAGAAACAAAAAATGATATAACTTGTGTGATACACAAGCTTATAGTGAACTAATTTACACTAAATGAAACTGTAAATAAGAGTTATGTTTTCATCCAGAACAGAGTATGTCAAAACCAAAACTAGTCGTTACTTAAAAAACTACAACTTCGAGACCACCGCCTCATTCACGCCCTGCAATGGTTGCTTCTGCCTCTGCTCTTCATCCAAACGTACATTCTCTCTTTAGTATACATTTTCATTCTTATCCACATGATTAAAATTGTTGCTTTATCATATTATAATACATTAATTTCGATGCTACACCGTAACACACATTCTATCACTTCATATTATATTTATTTATGCTAAGAAGCTCCCATGATATGACCTAGCTATCTATATAACACATATATAATTATATAGTGAAAAGTTCAAATGAGAAGAAAATATTTTCAAAGAAGAAAAAAGAACAAATTTTAACCAATAAAAATCTTCCATTTAATAATTGTATTTAATGTTAAATAAATTATTTATTTCGTGTTACCCCTAAACTAGTTAAATAAATTAAACTCATAATTAATTTTTTAAAAATATTCTTTAAAAGCAAAAATAATTTAAAGTGTAGGATAATTTCGATATACGTAGGATGGATTTTTATATGTGTAGGATAATCGTATGATAATCTCTATATGTGTAAGATAAACATATGATAATTTCGATATATGTATGATACATTTTGATATGTGTAAAATTTTTTTTGATAATGTGTAGGATAAAGTGTTAATGACTAATTAATTAAAGAAATAATCTATATTATCTTATTAAGGAGGAGTGATGACCAACATGGTCATTTTCACCTCCGTACAACTTAAGAAGTAACATGCATAAAATATTTAAGCAAGAAATTTAAGGGTGTTATGGGAATATTAGTGACAATTAAGACACTTAAAAGGGTAGTTTAGACATTTCACCATCCTCATCCTTTACAATGTCAAAACAAATTTACAATCATACCCTTCATCTTCCATCCATACCCTTATGTTTCCATCATTGCCGTAGACTGAAAATTTATTCCACTTTACATGCTAATCGATTCATGTGGTTTGTAACTGTTACAAATTGAAGGCCCTTCTTCTTCTTCTTCACAATCACTTAAGAATTATATAAAATCATGTTCAACCTAAAATATAAAATCATGTTCATCTTCCCCCAAATCGCCTTCAAGATTGCCATGGAAGCACTTTTATTGTTCGATCAACACAACTAAATAAGAAACACGTAAACCTCGTCTCTTTATTGGTTGAACAAAGCAAAACCCGTTTCCTTCTTCTACCCTAATTTTATTAATTTGGCTTAAGGTGATCCAATATTCTCTCAATCAAATTCTATCTAACAACGTAAAAAGTTTTGTTTTAATATGGGTATACATATATTCTATCATTCTATGCATTTGAAGTTGGTTTAATAATTTTGTTCGTCTTGTTATGTTGAATCTTTAGAAAGCACATCAGGTGTTTCATGATATGCCTTGACTGAACAAAACAAGGTGTTTTTTTTTTTTTGTGAACTCTTGTACCCCTGTTTCTGCACATAGCTTTATGAACCTGATGTTAAGAGAGATCATATAGACCTAAATGTGTTATTTGTATAGAAAAGGTGTGTGATAATTAGACCTGGCAATTTCAACCCATCAAGTTGAGTTAGGGTTGTTTTGGGTTTAAAAATTGACCTTATGGGTTAAAATGGGTTTAGTATAATTTTCAAAGGGGTTAGAATGGGTAATTTTAATTGTAGGAAATAAGTAAGTGGTTTAGGATGGGTATGTCAAAAAAAACAAATGGGTCAGGATGGGTATTTTTAGATAACCATATACAAATCTGAATTAAAACCCACCCAACACCAAAAGCGTTGTTGCCTAATAGAAATCAATGTCATTAAAAACAAAAAAAAATTATATCTTTTGCATTTGTTGATCACCCCAGTCGGTTCGAAACCATTCGGGTCGTTAACGGACAACAATGTCGAAACAACACGGGTCGTTAACGAGACCGATCTCATCGAAACGGGACGGGTCAGGCTGAAACGGTCTGGGTGGGCCCGGTTAGGTCGAAACGGTCTGGGTCGCTATCGGGCCCGGTCGGGTCAAAACAGTCCGGGTCGCTACGGGACAGGTAAGGTTGAAACGATCTGGCTCGTTATCCGGCCGGCTCGAAACAGTCCGGTTGCTACGGGACTTGTCAAGTTAAAACGGTCTCGGTCGTTACCGGGCCCGGTCGGGTCGAAACGGCCCGTGTTACTAACGGGATCGGTCAGGCCGAAACGGTCCGGGTTGCTAACGGGCACTGTCGGGTCGAAACAGTACGGGTCGCTACGGGACGGGTCAGGTTGAAACGGTCTGGGTCGCTACCGGGCCCGACTGGGTCAAAACGTTCCGGGTCGCTACGGGACGGATTAGGTTGAAACGGTCTGGGTCGTTATTGGTCCCGGTCGGGTCGAAACAGTCCGGGTCAAAACGTTCCGGGTCGCTACGGGACGGGTCAGGTTGAAACGGTTTGGGTCGTTATTGGTCCCGGTCGGGTCGAAACAGTCCGGGTCGATACGGGACGGGTCAGGCAACGGTATGGGTCGTTATCCGCCCGACTCGAAACAGTCCGGGTCGCTACGGGACGGGTCAGGTTGAAACGGTCTCGGTCGTCACCGGGCCCGGTCGGGTCGAAATGGTCCAGGTCGCTACGGAACGGGTCAGGTTGAAATGGTTTGGGCGTAACCGGGCCCGGTGGGGTCGAAACGGTCCGGGTCGCTAGCTGGCCCGACCGGGTCGAAACAGTTCGGGTCGCAACGAGATGGGTCAGGTTGAAACGGTCTGAGTCGTTACCGGTCCGGTCGGATCGAAACGGTTCGGGTCGCTACCGGGCCCGACCGGGTCGAAACATTCTGGGTCGATACGGGACGGGTCAGATTGAAATGGTCTGGGGCGTTACCGCGCCCGGTCGGGTCAAAACGGTCCGGGTCGCTACGGGACGGGTCAGGTTGAAATGGTCTGGGTTGTTACCGGGCCCGGTTGAGTCGAAACAAATTTAATTTTAAATTTGTTTTTTTTCCTTTTTTTATTTTTTTTTCCTTTATTATTTTTTTTTTCCATTATTATTTTTTTTTTACTTTTTAAATTTTTAACTTTTTATTGGTATTTTAATTTTATTTAACTTTTAATCTATTTTGATGTGAACCTATCCTAATCCAACCCATCCTGACCTAACCCATTTTAACTTATTTTTTTAATTTACCCATCTTGACCCAAACCCATCCTAACCCAAACCATCCTAACCCATCAACCAACCCAACCCAACCTACCCATTTTGTCACCTCTAGTGATAATGTTTGTTTGTTGTCAGAAATGGAGAGCATGATACAAGCAGTAGAAGAAACAACTTCTGGGGACAAATCAAGCATTTCCCATGTGAAGAAACTGCTGTTTAGGCGAATGTTGGTTGGGGTAAGCGATGGGCGGTTTTCCAGGGGGGGGGGGGGTTATTGTATGGATAAATAAGGATAGTTTTCACTTTATATTTTTGGACTCCGTTATGTAATCGTTGTCTATTTTGTTTCATGTTGAATGTTGTGATTTCCTATTTTCTTGTTGGTTATCGATGGATGTTGTGATTTGCTTGTGTGAAAGAGGTTATTTTCTCTCTGCCATAGATTAGGAATATGTGTTTTTCTTTGAGTTATTAGGGGAAAAATATGCACATATCCGACATGATATAATGGAGTTTTCATTTTGAAAATATAATCATTGATTTCCCTATCCGACTTTACTAAAGTTTTGCTACTCTTTGTCAAGACAACTATGAACGTTATCAAGAATCTCCCTTAATATGCACTAAAAGTGGTCACCATCTATTCTTTGCAGTATCTTGGCGCTGTAGATACTTGCGATTCTGAAGCAGAGAGACCCTCAAAATATTGTACCGAAGAGAAGAAAAGTTGTTTCATCTGAAATAGAGGAGTGCACCAATGACGTGGAAAACAAAACTCTGGATGAAAGAGGTGTGTTATTTATACAATAACAAAAAGTAAGTTTGCACAGCCCTCTACGGGCCGTAGAGGGTGTCAGTGTAATAAATGCGAACCCCTCTACGGCCCGTAAAGCCCTCTATGGCCCGTAGAGGTGGTTTGGTGGAGTGCATTTAAACCCTATACGAGCCGTAGATGTCTCTACGGCCCGTAAGCCATACGAGGTACGAGGTCATTGAATGAACAACCCGTAAAGCCCTTTTGAATCGCCAAAACTATATTTAGTTTTGGCGATTCTTTTGAAACGCCAAAACTATATTAGTTTTGGCGTTTCTTTTGAATCGCCAAAACTAATATAGTTTTGGCGATTCTTTTGAAACGCCAAAACTATATTAGTTTTGACGTTTCTTTTGAATCGCCAAAACTAATATAGTTTTGGCGATTCTTTTGAAACACCAAAACTATATTAGTTTTGGCGTTTATTTTGAAACGCCTTAATTATAGAAACGCCTAACTAACTATAAATTCTTTGATTTTGCAGTTATGGCAGATTATGAAGACGAGGACTACGTGAATGAGGAGGAGGAGCAGGAGCAGGAGGATCAGCCCGTGGTCCAGGGGGCGCCTGCCATGGCAGGGGGTGACTTACAGGGCTGGGAGCATTGCAAGTTTCTACGCTTCGATTACCCGAATCCAAGATTTCAGAGGTTGAGGAAAAAGAAGATAGAAAAGGCGAGGGGGATTTCTTGGGACGCGCTTCGGGACACTAGGGGGGGTGCAGAGGCGATTGCGCCCGAGAGTGAATCCCGGAAGGGAGCCCATTTGACAGGTTTCTCAGAGACTTTTGCGCGCCGTCCCATCGGCCGTTGGTGATAGAGTTCCTATCCACCTTTCGCTTTCGGCCCCCCACCGAAGGATCGTCGGGCGCCGGATCGTCGGGCCGCCCACCGCGGGATGTCGAGTTTTCCATACTCGGCGTTGAGTATGGTTATTCCCTAGATGAGTGGGCTACGCACACCCAGTGGTACACTCCCGACGAGCTTGTAGAGGTATTGATATTATTTATTTTTATTCTTTTTATTTTTGTTTTTGTTCTTATTCGAAATGTTAATGTTAATGATAATGTTCAGGATGTCTCACTAGAGGTGTGACTACTGTTGCTGATGACGTGATGTATGCGTGGTGGCCCACCATTGGCGGTCCAGAGTTCGGGAACCCGACACAGAAGTATTATTATTATTATTATCATCATTATTATTATTATTTATCAATATCTTTGTTCTAATTATTATTACTATTATTATGCTGTGCAGGGAGAGGTGTGACAGGGCATCTAACATTCGTCACCCCATAGTTCGTTACATTCACCGTTGCATTACTTATTCCCTAACGGCACGGGGAAATAGTAACGAGCGGGTGACGAAGACGGACCTGATGTACCTCTATTGCATACTCACCGGCAGGCCGATTGCCTTGAATCGGTGCATGGCCGAGTACTTTGCCGCCTTCCCCCATAAGCCGTTGAAGGGAGGCATCGCATGCGGGGGGTCATCAGCAAGATTGCCGAGCGCTGCAATGCCCAGCTGTATTTCGATTATGTTAATCGGAATCAGTTTCCGCCACTACCGCCCAGGTATTTCGGTCATTATTATTATTATTATTATTATTAATGTTTATGTTATTGTTTATTTGTTTCAGCCTAATAGGGATACCCACGATGAAAGCTATGACTTGTCTGGCGAAGAAGGCGAAGACGCCGGATCAGCCAGCCTTCCACTATCTGATTGCTCAGGATGGCGGGGAGTTTGTGCATTAGCCGTTGGTACATCAGGGCCTTGGAGGTATTATTATTATTATTATTATTATTATTATTATTATTATTATTATTATTATTATTATTATTATTATTATTATTATTATTATTATAATTATTATTTGGGAAACTTGTAGACAACTTGTGTTGTCTGGTTTGCACGAAAACAGGGGAAACTCTGCCCAATTTTTTTTTTATAAAATCCTGGATTATTATTATTATTATTTATTAATTATTATTTGTTATCCATTGCAGGTGATGCTGTGGAGGTCGGGTTGCAGTTTGTTGCTGAGCAGGAGGGGGGCGGTCTGAGGGACGTCGAGATGCCTCAGCAGCAGCCTGAGGATGTGCAGATACCGGCGCGCGTTTATCACTCTCTCAGGTTGCCTGCTGATGTTAGGGCGGACGTTCGTGCGGCTGCCGAGGAGGCTGTCGAGATGCGTGCGTGGCGTCAGCAGATGGACACCTGGCGTCAGCAGCAGGATACCTGGCGTCAGCAGCAGGACACCGATATGCGTCAGTGGCGTGATCGGCAGGACAACGCGATGCGCTGGTTGATTGTTGGCCAGCAGGATATCTATCGCCACCTGGGCATGCAGACTCGTGTCCCACCGACTATAGTGACCAGCACGCACGAGCCCGTGACGTCCTCGCAGCAGCCCGAGACGTCTTCGCAGCAGCCCGGGACGTCGCCGCCGACTAACTCTACGATGTTTTATTTCTGATCATCTTATGTATTTAAACAATCTTTATTTTGAACGCTTCTGTTAACGTTTAGTTTTATCTTTTTGCGTATATAAACGATTAGTTTTATTTTGAACGCTTCTGTTAACATTTAGTTTTATTTAAACAATCTTTATTTTACACGCTTATCGAGACGACGTTGGTTTATATTGGTTTGTGTTATAAACAATTGTGTTCACGTTTTACATGCTTGTGTTAATGTATTACACGCTCGGGATTAATTATTACATAATTATAATGATTTAAAAAAAAAAACCCCCCTCTACGGGTCGTAGAGGCCTCTACGGGCCGTAGAGGGTGCCTAAGACTGGTTTATGTTATATTAAATTTTTCCAACTAAGAAACCAGCGAACTGGTAGGCCAGATGGTCCCCATATACGAAATAAGACTTTGTGTGTGTGTTTGTGTGATAATGTGCCTAAGATCGAACCTTGTCTGCCAATCATTGGGAATGATTACTTACGAGCCGTAGAGGCCTCTACGGCTCGTAGAAGGAGTAAAAAATGGGCTCTACGACCCGTAGAGGCCTCTACGGGCCGTAGAGGGTTGTGTGAATAAAATCTAACCTTGTGCAAATAGTGGGAGCCGGATGAAAACAACGGTAAATTATCTTGTGTCATATATGTTAACCCATTCACTTTTTTACTTTCCCTATCAGTGTTCATCTTTAAAATTCCAATTTGACATACCATTTTATTTCATTATTTATGAATAATAATTATTAGAATCTACGTAATAACTAATAATAGAACAGACTTTGTAGTTGCAGGTGCTAAAGAATAATAATTCTTGTTTTTCCACTCCAAAATCAGATGCAAATACAGGAACACCCCACCATCTTTCACTTGTTAAGCTGACTAGGAGTGGTTTGCTTCTATTTACATTTTCTAACGACCGTTGTCCTGATGTTGTCAATATTGTGTCAAACATCATGCAGTCTTCGGAATCTGGAAGTTTAAAAGCACCACTGTAAGTGGTTACTGATTACGTTTAAAATATAAAGAGAATTAAGACTAGTGGGAGTGGGGGCGGGAGAGGGGCGGGAAGGGGGGGGGGGGGGGGGGGGGGGAACACCGCCGCCATAGGGGCGGGAGAAGTGGCGTGGGGCGGGGGCGGGGAGGGGTTCACCGGCGTGGGGCTTGGGTGGGGGTGAGGTGGCAGCTTCTTATTGGTCAGGTTTTTTTTTTTTTTTTTTTTTTAACTTTAACACATTATAATATTATTTCCTTCCCCCCCTCTTCCCCCCCTTCCACTCCCCACAATTATTTCCCCCCCCCCCCCCCCCCCCCCACAAGGGTCCCACAAGTGCCACATGGCGCTTCATCCCCCTCTTTCCCGCCCCCCCACTCCTTATAGTCTAAACCTTAAAGAGTTTTAGTGATAAGTTTTTTTTTTCAGTTGGTGCCATAGAATTTTACCTATACAAACCACTTGTGTTTTGCACGAGAAAGAGCTCGGCACTCTGGTACCCAAACTTGTTGCTGACTTCATGAATAATGAAGGAAAGGAACTTGCTCGACCTGTAAAGGTACAACTTTATTGTTTACAACTAATTGCATGCATCTCGAGCCTAGGGCGCCACGTTTCGCTGCATTCGTATCTTTTTCTTTCTTAACTTGGTGAATAGTTTATATGATGTATTGAAGAAATGTGGAAACTAACTGTAGACGGTTCCAGTCGGTTATAGGCTTAAACGGGACCTATAACCGATGTTTCAGTTTTTCGATTTTCCCAACTGATCGGTTTTGTTTATTAACTGTTTGGTTAATTAATTCAGTTACTAGAAAAGATGGTTAGGTTAACTGTTGGGCAGTTTGGCTTTGGACGTGAGTAGATTCAAGCAAATTTTGAATCAATAAATCCAGCTATCTCTCAAGTGAAATAAAATATTATCAAATGTTTTAGTTTATAAAGGAGTTTAAGCGTAATCAATATGATATATATAAAATATTATAACAAAACTTCTCTGACATATAACCATATTCATATTTGACACACATAAAACCCTATTCAAGCTAATTTTGAATCAATAAATCCAGCTATCTCTCAAGTGAAATAAAATATTATCAAATGTTTTAGTTTATAAAGGAGAGAGAGGCTATTGTACAAAGGCTCCTTAAAATACAAAGTGTAAGAAGCAATCCTGACCATCGATCTGGGTTTTAATCAAACATCATCCTAAATTAATTACACGCGTGTTTTTAGTTTCAGTTAACAAGAGAAGGGCAAATTAGACAAATTGCGAGTATAATAATTTGAAAAATTTTTAATAATCGCGCCCAAATCATCTCATTTATGGACAGTTATTATCAATTGCAATAATCGTGGAATTCACAAATTTAAAACTAAAAAAAATCATACTCTGTAAACCAAAAAAAAAACAGAGCATTCATCAAAACGAAGAAGAAATGAAGAAATGAAAAACCCTAAAATTACGTTTGTATGAAACAGGTGAAGCAATAGAATGAATGAGCTTGTTCGTACGTTTGATGGAAGTTATAAACTAGTTTTCAGTTTTTCATTGATTTTATTGATTTCACATGATCATGTTGTTAAAACGCACTTAGTAATATCATAAAACGCACTTACATGTTGATGATATTTAACTTACAATGTAAAAACATAAAACGCACTTGGTGATATCATAAAACGCACTTACTTGTTGATGATAATTAACTTACAATGTAAAAACATAAAACGCACTTAGTGATATCATAAAACGCACTTATATGTTGATGATAATTAACTTACAATGTAAAAACATAAAACACACTTAGTGATATCATAAAACGCACTTATATAAAACGCACTCAGTGATATCATAAAACACATTTACATAAAACAAAAAACGCATTCACTGATATCATAAAACGCACTTACATAAAACATAAAACGCACTCAGTGATACCATAAAACGCACTTAGTAATATCTACAATACAAAAACAGTTATCTATCGGCCTCTGTTCATCTCTGAACTTTATTTCTTCTTCGTTTGATGAATGCTCTGTTTTTTTTGTTTACAGAGTATGATTTCTTATTCGTTTGATGAATGCTTAGTTTTTTTTTTTTTTTTTTTTTTTTGGTTTATAGAGTATGATTTCTTCTTCGATTGATGAATGCTTTGTTTTTTTTTTTTTTGGGTTTACAGAGTATGATTCCTTCTTCTTGATGAATGCTCTGTTGTTTTTTTTTTTTTTTTTTTGGTTTACAGAGTATGATTTCTTCTTCATTTGATGAATGCTCTGTTTTTTTTTTGTTTACAGAGTATGATTTCTATAGATCTAATACACAATTAAACATCACAATGATGGAATATTGTGAAATCAGTTATAAATTTTGAATTCGAATTTAACGATAAAACAGGGAATGTATTATTACATGATTAAATGAGGGATGGAAAAGTCTATATTACCCTTGAATTGGCTTCAGATATTGTAACCATCAAGTTACACGTGGCCACTTTTGGTGGCTTCCTACACTTTGTGGGTTAAGATACTTTGTACCAAATACTTTCTCAAGGAGTTTAAGCGTAATCAATATGATATATATAACATATTACTAGTGGGTTTACCCGCGCGTTGCGGCGGCAAACAACATTTATAACGGTTCCGTTAAGCCATGATCAATTAACCAAAATATTTGTTTTGGTGTGTTGCAAAATCATTAGCGGAGCTTGAACTGCATTAACCACAATCGAAACATTCAAATCCTATGTGCTAGAGGAAGTGCAAGCACATGAATATATACATAGCAATAATTGTGAGAAACGCTAAGCAAAAAATTAGGGTGATCATGAGGAACTGGGAAGTTACACACATAACGACAAACCCTAATTGTAAACACATTGGTGATTGTCCGAAAATACATAATCTAACTTGAAATTGTGAAACAATGTTAATTCAACGTTTATAAAAGACAGATACGTTGGTTGATTTTAGGACGTTTTCGTTTCAGTTATTACCTAACCCTAACAATTTTTTTTAATTGAAAACACTATAACAATACTATATTCAAATTAAAGAGACTGCAATGCTATACGGTGTAATAATACTAAGAAAATATTAAGAATGAAAAAATTATGGACGTTTAAAAATCGTGGGGGTAGTTGGTTAAAGTAAGGGTGCGAAAATGTAATTACTGTTTAAATAAATAAAATTTGAGTAAAGTTGAGGGGATAAATGTGTAAGTATTGTATAAAAAACATATGGTGTGTTGTACTCTAAGCAATTATACTTGTAAAACTTAAATTTTAAGAGAATTCTTGTGAAATGTATTATAAGATAGTATAGATATAGATAGTATAGATTGGTTATTACTTAAACCCAACATATCATTTTTTAAATTGAAAAAAAAAACCTATAGCAATGCTATACTCAAATTAAAAAGAAAAAAAATGCTCGTTTATACAGTGCAATAATATTAAGAAAATATTAACGTGTGCAAAAAGTTATGGACATTTAAAAATTGTGTAGTAGTTCGTTAAAATAAGGGTGAAAGTGTAATTATTAGTTAAATAAAAGGAATTGAGTATAGTTGAGGAGACAAATGTGTAAGTATCGTGTAAATACTTAACATGTGTATTGTGTGTTTTACTCTAAGCAATTATACATGTACAACTTGAATTTTAAGACATCAATGGGAAATGTATTATAATAAAGTTTAAATGATTTAAGTTCATTTTCGTTTTTTTCTTTTGTTTTTGTTTCGGTTATTGCTTAACCCTAAAATATAATTTTTTAAAAATCAAAAAACCATAGCAATACTATACTCAAATTAAATAGAATGCTCTTTTATACGGTGTAATAATATTAAGAAAATATTATCGTCCGAAAAAGTTATGAACGTTTAAAAATCGTGGGGTAGTTGGTTAAAATAAAGATGCAAAAGTGTAATTAGTATTTAAAGAGTAAAGTTGATGGGGCAAATATGTAAGTATTGTATAAAATTATAATATAGTATAGATAGATAAAGGGGGCAAACTGTAAGTAATAAGGTGTATATGTGTAAGTTAGGTTTGAAAAGACATAAATACTCTTAAAAAATAGTTACTACATGCATTATGTGTTGTACTTTAAGCATTTATAATTGTATTACTTAAAAATTAGACAAAATTACACGGATGGTGCCTGTGGTTTTCATGTAATAACGCATTAAGGTACTAAGCAACTTTTTTAACTTCTTTAGGGCCCATGGTTTTGTTTTTGTAACGAAAATGGGTATTAAGGTTTGTTTTTGTAACAATGTTGGGTACTAATACTAACTATTGTTAAATTTTCTGTTAACTTTAGTTAAAGTGATTAAAATGCATTTTTATAAACTAGAGGGACTATTATGTATTAAACTTCATTTACAAAACCTTTAGTACCCAAACATGAAACTTTAGATAAATCACAGGGACTAACCATGTAATTAACTCATTATTTTATTAAATGTATTTATTTTTAAGATTTATAATTAAATAAGGAATATTTAATTAAAACATTGTTTTATTAAATATATTTATCCCATTATTTATAAAAATAAATCCAAGTTATTAGATTAATAGTTGTAACTAGGGCTGTTTAAAACGCTCAACGATCGTTGATCGCTCGTCGCTCGTTCGGAATTTGCTCGGAAATTGCTCGCTTGATTTTCCGCTCGGTTGTAAACGAGTCGATCAGCTTGATTCGGTTTGTAAACGAGCCAAGCACGAGCAAAGGTCCGCTAGGCTCGGTTCGGCTCGATATAATTTTTATTAATTTATTATAAATATATATATTTATAGGGTGGGGTTAGGATACAAAATATATGTTTTGTGAGAAGGGTGAGAAAGCTTGTAAGGATGACATGTGGCAATGTTTTAATTAAATCTAAAGGGCATTAGAGTAATTATATACATATTCAAGATTATGAAAATTTCAATCTATAATCAATGTGAGATATTTTTAGGATTTTATAATCTCAAAAACGTCAGTGTGTTTTATCAAAAAACGTCGTGTGTTTTAAATTCATAAGAACTTATTGTGTTTTTATCAAAGACGTCGTGTGTTTTAAACTCATAACAACTTATTTTTTTTTTTTTTTTTTCAGCGAAACAACTTATTGTGTTTTATAAAAAATGTCGTGTATTTTAACACCTATTTGTGTTCTATTAAAACCATATGTTTACAACACCCATTTAAATGTATTGTGTTTTAAACTCATGTTACATACTCATGTGACCCTATTGTGTCAGCCCTTAAAACACAATACCATAAACAGTCCTTAAAAACACAAAACACATATAAACAATACCATAAAGATGAATCTATAACAAGAAGATGAACAAAACTTTATTTACTCATAAATTAAGAAAAAAAACCTCTCAAACATTGATTATTTTTGTAATTTTCGAAAATATAAAGCGAAAGTATTGTCCAAATCGTTGAGTATACATATTTCCATCTTAAAGTTTGTTAAAATCATGACAAACTCAAAATTAATTATCAATGGCCAATTATCGACATAATGGAGCAAGAAATATTTGACCAAGTGCTTTGAAACATTAAAAGAATCTTTGAAACTCCTACCGAGGACACAATAAAAAAAAAAGAATCTTTGAAACAGGGACGATGACCGCACAAAATAGAGAAGGATGAGTGTTCTTAATAACAGGGAATAGAGAGAATTGTGGTGAAGAGAGAGAGTAGAGAGGGGAAGATCCTAAAATGGGGGATTAAATTAATGAGTTTTAATACAAATAAAGTGTTTTTACCTATATACCCTCATACCATATATTAATTTAATTAGATTATAACATAATTTACAAGTTTGCCATTAATTTAATCTCATCCATTCATCTGTAGTATGCTCATCACCTCACTGGTCTCAACTAGAGCCTCATTCTCGAATGGTCGAACCTCAGTCATCACTAGGCAGCAAGAATATTAAAGGAAACATCCCAAATTTATGGCTGTCCGAAAACACTCGCCGCTCGCTCGATGCTCGCTCGAAAAAATGTGCGCTCGAACAATGCTCGCTCGGTTTTCGGATCGATTGTAAACGAGCCGATCGGCTCGATTCGATTTGTAAATGAGCCAAGCACGAGCAAAGATCCATTCGGTTCGGCTCGACTCGTGAACAGCCCTAGTTGTAACCATAAAGAAAACATTTAACTTAATGTTGGATGGACTTGTGTTATGGTTACAACTATTAATCTAATAACTTGGATTTAACTTATAAAAATGTTTTCTTTATGTGATTGAATTAAGTGTTATTTTTGGCCAAAAAGATGCAAACCCAATTCAAGAAAATTAAAAAAGATAGAAACAAACAGAAGTTGTATTTTTATAAATAAAAAAAAGAAAGATTTTTTTTTCTTCTTCAAGAACTGGTGGGCTTGGTAGGTTTGGACCTACAAGGTAAAAATAATTTTTGAATTTCATTAAAATCCATAAGTAAATTAATAACATTTAGAACGTTTTATCTATCTTAGAACTATATTTATTTTTATAAATAATGGGATAAATATATTTAATTAAACAATATGTTTTAATTAAATATTCCTTATTTATTTATAAATCTTAAAAATAAATACATATTGTTTTATTAAATATATTTATCCCATTATTTATAAAAATAAATACACTTCTAAGATAGATAAAACGTTCTAAATGTTATTAATTTACTTATGGATTTTAATGAAATTCAAAAATGATTTTTACCTTGTAGGTCCAAACCTACCAAGCCCACCAGTTCTTGAAGAAGAAAAAAAAATCTTTCTTTTTTTATTTATAAAAATTCAACTTCTGTTTGTTTCTATCTTTTTTTTATTTTCTTGAATTGGGTTTGCATCTTTTTGGCCAAAAATAACACTTAATTCAATCACATAAAGAAAACATTTTTATAAGTTAAATCCAAGTTATTAGATAAATAGTTGTAACCATAACACAAGTCCATCCAACATTAAGTTAAATGTTTTCGTTATGGTTACAACTATTAATCTAATAACTTGGATTTATTTTTATAAATAATGGGATACATATATTTAATAAAACAATGTTTTAATTAAATATTCCTTATTTAATTATAAATCTTAAAAATAAATACATTTAATAAAATAATGAGTTAATTACATGGTTAGTCCCTATGGTTTATCTAAAGTTTCATGTTTGGGTACTAAAGGTTTTGTAAATGAAGTTTAATACATAATGGCCCCTCTAGTTTATAAAAAGGCATTTTAATCACTTTAACTAAAGTTAACAGAAAATTTAACGATAGTTAGTATTAGTACCCAACATTGTTACAAAAACAAACCTTGATACTCATTTTCGTTACAAAAACTAAACCATGGGCCCTAAAGAAGTTAAAAAAGTTGCTTAGTACCTTAATGCGTTATTACATGAAAACCACAGGCACCATCCGTGTAATTTTGTCTAAAAATTAAGAGATCCTTGTGAAATGCTTTATAAGATAGTATAGATAACAAAACTTCTCTGACATATAACCATATTCATATTTGACACACATAAAACCCTACCCAAACCACCGTAACTGGTTATAAAAAAAGATTATAACCGAACCATCGGTTTCTCAATTGGTTTGGTTATTTGGGTTATGATCTCTTTTATGTATCTATGAAGAGGAATCGAGGAAACTGAATCAAAAGCTAAATTTAACTACTATTCTAAACATATTGTATAAAACCATCTGAGCAGTTGTAAAAATGCACTCCAAGTCACCTTCAACCCGTACAACCCAGTTGTATAAAACTACTATGTACCTATTTTTCCGCAAAAAAAACAATAATTCAAAGCTTTCCATCATAAACTTTTGGTTAATTATTTTGGCTATTTTACACGCACGCGTTATCACGGATTTGGATGAGCTTAAAATTTTACTAAGTCGAAGGTATGATTTATTTGTGACACTCATTTGTTCGACTAGAAAAACTTTTAAGATCACCAAAGTATGTATTTTTAAACAACAATCAGCTAAAAACATGTCTAATGACGAAAACATCCTTGAAATTCTAAAAATATGCTTGCATTGATGCATTAGAAGGTGATACCTCAATGTAAGAAAAGTAGGGTGTTTTTTTAGTTGGAGTTAGTGTATACTAAATTTGATAAGGCAATAAAAATCTATAAATTAGCTTCATAGCATAAGTATAGAAAGTTGAATACTTAGTCGACTGAGTGACCAAAGTTAATAATATTGCTTCTGTAGTCATATATAATGCAATGTTAGTTGTAAACATAAAAAACAACCTAACCCGCATAGACCCAAACCTTCTAGACCCATTACCAAGTCTATCCATTTTACTAGATCCACAAATTATGAACAAAAAGTTAACAATTTCTTAAAAATTTGTGCAGTTGAACGTCTTCAAAACAAGAGATCATAAAGGATTCGACTAATAAGGGGCACTGGGAGGCACAATCTCAAGCTTTCTTAGGGATCTAGATAGACGTGTATACATATCGGTATCACAATCAAGTAAAAAGATTTGATATTTTGTTGTATGATTTTGGCATTACATATTTCTATTGAAACAATAGCTAGCGAAAGGTTCATTCTTGACGTTATTTATGCTACCTTGATGTAAGATACATATGTTCATAATCATTTGCATTTGATTGGTCACTTAGCAACTGCAGTACATCATCTCTCATAATTGAAGTTCAACACCTTAATTAAAGCACTGAAAAATAATCGACATACATCATAGTTGAACACAATCCTTGTATTCCATGTATCTCAGGTGTCAAACAAGTTCTTATGTTATGGTGAAGTTGTAAAAGGGTTAAACGAGTCATAAATACAGGCTAAACGTATAAATGATGGTTTGTATGTTAGCTTCTCAAATGAGTTGCCAGGTTATAATTAACTTCATTTACGCCCAACGTGAACATGACCTACTTGTCCTACAGAATAGATACAATATAATGCATAGCAAATTGGTATTAGAAAAACAATACGTGAAACCAGCCACACATTGTGCGTCAAAAAAAATTGAAATATACACTATTCCTATTTGATAGTTTAACCAATTCATAGGATTTTTTTCACCCCGTCGCAACGCGCGGGCATTCCCACTAGTAATTAATGAAATAAGAGTTAAAGTATTTAATGTTTAATCATTATGTCATTTCTTTTTTTTATTCTTACATAAACTTTATTCTCATTTTATCATCACTATAAGAGTTAATTGCCATTTCCGTCCCCGTGGTTTTGAAGAAATTGCTAGATCACTTCAAAATTAAAATTGTGTGCTATATCCGTCCCCAACGTTTCTTAAAATGTGCTAGTTTAGTCCAAAATCCTAACGACGTTAAATTTGATTGTTAACTTTGGATTGATCTAGCAATTTCTCAAAATCACATGAACGAAAATGACAATTCCACATTTATATTTTCTTTTTCGTATTTTTTAATTAAATAAACTTTTTATACCTTTTTATCATTACATTTTCTTTTTCATTCACTTACAACCATTTTAAAAAATATTAAAAAATTAAATGGAGAGACTCATTTGTATATTCTTTTTCATATTTTTTACCTTTTTCAAAAAACTAAATAAAAGAATTATTATATTATACAACATATACACATATAAGAGCATTCACATCCCATATCCCATATCCATCTATCAAATTACACTAAAAATCATAATATTTTGTCTCTCATTTTTAAATCACACAAACTTTAAACACACTCTCATCAAAGGTGTAAATAGTATTTTTTTTTCTATGTTATTTGATTTTTCAATTTTTTTTATCATTACACCTGTGTTATATTCCCCTTTTATCAAAAACTCTCCACCATCAGCCCCTACCACCACCTCAGCTATTGACACAAATCGCAGAGAGAGAGAGAGAGAGAGAGAGAGAGAGAGAGATAAAGAGAGACAGAGAGAGGGGGGAGAGCGAGCAAAACATCACTAAGACCCAGAGAGACCGGATGATAGAAGGGAGATGGGGGAGGGTCGGTGATCTCCGATGGTGGAGGTTGTGGCTACGGGTTATTTCTTTGTTTATCTGTATATTTGAGGGAACACTGTTACTCTCCATTTATTTTTTAATATTTTTGAAAGTGATTGTGAGTGAATAAGAGATAAAATGTAATGACAAAAATGTATAAAAAATATTATTTAATTAAAACATATGTAAAAGAAAAAACAAATGTGGAATTGCCATTTTCCTCCCCGTGGTTTTAAAAAGTTGCTCGATTAGTCTAAAGTTAACAATTAAATTTAACGTCGTTAGGAATTTGGACTAATCTAACATATTTTAAGAAACGTTGGGGATGGATATAACACATAATTTTGATTTTAGACTGATTTAGCAATTTCTCCAAAACCACAAGAATGAAAATGACAATTGACTCTCCCTATAAATATAATTATGTAAATCCAAAAATAGTAAAAACAAGGGCGTAGCTTTTAAGGGGCGGGAAGGGGCGGCCGACCCTTCGAATTTTTGCTCAGAAGTTCTGATTATATAGTAGTCGTATAGAACTTTCTGGTATATACGGTTTTGACCCCCCAAAATTAGTGATTTCCGACCGCCGAAATTTTGGGTAAAGCTTCGTCACCGAATAAAAAGATATTTTCACTGCTTTTTTTTCTAACAAAATATTTACATACAGTCACCATGTGAGTGAGACCGTAAGATTCTTTGAATTAATTTTAGAAAGTTCTACTCTGAAAAAAGGATTACGCAACGATGATGTCATGCTTTAGTAAGAAGAGTAGAACAAGTCAACCAACCTGACAGATGGTGCGCTGAAATCTGCTTGGAATTAATGAAATTGCCAACCTCCATTCCGTCAACAAAATTCATAAATAATACAGACTAGGACTATTAACAACTACTTGCTATTTTATATTCACATTTATTATTTGTAGTAAACTATAGTGATGCTTTTAGGGGGAAGGGGCACAAGGCTCGTGTAGCTTTATGCCTACCAATCACATAATGTCACGTCATTTTAACTCAAAACTAGCCTAGAGTAGTCTAAACATCGAAAACGCCAAGCCTAAAGTAGCCTGACACCAATGACTCCACCATTTTACCATACCCACCAATCACACACATCCCATGAAATGGTTCCCACAAAAAAACCCCACCTTTTCTTTTCTTTCTTCGGCTTATTTCCCTTCCCTCTTCCCTCTTCCCTCTTAGGCTTGCCTAAACCGATTTTTAAAGCCTAAATTGCAAGCCCCATGGCCTTAGCCGAAGGTGCCCCGTGCCCCCTTATATCTACATGTCACAAGTGCTACGTTTTTTACTCTTGTATATACTTGCTACTTCGTAATTATTGTCTATAGACCATAACACGTTTGTATTATAGACATTAAATTTAAAAACAATATATGTTTCACTACTATCAAGCTCTTATATGTATAGGGTTAAGCTAACGTACAAAGCGTTCTTAAAATACAAAGTGTAAGAAGCAATTACAGCCATTGATTAAGTTTAGAAACAAGATGGCACGATCGTAATTATCCAACGTGTTTTAAGAAGGCGGTTAACGATTAAGGGCAATTATGACAAATTACACATAAACGAATTTGATTTTTTTTTATAATTAAACCGCCCAAATTATGTCGTTAATTGATTGTTTTTATGATTTGCTATAATCGTGGAAAATCATAAACCTCTTCTCCATAAAGAAGATACTCTGTAAAAAAAAAAAACAGAGCATCTATTCAAAAGAACGAAGAAGCAGAAAGAATAATGACAAGTCTTCGATTATACAGAATACAGTTATGAATGTGATAAAAACAAAATTTAGATGCGTGTTTATGAAAGAAGAAGTGTGTATGTCTTTGATTGTAATGATTTCAGATTGTGATGTTGTTAAACGCATGTATAATATACCAAAACGCACCTTTATATCTGTGAGTATTATAATCAAATGCAATGTTGATAAAACGCACTTATAATACACTAAAACGCATGTTATAAAATTGATAGTATTCAACTGCCATTGTAAAAACATAAACGCATGCATTAAAAACATAAAACGCATGCATTAAAACATAAAACGCATGCATTAAAATACATAAACTCATGTTATTGAAAATAATCATCAGTGAATCAGGCGTTGACAGAGAAAAAAACGTTTTACCTTGATACATAAATGCATGCATTAAAAACATAAAACGCATGCATTAAACATAAAACGCATGCATTAAAATACATAAAAAGCATGTTAGAATAAATGATCACCAGTGCATTAAAACATAAAACGCATGCATTAAAACATAAAACGCATGCATTAAACATAAAACGCATGCATTAAAATACATAAAAAAGCATGTTATTGAAAATGATCACCAGTGCATTAAAACATAAAACGCATGCATTAAAACATAAAACGCATGCACTAAACATAAAACGCATGCATTAAAATACATAAAAAACATGTTATTGAAATTGATCACCAGTGCATTAAAACATAAAACGCATGCATTAAAACATAAAACGCATGCATTAAAATACATAAACGTATTCATATATAAACTAAATGCACGTTTATTTTAACTGTTAAAAAACAGAGCATTAAAGTTATCAGTATCTTGAACTACACTATTATCATCCTGTGCAACTGGATCAAGATCAATTGAAATATCTGGCTATGTGTTTAAGCCTGCGTTAATAAAAACATATAATGATTACAATAAACGGGATTCAGTTAGAAAAATTGGTGAAAAGAAAAAAAACAGAGTAAGTTGCAAATCATATCGATTAACTCTTCAATGGAATTTTAAATTTTCAATAAAAAGGATCGCACAACGATTGTATCAATATAATCGTGGAGAAAAAATTGTAATCAGTTACGAATATTTTGAAATTTGATTTACGAAAAACAGGGATTTACATATCTGTGAAAAACTATAACGTGATTGAAGGAGATGTAAATGCCTATAATACCCTTGGATGTTTACTAACGAGATTTTTGGTTTGTAACCGTCAACTACACGTGGCGTAGTGTGGTTACTTCTTACACTTTGTATTTTAAGGTACTTTGTACCGTATACTTTCTCTATATGTATATATTATATATTATATATCTTAATTGATTCAGGTCAAGCATCATCTTGATACTAACTAATTATAGTCAACTTGCTTTGTGCAATTATCCATCGTTTAAATAATTAAGATTGTATGATTTGCTTTATTTTAGAAAACTCTCAAATGGTTTCAACACTACAAGGCGGATCTAGAAAATAAAACAACGGGTAGCATTTTATAAAAAAATATTTTAAGATGTAACAAAAAATTTGTTTTAGGGGTAACATTTTATAAAAATACCTTAAAATCCATTTTTTTCACTTTGCCAGGATAATTGAGGGACAACAAACGTACTCCCTGAATATACACTGCATCCGCCCCTGACATCATGTTTGTTATATATTACTAGCAGGCGTTAAAAATTGTGTTTCGCACCATCAAACTTAATTGTATTGTCTCCATGCAAAATGGTTTGATGGTTTCAAATCTATCGTTTAACCAATCAAGATAGTATGACATGGTCCTTCAAGTGCAGTTCGGTTGGTGAAGGAACCGGTCTTTCCTTTAGGAGAACTGAGCTCGATTCCCACGGGCTGTATTTGAGGGACACAAGACAATGATGGTGAGGTTTGTGGTCCAAGTGATGCAAGTTCGATTCGGAGCTGACCCGGTTTTCATCCGGCTGTTACTCCAACGAGGTAAAACTCGTGTGGAGGCAGTACGGTTTCCGAGCGGACACCGAAGCCCCCACCGTGCCAGCATGGACCCGGTTCAGACAACATAGTCTGGGCGTGCGGAAATGGTTAGGGCCTGCCGATTAGGCGGGTGTAATGAACTTATGCCACTTCCGCTTTGAAGAAAGTCGTCGTTCAAAAAAAAGATAGTATGACATGGGTGACATGTCACGCTATTAAAGATGTCAAGAGTAGTTATAAATTAAGGCAATGACTTGTATCATAAAATCTGGCTTAAATGATTGTCAAAACATGACTTTAAACTTATCACAAAGAAAAATATGTGGTTTAAATGAATGTCAAAACATGTATACATTGACTTGAAACTTGTCACAAAAAATATCTACCTCAATTTAATGTTAAAGTTAAAACATGTATTTTTTTTTCTCGATCGTTAAAAAAAAATCTACACACCAACCCCATCTCGTTATTTGATAATGCTGTCATAAATAAACGGAATATTATTCACAGAAACTAATCTACTATCTTTAACTATTTATGTTCCATGCCACTTTTCACGACTTTATTTAATTAATTAATTTCTCTTAATATATTTATAATTCATTAAAAAAACGATATTCCTACAACAAAACAGTAACAAAAAAATTACACTTAAATCGACGATTCAAGAGTCGGAAAACTAGAACACGAATAAAAATCAACCCTAACACCACCGTTCTCCGCCACCTGACTTGTCGCCGGAAAACCACCGGAAACCATATTCCCGCGTCTATTATTATTATTATTACTCTGAACGTCAAGCAAGTAAGCTGACGTGTCCAACGTCGGCAACAGTCCCTGAAACTTATTAGCAAACGGTTGCCGAAGAGGCTCCGGCTTCACCACGTTATACTGCGGCAACGTCCCGTCACTCAACTTCACTCCCGTCACTTCCTGCACCATCCGCCTAAAGTTAGCCGGATCCGCCTGAATAAACGTCGTCATAGCACGTGACCTCGCACGTGACTTCCGCTTCGTCGTTTTACCTACTACACCGAGCCCGCTTCGTTTGGATCCGGGTGTTTCAGGATCCGACCCGGATCCTGAAACCGACCCGGATCCAGTCACCGTCGAAACAGACGGTGCACCAGTATTAGCATTATTAGTAATACTGTGGGGTGAGCATCCATTAAGGTTCCGGTCCGAGTCAGGTATAAATATAGCCTGGTTCGGATCGGGTAGACCATTATACTCACCCCTAGCAGTACCAGTACTGCTAGTAGTACTATTACTATTATTATTATTATTATTATTATAATAATAGTTATAGTCACCCGGGTTCACAGATAACAATTCAGAAACCGGGTGACTAAACAAAGACTGTTGAAGGGCCAAAGTGAAAGCGGATTCGGTTTCTTTAGCGAATAACGAGTCGGGGTAAAATGGGTCGGAGAAGGTGGATTTGAACATCCATGGTTCGATTAAGTTGTCAAAGGATGCCATTGATGATAAGACAATGGATAAGTGTATTCACTTTATGATGCAAAAGGTGATGAAAAGGTTAGATTTGAATGCATTAGGGGGTAGGGATGGAAATGGGAATAGAGGGGATGGTGGGAAATGGTTATAAGTAGGGAGGTGAGGATGAAAAAAACGCGTTTTCTGATGACACGCGTCAAAGGTCGTGTCACTGTTGAGGTACGGAAGACGACTACTTATCGCTGCTTGCCAGTACAGATTTGACTCATACAAACCTTGATTTTACTTATTTGTAATTTAAATAATGATAAATAATAAGATTCACTGTCTTAAAAGAATGAAAGCTAAATAAGATTTACTGTCTTATTACATAAAAGCTATTGTTTTTAAGAAAACAGAAAGTTTATAGGTGTGTACATAACTTTATTACATAATCTACAATAATAAGATAAGATTTGCAATAACTTTTTGGTTTAGAGCATTAATTTCTCAATTTATTTGAAATATTACTTTTTTTTTTAACCACCAACAAACATTTATGTCCGATTACTTTGGGGAGTCCTCACACTATGGAGTATGGACAGACCCCCACGACAACCCAATGGAGGGCCCATACGTACCTCGGGTGGCTGGTGTAGTCAGGCCCGCCCATGCAGTTCCCGAAACCGGGGAAAAACCAACCCTTCACCCGCTTGTAGGCACGACGGTGAAGAATTGATAAAACCCGGGTGAGATCAGGACTCGAACTCGTGACCATAGGCCAGGATTCATCCATTATTTCTCATTATGTCCCTCGTGGGAATCGAACTTGGGACCCCAAAGAGGGATCCCCGGTCCATTCACCAACTGATCTATCCGTGAAGGATTTGTAGGTCACATTTGTTTCATCTTTTCTATGTGGATAAGTAGGTCACATTAGTTTCTTGACAGACTCACCACCCCACATCCGGTCAGACTGTGTTGTCTTAACCGAGTTTAGCCTGACATCGGTGTGAGGCTTAGTGTTCCACGAGAAACTTACCACGTTTGTTCTACCGTACTAAGACGGGATGACAAGCGTTATGCCCCCACAAGAACTATGTTGTCTGAGGTAACACTAGAGGATAAAACTCGTGTTGGCTCAGACTCAAACTTACGACTACAAAGATCTAGTTTTTATCTTTATTGTTCTGACCACTCCATCATAATAAAGGATCTTATTGTTTTTGTGTGGTATAATGTGGTTCAAAAAACGAAGGATTTAAATCCCGAATGATGTAATAATGTAGGCATACGAGTAAATTAGTTTGTCAATCAAAGAAAAAATATTTTATTTGCTTCTTGTTGTTATTAGACCAGTGGCGTCCCTGAGTATTTACATATTTTGTCTGAGTTGTTAAAAATAATCATCTTAGATCTTAAATTAAATAAAATAATTTTTATGTACGACGATTAAAGTTATAACAATTGTTAGCTAATAATTTCAACCAACACAGGGCCGGCCCTCAAGGGGTGCGGGGAGGACTCCCGGCTCGGGCCCAATTTCTCGAGGGCACATTGACTATCTGGCAATTCAAGTTTTCTCAACAGTGATATTCTTAATTTGGTTGATTTTTTTTTTATGTTTGAGCCCCAAAATTATTAATCAAATATTAATCAAAGTGAAGGGCAGTTCATATAAAACAGAAATTAAAGAAATGTTGAGAGAGGGTAATAATTAAAGAAGTAAATGAAATGGTTTGAGAAAAAAAATTGCAGGTTATTAAGGAGTGTAGGACTAGAGAAGATGAAGAAGACGAAATGAAAAGGGCTAATATTTAGTTGTTTTTGCTTTTTACCGGTTGGTTTTGACTTCCTTTTTAACTTTTATTTTTGTTATGAAATATTTTTTTTATTTCCAAACATTCACCCATTTATATTTTCATACTTTGTGGGATTCGAACTCCCAACCTCCCACAGAGGGTTTGTTCCTTCTACCGTTAGACTACAACCTATGTGAGAAATAAAATTTGATCAATCAATTTGATATTACTTTAATCGTAACTTAAAAAATAGTTTACATTATTTGTTTCGTTAAGGCATAAAACTAAGACTAAGGGACACAATTTTTATAGCTCGGCCCGAGCACTTGAATTTTCAGGGCCGGCCCTGAACCAACACACCATTCTCAATAGCTTGTTGAAAAAACTTTCCAAATATTTTCTTGATAATATGTCTCTACATAATAAAGAATATTTCTGTATTTTATATACTGTTAAATGGATAGAAATAACTTTAAGAAAAATCAAATAAATTTAATAACTCCAATTGTAAATGGTAAAAAAAAAACATTAGGAAAAATCAAATATCATATAAAATAAAGTAATATTTATTTTTTGTGTGCTTCTCTTTCAAAAAAAATAATATTAAAATTGTACAATATAGGTATTAGATGGGCTATACCCACGCTATTAGGTAGTACCTGAAGTTGGAGCCTCTTAAATATAAACTAGATTTATATTCTATGAGCGTTTCGGGGTTGAAGAATCTTATTTGACGTATCAATTTTACATATGAAATTTACTGATGCGCATTACAGTTACATGCATGAAAGCTTCGAGTAGCACCTAACCTAAAACAATTAACAATGTATCTCCAATCTTAACGCCTAACCTTAAACAATGTATAATTTTAATATTAAAACCTAACCTAAAACAATGTACAACTCAAATGCTAACACATGTTGTAAATAGAATTCATATTTATTGGTTTGAACATAATTAATGACTTGCCTATACATGATTAATGAATAATCTGAACACTTTGTATTTTTTTTCCTGTATGAACAAAACCTCCAAAAAAATAGTCGGTTTTTTCTCCGTTTTTATATAGCACTATGGTACTCGTTGGAAAGATAATAAAACGCTCGTTAATTTGGTGTAATTTTCTTCTTTTAAAAAATCTCGTATATAAAAGATATTAACGTTTAAAAATTATGGGAAAAAAATGAGAGAGAAAAAAATCAATTTTGTTTTTAAATTATGTTTTTCCTAAAAACACTCATTGCCACATGGGATCTTACATGACACTCTCAAGGGGGAGAATGACCTCTTTGAGTGTCATGTAGGATATAAGGGTTTGGAATAGATATAGATATAGGTTAAGGGTATTGGAAATTATTTTTATTTTGTTTCATCCTCTTTAACAAGAAGCCCGCAACCATTATGTCCGTTAACCTGTGTGTAGAGATGGTGAATAAGTAGTGAATGTACCATTCTAATTATAGAGAGAGATAGAGAACAACTTACGACATTACCATGAAAGTGACATATTACAACTATTAGAAACGTAACCACCAGCTGTTAATAAATCACATCTTGATAGTTTACTACAAATGACTCGACTTAGCTATACACTTAAGAACAGCTGGTGTTGACAAATAGCTGATGTAAACTAGCAGTTTATCAAGCAGATTTACAAGACCCAGCTATTGATTATTTGTTACCAGTATATGATCTTTCCAATAGTTGTGGTCTTCTTAATTTAGTTGTTGACTAGTCAAACAATTTCAATTCAGCTTTTCAGTTTTCCATATATTTTAGTCTTGTAACTAGTAGTTGTGCAATCCAGCAATTTGCAGAATATTGTTGATTAAATCTCCGAGGAGGAAATAAGCTTTGCACTTAAAATCTTTTGTTCTTTAAGTATTTGGACATATGTTGTCCATGGGATTTTGACCTTCATCATTATTTGTTCTTTTGTAACCCAACAATCCACCCTAGAATTATCGATGTCAAAATCTCTTTTGTGATACTCGTTTATATTAATATGATGATGAATGGGAGTTTTTCTCTAGGATTAAAAACTGCCTGTTTTTGGTTTCAACATCACTAATGGTCTCAAAGGCCATTGGGGCAAGGTTTTCATTATTTTCTTCAACAACAATCATGCTAAAGTGTTCATTATTCAGGTCTTCAAGCAAGTTGCTCTAATCAATAAAGCTTTGAGTGAAAAAGCTTTGTTGAGTTTCTGGTGCAGGGCTACCAACAGTTTGTGGAACAACTGGTGCTTCTACCTGTGCAGATTCTGTTGATTTCGTACAACATTTTGAGGTGTGACTTGATTTTAAAAATTTTGGTATGGTGTGTGGGTGATATCCTGTGGTTGTGATTGTGCATAACAAAATGATATTGATGTGGGTGCTTGCACAAAATATGTTGGTGAATAATTATTTCCCCCTGTGTATTTCCTTGATGCAGTTGATGGTTGTTAGGTGTGTTAGACATTGGATTAAAATTAGATTGACTGCTTTGTTGTGCATAAGTCAAATTTTTGTGCCGAGTTCTGTGTTTGATTTCTACATTCTCTAGCAACGTGACCTGGCATATTGCAATTGTAACACTAAACTTTTGACTTATCTAACCCACTCGTCCAATTCAGTCCTACGAATTTCCATCCAGATTTATTATATAAATTGTAGGTTCTAATATTAAGCAGGGCTAGTTGGTCTAGAACATCAACTTCCTCTAGATAATCTGGACTTAAACAATGTGAGTCATTCATCATTAAAGCCTACCGAAGTTATGTCAATTAAGTGATCATAAACCTGCTCACTTACTAGTTTGCTCGATGATGACTCATCTCGACTCAACAAAGCAGTACTACCAAGGAAATAATCATCACTTGACTTTCCTGATGTCTGCATTTTCAAATTATGTCTTGTCTCTCTCACATAAGTGAGGTGTCTATCATGGATATGTGGGTGTTAGGGCTTTGAAGCCTACCGAGTTACGAATAACTATAGAAATGGTGTTCCACTTGTCTAAGAAGAGATCTCAAGAACCTATGAATCATTGAATTCTAAGGATAAGATTGCCCTGGCATTCTTAATTCACTAATCAAGTAGTAAGATTTTTCAAACTGTTGTGTGAGTCTTTCCCTTAATATGTGAGAATGTCTCATATTGTTGATTCAGAATTTCTCCATTGTTCTCAAGCACCTCATTAGTTCCGCCATATTGTTCATTAAGTGCATCCCATAGTTCTTTGGCATTCTCACAATGGAGCAATCCACCATAGCCAAAATACTTAATGCCATTGCATCTACTTCAAACCTTTGAAAATCTTGCTCGGGGTAATTAGTAGGACTTTTAGGAACTTCAACACCAGGTTTCTTAGTGCTTGGTGTTATAGGGACATAACATCCAAAAACTACCGACCTCCAACAACCAGTATTTTGTTGGGATACGTGGTGCGCCATCCTTCGTTGCTATATTTTGAATTCATTACAAACGAGAATTGGTGGGTTTGTTGATGATCTGGTATTGTATGGATCACTTGGAATTCAGTTGTTGACTAGTCAAACTGTTGACTAGTCAATTCAACTCTTTAGTCTTCCAGATGTTTTAGTCTTGTAACCAGCAGTTATGCAATCCAGCAGTTTACAGAATGTTGTTGATGAAACCTTCAAGGAAGAAATGAGCTTTGCACTTTAAATCTTTTGTTCTTTACGTATTTGGACAGATGTTGTCCATGGGATTTTGACCTTCATGTTCCCCCAACAAAAACCCTATAAACAAAATTTTTGGCCGGCATGTGCCCCCAAACAATATGTGCCCTAGCCGTATGGCATTCTCGGGCTAGGGGAAGAGCCGCCCCTGGGTTAGACTATCTCCTATGCTATGTGAGCTCTTAGGCGTCCTTAGCTTCCATGTCATCTGCCACGTAATATCCTTACAAATCCTTAAAAACTGAAGTCCATCTCCAACCCTATAAATATCCTTACCTATCTTAATGTTCACCTCATCACATACCCATTACACACAATAGTTAAACAAAAACATTTGTTTTTATCCTTTGGGCCCACCCCATTACGAGAACTCAGGCAAACCCACGCCCTTAAGCAAGGCCACCTCACCTAAAGGTTTCTTAAGATGCATGACCTCCAAAGGCTTGATTTCCAAAGGCCCATTAGAGATAGTTTTATGTTTAGTTGTGTCTTTTATACTTATTATTGTTATAACTTTATTATACAACATAACAAACCAAGAGGGAAATTCATAAAATATTATTGTTTATTTATTATTGTAACTAGTATTATTCAAAGTGGCACATTGCGCCTAGGGTAATGAAGGTTTTTTTGGCTCACATTGGACAACCTCGACCTCTTAGCTGCAAGATTTGTGCCACCCTAAAACAACGACTTATGCCAAAGTCATCATACCCATGAACGGATCGCATCGCAAAGTGTCTCATGAATACTACAATCAAATGTTTTACTTTACATTGTATGCTATTAAGAGAGAGTGCTTGTCTAAAATAGAGAGTTTTACAAACCTTTGAGAAACATACAATGAACACGTGGCCAGCAGAGACAACTTGTTCAACACGTGGCACCCATTTACTCACAACAAATTTCGTTAATTTTCCGCATAGTTTGTTAATAACATTAATTTTTCGGTAACATTTCTAACAACTTTCACTTTAGTCAAGTTACCTCACATGTTTCAATTCAGACACACACACACACACACACACATATATATTATGAAAAATAATTTGGTTAGCTCAAATCAACAGGACTGATCCCAGATTTTGCAGGGTTAGTTAGGCGAGTCACACATTGCACAGCTATAGGTTAATAACTGCATGGAACGGTAATTCGAGGAATTACCGGACTGCACGAGTATCGAACCCCGAATATTGGTGAAATAACAAAACATATAATTGTGGAATAGTTTGTTTGATATTATTTGCGATTATATGCTTATGTGAATTATTATTTAATTACGTGTATTATTTGCAATTATGGCATCCAAGTTGATTTTGAGCCTACATAAACGAATTTTAACCCACTTTTTCGTTATAACTCATCACAAAACTCAAAACCCTATCCTCTAACTTGAAAATACAAACCCCAAACACCTGCTTTGGCTCAAGAACACCATTTGGGAAACTTGAAGGTGTTCGGTTTGATTGTTTGAAGAGCTTTAGGTAGAACTTTGATTCTAATATGTTTTAGTCTCTTTCATTAAGCTTTAAAAACAACAAAACAAGTTTTTCCAGATCTGACGTGAATCTTTTATAACTAAAACATGAATTTTATAAAGATTAAAACATGATTAATAATGTGTTTGTGGGTTATTATGATGTATATTGTATGAAACTTACATGTTAAGGAATATTGATGATCTAAGGTTTGTAGAGATTGATATTCATGATGAATCTTACATGATAGATCTGTTATATGTTATGAATATCTATACTATATTATAAAGCATGAGTGAAGGATACCCGTAAAATTTAAGTAAATACAACCTTTATTGCTTATAGTACAATACTTGTTGAAGTCTTTTAGGGGGTAAAATTGTCTTTCTACCCAAATATTAAATTGTTAAAGAAATTAATTTAAACATAATTATAAAATTGATGAGGAAATTAACAATAATGATGTGACTCTTTACATTCATAACCTCCATTTCTTTATTATGTTTATATCAATGTTATAGTCTTATAAATATTGGTCATGTATTTGGTATCTAAATAATGTGGTGACTTTTCACATACATAACTTACATATCTTTCAATGTTTATAGCCTTATAAATAGTGGTCTTTTATTTGGTATATGAAACATATCAATGAATAAAGTTCTCTCTTCCTTCATTCTTTCTTTCTATACATGATGTCTAGAGTCTTCTTCTCATGTTTATATAACTTGTATGTTGGTTGCTACTAGATTGTTATTTTCCAACGCGTTATTAGCACGAGTTTTCTTGTTGCTTTTCGTTTTAGCAATCTTAATAACGCATGTCTTAAAATCGTATTTGAATGAGTGCAAATAGGCTGAAAAGTATGATACATGAAGATCAAGTGGTGAAACCATGTATTACATGTTGCCAGCAACACAAGATAGATTTATTGAAATCGACATTCCTTCTGCCTGACCAGTTATTAAATTTAGAATCATTAGTGCTAGGTTTGTTTTTGAAGTCACTTAATTCTTAGTTTCTTGCTCAAATACTATGGTTTACTTGTAATGTAAACCACTGAGTTTTTACTATAATCACACATATACATACATTCATATTCATTTCATGGCTAATTCTTTTATCATTAATTTTGGAGTTGTGTTTATATATTGTTAATGATTTTGGATACTTTTGTAAACAAAATAATATTAAACCCACGAGATTTGTAAAAATAACAAGTTAATAAATTTGCATAAAAAATGTGTGTCTGAAATTTGTAGCAAAAACCATAGTTAAAAATACCTAGCAAAAATGGTAATTAACATTTTCATAGCAAAACCTGTGTATAAAAATTCATAAGCAAACATTTTTGTAGCAAATTCTATAGCAAGCATTTTGGTATTAAGTAAATACAACCTTTGTTGCTTTCATTACAATGTTTGTTGAAGTCATTTAGGGGTAAAATTGTCTTTCTACCTAACTATTAAATTGTTGAAGAAATTAATTTAAACATAATGATAAAATTGATGAGGAAATTAACAATAATGTAGTGACTATTTACATTCATAACCTCCATGTCTTTATTACGTTTGTATCAATGTAATAATCTTATAAATAGTTGTCATGTATTTAGTATCTAAATAATGCGGTGACTCTTCACATACATAATTTACATATCTTTCAATGTTTATAGTCTTATAAATAGTGGTCCTTTATTTAGTAACTAACTTGGTGTACTAACATGGAGGTCATGGGTTCAATACCCACTAATAACTAACATGTGAGGAAATTTGGTTGTTCAAAAAAAATTAGGTATATGAAACATATCAATGAATAAAGTTCTCTTTTCCTTTATTCTTTCTTTCCATACATGATGTCTAGAGTCTTCTTCTCATGTTTATATAACTTGTACGTTGGTTGCTACTATATTGTTTTTTTTTTTCAAGACGTTATTAGCACGAGCTTTTTTGTTGCTCTTCGTTTTTTTTTCACTTTGAATCCATAGTCTAACCTCGCCTTATGCCGCTACGTTTACAGAACAATGGAAAAATATAACCATCGCATGTCTGTTGCTGTTATACCCACTTGAATCAAAAGTGACTAGAAATCACAATCAATCTAATCCGTCTCCATTCACAACTCAAGTAATCAATACATACCTTTTTCTTTGTGATGTATATACATAAAATACGAAAGAACAATTATAGGCACGTTTACTGATTTGTGTAAATTTTTTCTTCAATTCTAGATTACTTTTTTTTTATTGAAACCCACCTTATTTCCCTTGCAAAATTGGTTAGGTTGTATTTTTTTTAATGATTATTGTATGGTAGGATAAATGTTTTGATTTTTTTAATTTAGAAGGTAGAGATGAATAAAAATATGAAAATGTTTATTAATATTGTTGGTAAAAATGGAGGGGAAAACAGTTAATGAGGTCATATTCAATGTGAGATGACTCAAGTTATAAGGTGAAAATCTATAACCTTTTTTTAGATTATTAATTTGGTATCACGTATAATATTTAAGCCCTAGCGTGTATATGATTTTCAAATTGATAATGTTTTCAATTCTTGTTTTTTTTTGCTTGGTCCGGATACGCATTATACAACTATATTGATTTGATTATATATGTCAATTGTAGAGGAATAATGCACGATGCATTAATACATGTTGGTTATAAATGCAAAGAATATGTGGTGGTTAAATCTTGGGTAATAACCCATTTGTCACAAATGGATTAAATAGATATTTATTTAACTACTAAAAACTACTTAACTTGTTTGTTTCATTAAAAGTTACTCATAAAGTTTTATAAAACATATAAAAACAATATACCAGTAATGACAACATGACATATTTTCTGTCATCTTTTCAACCAATTTAGTAGTTTGTTACCTAATTAGTAGTTTGTTTATATTTATTTTCTACAAGTCCAAGAATCATCTTAAAAATAAAATCCATTAACAATATATTTACTAGATCTAGCGCACCTTTAAAATCAATTACTACACAATATATCATGAGAAGATCGATAAACTAACAGTAACGAGTATCGCGCTACAAATTGTCTCCCCGCAGCAACGCTCGGGCTCCCCACTAGTGTTGTATGATGTGTCTATGATCTTGTTTAAGCAATATTGTGAATCTAGGGTTTGTTAATAATGAGATTTTGATATGTTTAAAAGTGTACAGATTGTATGTAGTAACTTGTAGGACAAGTAACGCGGGTTGAAGTGTTTTTTTTTTGTTACTTGGTTCTAGCATATTGGTTATGATCTTAGGTTTTCAGAATGTCTAAGTTTGCATGATTTGGATATCGTTTGATTTAGTTTTTGGAATTTTATACAAACAAGGGTTACATCTGATTTTCGGATTTGTAAATTGAGTCAACTTAAAATGGCTATAACTCGAGATTTACAAGGCGTCAGGTCACGAATTTTGGACAGTAGATAGATACATGAAATTTGAGACTTTTCCAATGGATTCATCCCGTTTGGATGAATCTATGATTTTTAAGAACTTTTCTCATAAACTATCTTAAATAAAACGTTTCAGAACCTAGTTGTAGTAAATGATTTTTCATAATTTCTCAACATGGTTTGGTCATGAATGTTCAGTAAAAGTTTGAGAGTCTAATATGATGTGTAAGTATTTTTCATAAAATCATTTTGACAACGTATAGTCTGCCCAGAAAACACAGATTATGACTTTGATGCATAAGTGCTTATTTGAAGGTTTGAATGACTTGGTTATGACTTGAACTTACATGTACACTTGTATGAGACATATATGGTGTGTATAGCTGAGTATAAACATAATGTTCACCAACGGTTCGTAGGGTTACTTGTTCAAACGAGTCTTGTTGTGTGTCACTAAAAATATTTTCACATCATTGGATGTCTTGGACAAATGAGTCTTGTTGTGTGTTGTGTATGCTTATGTACTCATGTAGTGACACGTATAATAGGGAGTCGGTAGGTAGTTCCTATTACTTTTGGATTTGGATTTAGCTTTTGCAACCTAAGGTGAGTTTCACTACTCTTTTCTCAAAAGCATGCGTCTCGGGCTATGAGACAACTTACTTAACTTTTCTAGTCCGGTTTGGGACTACCGTACTATCCCGGGTTTTGGGATACTTTGATTCCTTGTGTAGATCGGGTTTTTATTTCTTATGTAAATCGGGTTTTTTTATCAGTTTCACAACTTTTTGTCCTTTGTTATCTAAACACTTCTATCTTTTGAAACTGCTGAAAGTCCTTACACACTATCGGTTAATCGTTGGAGGAGAACGGGGTATTAGTTATTAGCGCTATTAGGTTGTGCAGCAACCTCATGCCTGAGGTGCTTGGGTCATGGGCATGAACTTTTGACCACAAAATTTTCCTACTAGTGTTGATAAACACTAGTACTAATCTAAATTAACTTCTTTTGTATGTTCTCGATAATATTCTTGTTTAGTTGCATTGAGTGGGTTAGCTACCCTGGAAAGTATAGAAACTGATGGTGTTTTTCAACTTTGGAAACTTTACTTTTGCTACTTAAACTGTGAACTCCACGACTTTATGTTGACACACGCTAGCATGCTTTTACAGGTTGCTAGGTTTGGAGCATGCTAGGTCATGCATCATTGTGTCATGGGATATTAAACATTATTGAACTATTTTTATCGTTGCATAACTTTTACTTTGGTTTGGGTGCGGTTGTTTTGCGCAAGATTGTTTAACTCAACCGTTTTGATTTTGCTTCCGCATATCTTAAAACTTTTGTTTGGTTATTGAACTGGGTTTTGGAAAACAAACTAAATGGTTTGGGCATTTAGAGTCATTCATATGACTTATGGCTATGGGAATCCTGGTGTGTCACGCGTTTTGCGGTATAAACCCAGCAGTGGAAATTTGAGGGTGTGACAACAAACAAATATATTGTGAAATATATATTTATAACACGATATGTGGTTCTTATTATTAGAGAATAACAAATTAAGAAAGAGTTCATTATTATTAGAGAATAATAATATGTGTTCTTTATTAAAAAGTTAATAAAACAATATGGAAAATTATTAAATGGATAACTATAATAGGGATTATAATTATTATAAAGATTAAGGGGTGTCTTTGTAAATAGTTGGACTATTTAAAAATATAATGTTTTTGACATAAAACCCTAATCATAACATTAGTAGCCACCACCGCTCTCCAACTTCTCCTCTCCATCTTTCTTGCGTAAGTGACCAACAAAGGCCAGCCCCCTTGTGGTCGTCGACCACCACTACACCACCACACGTCCCTGTCTTGTCTCGTGTTATGTGTAAGTAGGGGTGAGCAAAATTAACCTCCATAACCCATAACCGGACCATAACTGATATAACCGAACCGATTTTAACCGATAACCGACATAACCAATGGTTATGAAGTTTCTTTAACCGACCGAGCGGTTATGGTCGTGGTTATGAAACTTTGATTAACCGATATAACCAAAACCGAACCGAACTTCTAATTTTAATTCTTTTAATAGGTTTATGTTTTACACTAACCATGTAGAGTTTTCTGCTAAGATATAAGTATGCTAGTAACAAACCAATTTCGATGTAGGTGACCTTTATTTTAATAAATAATTAAACTTAAGCTTAGGTAAGTTTTTTTTATTGTCTATAAATATCCTATTAACAAGGATCCCCCATTGGTAGTTTAACAAAAAAATGTAATATTGTTAGTCTTATTAAAAAAAGCTTAAGCTAAGTCTACCATCGTAGGTTCCATTTTTTACTTTGTAGACCCACACGGTTTTAATTTTTTTTTAAACTTTAGTCGAATATTAGTTTTAGTTGAAGTTTATGGTTAATAACCGAAATAACCATAACCGAATTCATAACCGATTAACCATAACCGAAGTTTGGTTATGGTTATGGTTAAGGAAATCCCATAACCAAAATAGCGGTTAGGGTTAGGGTTAGGGTTATGGTTAATGGTAAAAACCGAACCAAACCGATCCATGCACACCCCTATGTGTAAGTGTTGATTCAAGGATTTGGGAGTATTCGTGTTTTGTTTTCTAGCGAAACCGTTTGTCAATCCATTATGCTTCGACGTAGTGTTTAGTTGAGGTTTATTACTAAACATTATATGGTGTGTTTTAATTATTTACATATGTTTTGCAATTGGATTCTATGGTGGAAATCTATCGGTTTATGTTTTTACTTGGCAATGCAGAATTGATAGAAATCGGGATAGTTTAGTGAACCTTATGGTTGCGCCCCTCACTCCCAAAAATTTTAAACCATGTATTTGGTTAACAAATTACAAGACGTCAAATCACGAGATATATTATGAACACTTAATAATCAACATAAACCAAGTATTTACGTTTCAAACCTATACAATGCACACTATCATTCTCCTTCGAACATGTAACAAGAAATACTTAGATTTTAACCAAATACAATTTTCAAAGTAAATTTGTATGTGATTATCCTTAGTAGCAAGGAAACAAATAAAATAATCATTATGGAACAAATGTTAGATTTCAAAACTGATAAGAAATGAAGGTGAAGAGTGCATGCGGTAGAATCTAGCTGTATTACTCAATAGTCTTTTCAGCTGCTTGTAAGGCTCAGTGATGTAGAATGGAGCTTCTAGGAATTTTATCTGTCACCTCAGTAGTATCATGTATACATCACGCCAAAAGGGGGTATAACTACCAGGATATAGAATAACGCCGATTTAATTAAAAAAAAAGAGAGAAAAAAGAAAAGAAAAAAATGTGATTGGTTGAATAAAGAGGGCCCCACCAGACAACCATATTAACATTCGTTATTATATTCACAATTGATAAATGCCCCCTCCCCCTTGCAATGGCGCCCAAAAAATAGGGGACACCATTTTTGAAGAAAATGCTGAGGTGATAAGGAATGACGACATTACACCACCCAGCCTAACTGAACATGAATGTTATAGATTGGGAAACACATTTATGTTTTTTTTTTCTACGTTTCATAGTCGTTGAATTTGTCTCTGGTCAAAATGTGTGCACTAGTGCAACATTAGATGACTTTACTTGCCATGGGTTTGGACTTCGGTGGATGCTTTTGAGCATGACAAACAATGCATTTCTACCGTTTCAGTCAAAACTAGTTAAATACTAAAAATATCGTATTATAAACATACATTGATACATACATCTACTATAAGAATATGTGTTGTGGCTCACCTCTAGCCACAACTTTATCCTCTTACATTACGTCATGTCAGCGCCTACTTGACAGCTTGTTAAAGCTGCTGGTCGCTCACCTGATCCTGTTGTGGCTAGAGGTAAGCAGTGGCTTTATCCAGCTTTATCCTGTTGTGGCTAGAGGTAATTTAGGCTTTCTAAATTTGTATAATTTATAGTATTAATACAAAAATGAACTTAACTAAAATTGTTAGATTAATGTTTACAAGAATACAAACTATAAAAAAAACTAAACCTAATCTAATACAAGATCATCGGGACGTCTAGCCCATATATACTTGACTAATTCATGGCGAAGGTTTCCGTGTATCTCACGGTTCTTGATATTGTTTATGTTGTCGAGTTTTTGAATATCAACGATTGTCGTTTGGGCACGTGGGATGTCACCTTGCTAATTTTGACATATCGTCATGCCTTGGTCCTCCAATATCATGTTATGTAGAATAATACAGGTATAGACGACGTCCATTATCCTCTCTCGTCTCCAAAACCTTATTGGGTTGGCAATCAACGATTTTTTTTTTTTTTGAAAACACCGAACGCTCTTTCAATATCTTTCCTTGCCGACTCTTGTTTCTTTGTAAAGTACTTGCGTTTGTCTTCAAGATGAGACGAGTAAGCTTGAACAATGTCGTTCATTCGTTGTCAATACCATCGACCAAGTAGTAGCCATAAATGAAATTTACATTATTAGCATAAAATGATTGGGGCGACTCAACCCCGTCGATGAGATCATCGAATATAGGTGATTGGTCGATAACATTTAGGTCGTTATTTGACCCAGTAACTCTAAAAAAGCATTCCAAAACCAAAGATCATGCGAGGCCACAACTTCAAGTAACTCAACCAACACAGGCATGGATGATGACGTGGACGCTGACATGGCATGCCACATCATCATCCACGTTAGTATGAGCATGCCACGCCAGCGTCCACATCATCATTCACTAATTGAGTTAGTTCTCAGTTAACAAAGGTTCATTGTGGGCCAATACGTTGAAAGTTGGGATCGTTGTTGAAAATTTTGAAGTACAGATTATTGTCGGCCAATGGGTGAAAGTTTGGATTATTAAAATCCAATACCCCTAATTATTATGTATTTATACATTTATCATTTATATCTATATCTGTACTACTATATAATGAGTGCTGATCGGAAAAATAGTCATTTCATACTTATTTGTATGGGCAAATTGTAATTTTATTAAATTGGCAAAACAAATTTAATACAACAATTAAATAACTATTCTATTGATTAAATGCACAAAAAGACAAAAAAATGAGAATTTATATGATATTTTACACATCCAATGAATAAACAACAACAACAACAACAACAACAACAACAACAACAACAATAATAATAATAATAATAATAATAATAATAATAATAATAATAATAATAGAAATATAAAATGTGAATAAGACAAGAAAATAAACATGTCATTCATCTTCTCCCCATATATATATGCACATCGTCATAGAAAAGAGAACCGACATGGAAAAGAAAAATGGCCGGCCAACCGTTAACTTGTAACTAATCAATCAATTCAACCCATTCAATGTGATTCAATTATCATCAAAGTAATTAAATTGAAACTGATCGGAACACATCTGTTTATACACCCACGACCCAAGCTTGTTTCCCTTGTCCTCTCTGTTTCTAACCGCGTTCTGCAGACCTAAGTCCAGCAACAAAAGCACGGTCACCTCTATTCCAACCCGTAGTACAACTACCGTTTTGAGAAGGATTAAGATTCCCAAAAGATTCCCAAATAACCCTCTTCATACCTGCAAAATTTTAGAAGTTGGTACTACGATGTGTAGCAGAAAATGACTTCCATGATGAAGCTTTGCTATTCATGAGAGTTGTTAAAAGGCTTTAAAATTAAATGATGATGCACAAAGGCTCATAAGAGAATTGATGCTCGATATGATAAAAAAGGCTTTAATAACTAACAATTAGAGGATTATCCATAGCTTAACTTTTGTTGGAATGATTTTGGTTGTTTAACTTTTGTCGGCTACATTGACAATTAGTTAATAATTTTGGTTGATTAACAAGTAGAGAATGCCTTTATGTCTACATAATTGAAGTTTTTTGTTCTTACAATTTTCGTAATACACAAATATATTAGGTGTTTAGGGTTTGTTAGGTTATATCATGCTCACCAAAAGAGCATCGATGACTCCCACCGCTGTAAATTGTCAATTTAGCTACAACACACTTGTTCACACTACAATATCTCGCATAAACGAATTTTGTACCCAACACATACGTAGGGGCTTGCATGTAACATATTATTAGTTAGGTACTCCAACCAACGGCATAGATTGTCACTTTACTTTCCTAACCATTTTAACGACGCTTCAAATCAAACAGAATACAATAGAGATGCGATTAACCAAATGCAACAGCTAAACAACGTGTATCTCCGCTGCAACGCGCGGGTTCTTGCTAGTATTAAGTAAGTTATATTGTAATTATGTAAATAACATACATCTTTAGATAAGCGAGCTCAAATAAAACTCGTTATATAAGCTCGAGTTTTGAGCTCACCAATTAGAAAGGCCTCTGTGCAAACTCGAACTAGAGCTTTCAATCTCGAATGGATTTATGCTTTAGAAATAGTTTAATCATCCAACGCAAACCAAAGAAACTATCCTTCCCTTTGACTCTAATATATTAAGGGGTTGTTTGGTAGGATCTGTCTGATTAAGTGTTGAATCATTAAGAGTGTTTGAATGGTTTAACACCCCTTATTAGCTGAATGGTTAAGAGTTTAATGGAACCATTCAAATGTTGTTTTTTAGTTGAAACAAGCACTCTTAATGTTGAATGATTAAAAGTTGAATTATTAAGAGGTTTATTAAGAGGCTAATAAAACACCCCTAAGTAGGCCAATAGTGACTATAGATTTGAGCAAGTAAACCAAACAAAGAAATTATTATTATTATTATTATTATTATTATTATTAATATCCAAAGATATTATCTCATTATTTTCTTGGGTTTTAGGTGTTGGAACAACTTTATACTAGGTTACTTATAAATAGTCTACAAATTTTCTCGTTTGCTTTTATTTTTAAGTTAAAGGTATTTAAGAAAATGTCTAATCTCTTTAGCATCGAGGTGGAGAGGGTTGAGTTGGAAACAAAGGAGTCGTTGGTATGCTGGAAAGCGGGGTTTCCTCCGTTCACTTATGACGTGGTTGAAACGAGGCTTACGGCTTGGAAGGTGGCAACGTTATCCATTGGTGGTAAACTTACTATTATAATGTCGCTGCTCGAGTGTCCCAAACTATTATGTTTCTCTCTATAAGGCTCTGGCCAAAGTTATTCAAGATCTTGAATCTATGATTAAGAGGTTCCTATGGGGAGGATCGGCCGAGGTGAATAAGATCAATTGGGTTGGGTGGGATTGGGTGGCGGTTCCTAAAAAAAGTTGGTGGGTTGGGATGCTTAAATTAAGGGATATACATTTGGTGCTTCTCGTAAAATGGGGTTGTCAATTTAAAGCAGAAGCGAGTAATCATTGGAGAGAAGTCATAAGTGTGTTGCATACGATTCGTAGAAACTGGGACTTTATCCTAGTGAAGAAGACATTGGGTGGAGTTTGGAGTATTATTGGTAAAGTGCTTGCTAGAACCTTGGTCGGGAATATTCCGATTCGTAGTTTCTTTAAAGGGAAAGTTGGAGATGGGCACAATATATCATTCTGATTAGACCCGTGGGCCGAGTCTTCTCCTTTGAAAGATATTTTCCTAATGCTTTTTGATCTGGATAAAGAGAAGTGTTGTAAGATTGTTGACCAGTTGAAGGGGGAAGGTCTGTGAAATTGTGGCTATGGAAGAAGGTTCCGGAATCAGCCCAGGAATTATCAGAGTTTGAATGTCTCAACGGCCTTTTGGACAAGGTTCGTTTCTCTAACAGTAGGGACAGTTAGGCCTGGGAAGACGAAAAAGGCGGATGTTTTAGTATTAGTTTGGTCAAACGACTTATGTCGTCTAATTTAGATTACAACAATAATTATGTTATGTCTTGGTGTAAATGGATTCCTATCAAGTGTAATGTGTTCGCGTGGCGAGTAGGAGATGGGGATAATCCCCATGGGGATGATACTTAGATAAAGGCATATTAACGTCGCAGACCTAAGCTGCCACTATGTGGAGAACGTGATGAAACGGTGGAGCACCTTTTCACGAATTGTTTTATCGCATCAGTGTTATGGAAACATATTGGGGTCTGATGTCATATACCTAATGCATACTTTTTCTTGTTTCGAGACATTTTAGAGCTTCACAACCACAGGGGGTTGAAGGATTCGGAAAAGGAAGTGTTACATAGGATTCTTATCATTCTGCGGGTGGATCATATTATTAGTGGGTTGAAGACACTCGGTTTTCTGTGGTTTAAAATAAATCTAAATTTAAGTCAATTATTTGGAAAATTTGTGTAAATTTATAATTATGTAATTTTTGGTTTGTTGGGGCCACCTAGTCTTCGGGTTTTAGGTTTTGGCGTTTTGTTAATGAAGTTTATCTTTTAAAAAAAATAGAAGTTCGTTGTGGAAGCTAACGTTGTAATAAATGAAAACCGCATCCTCAAATATGTAACTTTTAAAAATATATACTTCAAAGGTATGAGATGTGTCGAACCACATAACCATTTGTGTAGTCTCAACTCTTTTTTACTCATTTCAAGTGTGCTTTAAGAAAAAACTTTACTAGCTACAAGCTTTTAATTAGTAAATGACATAAATACTCATTCTATTTTAAAAATAAAATACAAACTTTCTTTACAAGCTTTTAATTATACCCATTTTAGTCATTTTATACATTTTATTAAAAGCTCCAGCTACTCTGCCAAACACCAAAATATATTTAAAAAGCTACCAGCTACCAGCCATCATCTAGTTTTGCCAAACATACCCACAGACTACAAATAAAGTTAATCTATACTACATTATAAAGGAGAAGACATGGGCAAATATGTCCAAATTGTTCAAAGTTAAGATGATATACGAAGAGTTTCTTTACAATTTCCTAAATTTTACCAATTTTCTTCCCTAAATACCCCTAAAAGATAATCAATGGGTATTTTAATGCATAAAACCTTCTAACTATTATATTCAAACAACTTTATCTATCTATATAATAATTGAATACACTCGGGTCGAATGAAGGCCTTAGAGAGGGTCCTCATGGATCCAACCACAATATGGAGCTCCGATTTGAAGTCCATATAAACCATTTTCAGAATTTTTTTTTCATTCTCCACAAATCATTCTTTATTTCTCTATAACAAACTTTTCTATCCTCCTCCTTCATACTTTCTTGATTCTTCACAACTGATTCAAGGTAATCATCGATCCCTATTCTTCTAACATTGCTTAATATTATTATGTTTTACTTAATTTTGTTAACAAACTCGATGTTTTACTGTTAATCATCTTGATGAAACCTATGTATACGATTTTTCAGTTGATATTTTTGTTAACAAACTCGATGCTTTACTGTTAATCTTATGAATAAATTACTCTTATCATTTGTTTAATCAAATGGTTTGACTTAATCGGTTTTTTTAATCTTTGACTATTTAATCAAATTCTGCAATGAAGATTTAATCGGTTTTTTAATTTTTGTTTACAAAAATTAGTTTGACTATTTAATCGGTTTTCTTATAAAATATGATCCATATGAAGATTTAATTGGTTTTTTTAATCTTTGACTATTTAATCAAATTCTTCAATAATATTATTATCAATGATTAAACACTAATACATTTATAATGAAGTTTTAATCGGTTTTTTTTATAAAATACGATCTAGATGATTTAGAATGAACATGGATAATTAACATTTAATTGTTTCAAGAAATTTATCGAATTGATGTATTCATTTGTGATTATTCTTTAGAAATACCAACTTTTTAAATCGGTATTGATAGATACACAGTGAATCGGATTTACCTTTAAATTGATTTAATCATTCTATGTTTTACTTATTTTAAAAATCAGGATCTCATTCGAACACACCAACGTTACTATGTCTTATCAAAAAGGTTCTCAATTCTTCAAGGTTTTGCATGGCCCTTCGTCAACCGTGTTGGTATGATTGTTATTTTTTTTTGTGTAAAAATGCCTATTTCATTTTATAAAATGTTTTTTTTTTATTTTTTTTATATGTATCTTTCCAGACTGTGCCGAAGGCCATGAACAAATTTCTGTTATCTAAAAACATCATATGCAGTGACGTTACAGCTGCCACATACGAATTATGATTAGTCTTGATTGCAATTAATAAGATTTATTCATTTTTAATGTTATTTATTAAGATGTTTAATATTATTTATTGACATTAATAGAAATTAAATAAATTTAATGTTATTTATTAAAAATTTTAATCTCATTTATTTATATTACTTTTTTTTTGAATTTATATTTAATAGGATTTAATCATTTTTAATGTATTTTTAATATGTTAGAATTAATGTTATTTATTGACATTAATAAAAATTGACCGAATTGAATGTATTTATTACGATTTTTGAATCTAATTTATTTATATTAATATTGCTATGAAATTACGTTTAATCTATCTTTATGAAATTATGTTTAATATTATTTATATTACTATTTGTTCGAATTATTATTGGTCTTGCCTACAATTAATAGGATTTATTCATTTTTAATGATATTTATTATGAGCTTTAATGACATTAATAATAATTGATCGAATTTAACTTTATATATTACGATTTTTAAGCTCATTTATTTATTATTGACCGAATTAACCGAATTAATTTAAGAATATATTACTAATACTAATACTAATATATGATTTTTAATTTTAATCTTATTTATTTCTTATTGACCGAATTAAATTACGAATATATTACTAATAGTAAAACTAATATTACGATTTTTAAATTTAATGTCATTATATCTTATTGACCGAATTAAAATTTTCTGTTACTCTTTTTACGAATATATTACTAATACTAATTGACATTAATAATTAATCAAATTGAATGATATTTATTACGATTTTTTAATCTCATTTATTTATACTAATATTACTACGAAATTTTGTTTAATATGTCTTCATAAATTATTATTGGTCTTGACTGCAATTAGTATGATTTATTTATTTTTAATGTTATTTATTATGATTTTTAATGACATTAATAATAATTGACCGAATTTAATGTTATATATTACGATTTTTAAGATCATTTATTTATTATTGACTGAATTAAATTACGAATATATTATTAATACTAAAACTAATATTACGATTTTTAATTTTAATCCCTTTTATATCTTATTGACCGAATTAAAATTTTCTATTACTATTTTTACGAATATATTTCTAATACTAATTGACATTAATAATAATTGACCGAATTGAATGTTATTTATTATGATTTTTTAATCTTATTTATTTATATTAATATTACTACAAAATTATGTTTAATCTATCTTTATGAAATATTATTGGTCTTGCCTGCAATTAATAGGATTTATTCATTTTTAATATTATTTATTATGAGTTTTAATGACATTAATAATAATTGACCGAATTTAATGTTATATATTACGATTTTTAAAATCATTTATTTATTATTACTTTTTTCGAATTTATGTTTAATAAGAATTAACCATTTTTAATGTATTTTTAGTATGTTAGAATTAATGTTATTTATTGACATTAATAATAATTGACCGAATTGAATGTTATTTATTACGATTTTTTAATCTCATTTATTTATATTAATATTACTACGAAATTATGTTCAATCTATCTTTATGAAAGTATATTTAATATTATTTATAGTACTATTCGTTCAAATTATTATTGGTCTTGCCTGCAATTAATATGATTTATTCATTTTTTAATGATATTTTATTATGAGTTTTAATGACATTAATAATAGTTGACCGAATTTAATGTCATATATTACGATTTTTAAGCTCATTTATTTATTATTGACAGAATTAACCGAATTAATTTAAGAATATATTACTAATACTAATACTAATATTATGATTTTTAATTTTAATCTTATTTATTTCTTATTGACCGAATTAAATTACGAATATATTACTAATAGTAAAACTAATAATACGATTTTTAAATTTAATGTCATTTATATCTTATTGACCGAATTAAATTTTCTATTACTCTTTTTACGAATTTATTACTAATACGAATTGACATTAATAATTATTGACCAAATTGAATGTTATTTATTACGATTTTTTAATCTCATTTATTTATAATAATATTACTACGAAATTTTGTTTAATATGTCTTTATGAATTATTATTGGCTTGCCTGCAATTAATAGGATTTATTCATTTTTAATGTTATTTATTATGAGTTTTAAAGACATTAATAATAATAATAATTGACCGAATTTAATGTTATATATTACAATTTTTAAGATCATTTATTTATTATTGACTGAATTAAATTACGAATATATTACTAATACTAAAACTAATATTACGATTTTTAATTTTAATCCCTTTTATATCTTATTGACTGAATTAAAATTTTCTATTACTAATTTTACGAATATATTACTATTACTAATTGACATTAATAATAATTGACCGAATTGAATGTTATTTATTATGATTTTTTAATCTTATTTATTTATATTAATATTACTACAAAGTTATGTTTAATCTGTCTTTATGAAATATTATTGGTCTTGCCTGCAATTAATAGGATTTATTCATTTTTAATGTTATTTATTATGAGTTTTAAGGACATTAATAATAATTGACCGAATTTAATGTTATATATTACGATTTTTAAGATTATTTATTTATTATTACTTTTTTTGAATTTTTGTTTAATAAGATCTAATCATTTTTAATTTATTTTTAGTATGTTAGAATTAATGTTATTTATTGACATTAATAATAATTGACCGAATTGAATGTTATTTATTACGAGTATTTAATCTCATTTATTTATATTAATATTACTACAAAATTATGTTCAATCTATCTTTATAAAACTATGTTTAATATTATTTATATTACTATTCATTCAAATTATTATTGGTCTTACCTGCAATTAATAGGATTTATTCATTTTTTAATGATATTTTATTATGAGTTTTAATGACATTAATAATAATTGACTGAAATTAATGTTATATATTACGATTTTTAACCTCATTTATTTATTATTGACCGAATTGACCGAATCAATTTACGAATATAATACTAATACTAATACTAGTATTATGATTTTAAATTTTAATCTCATTTATTTCTTATTGACCGAATTAAATTATGAATATATTACTAATACTAAACTAATATTACGATTTTTAATTTTATTCCCATTTATATCTTATTGACCGAATTAAATTTTTGTATTACTATTTTTGTGAATATATTACTAATTACTAATACTAACTAATATTAATACTAATATTACGATTTTAGTTTTACTATTCGTAAAAATTCGTCTTGTTGACCGAATATATTACTAATGCTAATTGACATTAGTAAAAAAAATTTTATGTTTTTGTTAAATTGATGGAAGTCAATTCTTTGTCGATATGTCTTTGAGTTTGATTGTGCCAATTTCAAGCGTTGTTGACCAATTCACGTCAATTATCAATCCTTCCATTTTTTATAATTCAAATACTTTGCTTTAATCAATTGTCATAAAACGATATTCTTTTAAACATATACGATTTTGCTTTAAACATTTATTTAAATTTATTTAACAGTTTATAATTTAAATATAATCCGAAGATAGGAGTGTACATTTATTTTCCTACACTTTTATTATTTTTAATATAAAATATAATTTAAATCTATTTAACGGTTTCCTAAAATATATAATGTATTCAAGATAATTTTCAATGCTATTACTAATATTACGACCTTAATTTTAATATTGTTGACCCAATCTAAATAAAAACTTTTTACGTTTTTGTTAATTTGATGGAGGCCAATTCTTTGACTTTATGTCTTTGAGTTTGATTGTGCTAATTTTAAGCGTTGTTGACCAATTCACGTCAATTACGAATCATTCCATTTTTTTATAATTCAAATATATAAATAAATATTCCTACTTGATCACGTCAATCGAGGCACAGTATTTCCGATTTTGCAGAATTGTTCGAGACACAACAATACTAAATAAACCTTAACAAATAATAAAATCATTTAATTGTCATACCAATTTTAACAACGAAATTAAATGATAATATAAATTTTCAAAATGTTATTTTCTGTTAAAGAATTATGTTACTTCAATCACAACTAATAATGATTACTAAAGATGTCAATAATAATTTGTATATAATGGGTAAGGCAATTTGAGACGCGAATGATTTTATGTCATTTATTTGAATGATTGATTATGATTTTGATGTAATTTATTAAGATTTTTAATCGTATTTATTGATGTTACTAATATTACGAATTTCATTTTAACATTGTTGACCGACTTCCATTTTGATATTACAACTTTCCTTTAATCAATTGTCACTAAACGATAATCATCATCTTGATTTCAATAAGTGTGCTAATTTTAAGTGTGCTAATTTTAATATGTTAATAATAATTTGTTTATAATGGGTAAGGCAATTTCAGACGCAGATTATTTTAATGTCATTGATTTGAATGATTGATTATGATTTTGATGTTATTTATTAAGATTTTTAATTGTTAAGTACTATATTTACACAGTTTAAATAATGACGTTTTTTGGCGGCATTTTGTAACATGTCAAAAGTTGCCTAAAGTGTATGTACAATGGGTCCTTTTGGCTACATGTTGAAATAGGTTTGGGGTTGATCCTTTTGGTGTCTATTTTTTTAAATAAAATATAGGAAATTTATATTACAGCATGTGACATTGGACCCATTTTCTTATTAGTTGTTTTTTAGCTATGTAATCGGTTTTAACCATTGGAGAGATAACATGTAAAATTTAAGCTACCCATTCAAGTAAGTGGGTTAAGGATTGTTTCTTAATTTACTTATCACCGTATCCATATCTTTACAACGACTATATTTTATGTAGAACACAAATATGGAATACAATGGTGGAGGTTTTCATAAATTATTGGAAATGAGCTGCACTCCGAGGATCGTGATGACAATGATAACAACTTCGAAGGTGAAAAATCAGCTATCAATAATCAAGACTTGGAAGATTTTGATTGAAGTAATGAAAATGGACCATTGGTTGAAGTTCGTTAAGCCCCAACTAATTGATAAGTGTTCTATGCTTAAGCTTAGTTATGATTAGAATATAGATATTACCTAAATGATGTAATGTGTAATATTGGTTGTAGTTCGTTAAGCCCCAACTAAACGATAAGTGTTCTATGCTTAAGCTTAGTTATGATTAGAATATAGATATTACCCAAATGATGTAATGTGTGATATAGTGATAGTATGCTATGTAGTTTGCAGTTGTCAAATTAAACTTTACTTACTCGATATATCCATCATTTCGTTACATTAAACTGTTAGATGACATTTTGCATTTAACATCAAAATTCATACATATTGAATCATCAAACATTTAGTAACCAAATCAAATTGCATAATACAATTCTTATTTTCCTATTTTTTTTTCATTTCATTTTCGGGTGAACCGTGGGTCCCCACGGGACTCTAACCTAGTTATTATTAAAATAACATAATCTTCATAAACATATTTAGCACCCTCATGATTTAATAATAAATTTCGATCATGGACAAAAAAGTGATTTGTGCCAAAGCAGACTGCCCGGCCCACATCAATAAGTTACTCGTCTTTACCTCATACTGAACCACACGATATGCCCATTTTGCAATCAATTACCTCACTACGGTGATAGCTCGTCAACAATGCATCTCGCAACTTCAAAACCTTGCTTATGTGATTCTAAAGCATTTGAGAAGAGAAGGGTATCAAACAAAATTAAGTAATTACTACATTTTATTAAAAAAAAATTGCAATTTTATATAAAAAAATTTATATATAACAAAATTATATAAAAAAAAGTTTCTACACATACAAATATATACCTATAAACCTTAAAAAGATTGTAAGAATCAATAAAAGTCAAATTTTACGTAAAAAAAAATAATTGTGATGCCTTTTCATAAAAAAGTGTGCGCATGAATTGATTCACAAACCTAAAACAAACCGAACCAAAACTGGCCTTTCAAACCGGCAAAACCGGGGCCGAACCAAACCGAAACTGGTTCAGACACGAACCGGTTTGGGGTTCGGTTGGGAGGTCTTATGTGGAATATTTTCAACTAACCTAAATTCCAATTTCACTTTTCGATGCCACTGATAGAAATTTATGGTGCACTTGATTAGCAGTTTTATTGCATTGCATTTACCATGTGGAAAAAGTTATGGGTATGCTTCTTTGCAGGTTGCTAATGTGGATCTTATAAAGCTTTCTTCTCCTCGGCAATCTCTCCAGATTTGGCACTTTCAACATATTGAGTATGACTATTAGTATAATAATAGTTGCTAAAGAGTCAAACTGCTACTTCCATTTTTTTGCCGGCATGTTTGTCAAATTGCATATGGTATATAGAACGTAGCATGCTATCATGTCTCCTTGTAGACTTTAAAAAATTACCCCACTATGAAGCACAGGTACTTACATACACAAACATACACCTTACATATTGATTCTTTTAATGTTTTTAAGGTTTGAATTATGTTTCTGCCCTGTATTGTCGACTTTGCCGCAACGCGCGGGTTCCCTGCTAGTGACCTATGGTATGCAGGAGATTACATAAATGCTTTATGTTACGATGAATGGATGTTAGAGGAATGAATTTTGTATCTACGATGGTCCCTATCCCTAACGATTGTTAGATTTCACCATTAAGTGAATATTAAATGTCTAATTTACCCCTTGCTAAAAGACATAAACAACTTAAAAATAATAAAGGAATTAAATTGGCTCTAATAATTAAACTACCCCACCCCTATTTTCATCTTCTTCCTCATTTATCCCACCTACACTCTAACCCTAAGAGCATTCTCAATAGCTTCCTCATCCCTCGTTTACTCACAACCAATCACAACCACATATTACATTAAAAATCATTATAGTTTCTCTCTCCTCTACTCACAACCACTTTCAACAAATATTAAAAAATAAATACAGTTTTCCTGTTTTACCTAAAAGATTCCCAAAGAACCCAAACATTACCGATAAACAGTAGGTTCCCCATTTTTTTCACTCACAACCACTTCCAACCTCATAAAAAATTATAGGGTTTTGTCTCACAAAAAATGGGGGCGCTACTGTGAATGCTCTAAGCCTCATCATCTTCCTCACAAACTGCCAATATTGTCCTTATTACGCAGCAATAGGTCAAAAATTTGTTTTTAGTTGCCCAAATGGAGACATCCCATGAGGTCACTTATCCTAATACTACTCATCTGAGCACATCTAACTATTGAGTTCTCCTTTCATCCACTAGCATTAAGCCAAAATGCGTTAATGATTTAAGAGGCAATGCATTTCTTATAAAACACAAAGATCTCTATTGGTTTCCACCGATGTAGGATTTTCCTAAATAGTATTACAATAGTCCACATTAATCTTCATCGTATTATTACAAACCCCCCCCCCCCCTCCGCGTTAGGGGCTCATCATCCTAGTTGAGGTTTGGCCCACCATCCCAAACATCATAGATGTGGCCCTAATACCCTTTGTGAAATTTAGCCTCTCGTACCACCAATTTTTCCATTTTACCCACGAAAAGTTCATCGATTTGTTTTGGTTACCTAAGTATAGACTTTCCAGTGGTCATCCATCCTGATACTATTTTCACATTAGCACGCTTAATTGTGGAGTTCTTTCTCATCCACTAATATCAAGGTCAACACGTGTTGGTGATTTAAAAGGTAAGACATTTTTTATGAACCAAGAATCTCTAGCTCCTAACCACAACCGATGTATGATTTTCCTAAAATGATTACATGGGTCCATCATCCATGTTAATTTTTTCTGCGTCGTTACAATTTCCATACTGTTTCAATTAAAACTAAACATGCTATCAACGTGTTATTGCAAGAAACATAAATAATAGGAAACCAAAACACTCAACGGTCAAAGCTTGATTGTATATCATAAAACTAAATAATAACGAATGGTAGTCGAATGCAATTACTCATCCTTAATAAAATATCTATCTAAAACTATAAAACACAACAATATGACATATTTCTTATAGGAAATTAGTGAAAATGTGTTTTCCACAAATTTTGGACACATAATCATTTATATTTGTTACTAATATAATTATTATTTAGTATGTATATGTTCTACCGTATGAGAGGATCACAACAAACGAAGTTGTGTCCAAAATGGATCTAAGAAGAATAAGACATCAAAATTCTAAATTGTGTTGTTGGAACTTTTAAGAGGAACTTCGACGCACCCAGACCAGGCCCGGGACAGGGACTGGGGCGATGGATGTAGTCAAGCGTTTTGATGGCGCACTTTGCGCCTTTATTATGTTTTACCTATTATAGACTGGGTGCGGCTCGAGTTTGTGGCATGGCTCGAAAAACTAACTGGTATGGTCCCGAGCAGACTTCTTAGATGCTAACACTAATTTGGAATTCATTTCCATTGTTAAGCTACTATTTACGAATTCATTTCCAATGGAATTCGAACAATAATTACAAAACGAATAAATACAGGGCATATGAGCCTTGTTCAAGTACAGAAACCTACATGATTGAAAAACTACTCATAACCTCTTAACAAATTTCCTAATTTTTCTGCCATGCGCAATCTCTTTTCATGTTCTAGGTTAAACGTGACAATACAATCTGCTTAGGCTGTTGTACCTCTGGTTCACCTGGGTAGCCTGAAATATATGTTATGCATAAATCCACAATCATTCATTTATTTCCTCCTCGACTTATGTGTCTATCTCGATTTCCCCTTTCGTTCTCATATTGGTCTAGTCTGATCTTTCATTCAATATTTTCGACAACCCACACCATCAACAAGGCATCTTACACAATGTTTTGTCTCATGAGCATTCATCTATCTCTTACAGTTACATGAAGAAAGAGACTAGGCAACTAGGCAAGTTAAGGGAGAGGGGGTGTGTTGGCTAAGTTATTTTTATTTTTAAAGATTTTTTTTATCATGTTATATTTATAGGTAAAATACTAAAAGTTTTACATTAAAAACAAGGTGTTTTTTTTTTTGTTTTTTGTTTTTTACGTATTTCCCCTTATTAAAACTTGAAAACAAAATCCTAACATGCTATAATTATAAAAGTGGGGACGGTGCACTGACCACCTAGGGAATTTCGGCTACCGTAGCCGAACAGCTACACTACTGCCACCCTCTCGACTACGGTTCAAAACAACAAGGCTCGGTAAGCCGTAATCGTTTACAAATTGTGGGAATTCATGTGTTTTTGATCGTTCACAACGGTCATATCTTTTACTTATTTTTTTATTTTGAAAACCAATATATTCAATCATCTATACACAATTTGATATACATCTTCAAACATTTTATCTTCACCATTTCATCTGAACATTTCAATCATAACTATAAAATGGCTTTTTTTTTTTTTTTTTTAATTTTTCCGATGATGATCTTGGGGTTTTTTTAAGGGGGATAATTCCGAAGACGACATTTTTACAGACGATAGTAGCATAACTTGTTTTTAAAAAACCTCATCGAACAAGCCGAAGGGAAGACACCGCAACGTCATCGCGTGTCCTAAGAAGATCGTCAAACGTGATCGCGAAAAAGGTAATGAAACTCTTATGAAAGATTATTTTGTTGACCAAAGTACAGTGAGGACCTTTTTTCTTACTGTTTTCGTGTGTCGAAGAGGTTGTTTTTAAAAATTGTTGGTGATGTGGAGGCACAATATCCTTGGTTTCAAGAGGGGTATGAGAGTAGGTATAAAATAAGTTTTACGACGATACAGAAAGTTGCCTCAGTTGTGAAACAATTCGCGTCTAGTTATATTCCCGACAAGAACGACGATTATCTACAAATGTCCGAAAGGACTTCTAGATACAATATTTTAGAAACACCGTAAATCAATTGTACTGTCATGAGTTCATGGGTAGGCCAACAAGTCACGATGCGACGATTTTGTACCAAAAACACGAGAAAAAAACAACACATTCCCAGGATATTAGGTAGTATCAATTGTACACATCTAGTTTGGATGATGTGTCCCAAACAATTGAGAGGCCAATTTATGAGAGGTGATCACGAATAACGGTGATGCTCGAAGCCGTTGCCTCGCATGACTTATGGTTTTGGCATGGCTATTGTGGTCCGCCCATTTCACTCAATGATACCAATGTGCTCCAAACATCTTCAATATTTCTTGCAGAACGAAATAGAACCGCACCTAAATGTCCAGTTCAAATGAATGGACACATACATAAACGCGAATATTATCTAACCGACCAGATCTACCCTACTTGGTCAAATTATCGATTATTTAATGTAACTATCAAGGTACAACTCAAAGAGCTACACATCGTAATGCGAACATATAATAATATTTATTGATTAAATATTATATGAAAAAAAGTATATTAATAGCGGTGATAAATGTCTGGAGAAATGTTTATTGACTGATTATTTGGAATAATCATAGTAATTGTTTTGGATAAACGACTAACGAGTTGTGGATTAATTATTCGAAATAATTAATAGTTATTCGTTTAAAGAATTAAATGAATATGGAGGATTTATTATTAGATAATAAATATATATTTGACTTAGTCATTTAAAGAGTTAAACAATGTCGGTTTTTATTAAATGATAATAAAACATATATTAACTTATTGTTTATTAAGTTAGACAAAGGACTAAAAGTTAATTTTAAAATTCAAAAGTAATGAATATATAATTATTAAGAGTAATTAGAGGTTTTAGCTTAGTGAGCAAGTTGAAACATGAGGGACTTGATGTGTAAATAATATTCAATTTAAAGAATAGTAAATCACCATTAACAGGCTAATGAATTCTTGTTTCATTATGATTAAAACTTATTTTAATAATATTTTCTCAAGAGAAAAACCCTAATACCACCACCACTATACCATAGGGATGAGCTCGGGACGGTATCTGTACCAACCGATACCGATCACAAAAACTTAAAAAAAAACTCAATACCGATACCGAAAGTATACGGTACGGTATGGTATCGATATTTTACCTTAAAATACCGATCCCGTACCGGTACCGATAATACTGAAACCGAAAACCTCTAAATGTGGGTACCAATACCGATACCGAACACCTTCGGTTTGGTATCGGTTCGGTACGGGATCGGGACGGGACAAGATCGGTATTCGGCGCTATATGCTCATCCCTACTATACCATTGTCGCCACTATAAAAGTGGCAGCCATCCTCTCTCTTTTGGCCAAAAGGCGGTTGTAAGCCACCTTGAGTGGGGCGTCGTCGCCCACCGCCACCTTTGAGCCACCACATCCACGACCGTGTTGTGTTGTTTCGATTCAGGGAGTTGATTTGAAGGGTCCGTCTCAAAGTGTTGGTTCAGGATTTGGTGATTTTGTGATAAAGCCGACTAGCGTATCATTTGTTATATTCTCGGTGTTCTATCCTGGTTTTTCATCGAAGTATTCTGTAAAACATCCTATGACATGTGTTTTATATAATTATTTGAATACTTTGTAAACGGATCACTTGGATTGGAATATTGATTCGTATCAGAAATATTATGTCGCTTCCACACTTCGATAATATAAATAAATTGTTATTTATTATTCTAGCCGAAAAAATATATAATTCGGATTATATATATTATTTTCGGATTTAATATATAATTTTGATTATATATTCTATATGTTTATAAAATATGATTTTTAAAAATTGTCAAATGGATACGATGGATTCCCAACACATTTGTGAAAACATTTTCGTACCCAACTGATCAAGTTGAGAAGGGGTAAGAGATTGCAAGAAGGGACAAGAAAGGATGTGGAACGATCTTTTGGTGCTCTAAAGAGGAAATGAGGCATACTTAGGCGACCTATGCGTGCTATGACTGTAGATAAGATCATGAGCTTGGAGTATACGTGCATGATACCTCACAACATGATCTTAAAGGACGAGGGAAGAGCTTTCTCACCAGTGCACATCCTGGATCCCGTGGTGCAACCCGTTTTTGATGATGACGCCCTAACGGAGTTGATGGATTGAGATATGCATATTCAACTTCGATTTGATCTTGTGGCACATATTGCAACATAAGAGTTATCATACCTTGATGAAGAGCCAAAACAATCAAAACGAGGGCCAAGAAGACAATAACGATATTTAAATTTTAGTTATGTTTTTTTTATTTATTGGAATTATCTTTTTATTTTTAATTTATTTGAATAATAATATTAAACATCCAGACTACCTAGCCTGGAGTGCTCCAGTGATTTTATGTTTCTTAGCTAATTTGGGATGCAAATGACATGGCATTGTTGAAGTGGTCAGGACTAGGCAACTAGCCTAAGCCCCCCCCTCCCCATATTAATAATAATATTATTATTATTTGAATAATAATATTAAACATCCAGACTACCTAGCCTGGAGTGCTCCAGTGATTTTAGGTTTCTTAGCTAATTTGGGATGCAAATGACATGGCATTGTTGAAGTGGTCAGGACTAGGCAACTAGCCTAAGCCCCCCCCCCCCCCCCCCCCCCCCCCCCCAAGTAGCATACATGGCTTTCTGGCTCAAATGCTCAATCAACCTAGATATATGAGCTTGGGTTTGAGCTCGTTTACAAGAGAAGGTTAAATTTCGATTCAAACTCAAATTCAAATGAGTCAGATATAATATGAACGTGACTCAAGCTCTTAGCGAACCACCTTGAATATGTATAGAACAACTCACTTCATTAACCATCCGGGTCGAAATCAAAAACAACCATCCACCCATAGACTTAACATTTACATTTTTAAGTAGACCAAAAGTGACGATAGATTTGGTAAGTAAACCAAACAAGTTTTATAATGGGCGAGAAGTGTACTAAGTAAGAAGTTAGTAAATGTAAGGCGTAGACTAAAATTTACGGTCAACGGCATATCATCGTAGACATACATCATCAACGCGTATACTCGGCTTTCAATGAGCCCACCTTTTGACTAGCATTAGCATATCTTTTTACTATTTATAATTATATTATATTATTATTATTTATTATAATTATAATTCAGAACCAATCTAGCCCATGTGAGTCTACCAGAATAAAACAAGTTTGAGTACTTTGTGGATTCAATTACTTTATTTAATTATATTGAATCTCCACTAGTCTCGCCCCCAGTTTTTTTCTTTTTCTTTTTTTAATCATAGATGTTAGCTCACAGTGTTTTAATAAAACAAACTAACAAGCTAAGAATAAAATAATATTTCTTGATAAGAATAAGATAATTGTATTTGACAAAAGTCATAAGTGTATAAGGAGGTGGGGTGCTTCACTAAAACATTTTCAATTTCACTAATTTATACTAATCATAGATTGTTATATTATTTCACTGATTCAGTTCACAGAAATCGTTTTTTAAAGCCAACACTCCACTGATTTTACCCAATAATCAATTATTTTCACACATAATAATAATAATAATAATAATAATAATAATAATAATAATAATAATAATAATAATAATAATAATAATAATCACTAAAACACTAAGCAAGTATTATTAGGCCCATTAGTACTCAAAAGCCATACAGTTGGTTCCGCTGTCGTTGTACCGCAACCACCGTCTCAAACCACCGTTTTCCTGCCAGAAATTGGAGGAACACACATCTGACAATCTTTTTATTTAAAAAAAAAAACAAAAGCTAGCAAAATCCCACAATAATAAATAGATTGGATCGCTACCTGAAGAAAATTTTTACACTCGACAGAGGTGAATAGTGACGGTGGCTTTATTATTGTTAATCAGAGAAGATATCAAGGAGAGGAAAGAGAGAAAATGTCAACTAGAGAGAGAGAGAGAGAGAGACAAAAAAATTAGTGTTACCGAGCGGTAGCTAGAACCAGAATTTGGTCTACGGATCCACTACCAACATCGCCGACAACGGTATTACCGTGCTGATAATAGGGTATCCGTGACCAATTCTGGTGACACGTCGTCCCCTAAGTTTTAACTAATATAGTGAAGTCGTCTATGTCTTAATAAGACAAGTCTATTTATATACAAACAAGTCAAAACATTATTTTTATATTATAAATTGTATAGAGGTGGTTTGAAATATTCAACAAAAACAAGAAAAAAAACTTTAAATAAATTAATGAAAGCCCAATAAATAAATAAGAATGCTACCGAGATAACTAGAATTTTAAGCATAATTTGGTTTTTAATATATAGGATAATGCATATGGGATAGTGATAAATTGATAACAATTGTATCGAGTTGTAGGGTTTGATTATTTTACAAAGGCTATAAAAAATTAGAAGGGTGAGAAGCCACTAAAAAATGACATGTGTCTAAAGAATTAAACAAGTAAGATGGGTAATTTTGTCAAAAACATCATATGTCATTTCCACCTTCATTTTTAAATGTTCGTAACTTTTTTATACGTCTTCTTTTTTTTAAAAAAAAATTATATCATAAAATTGAACGTCTTTTTATCTTTAATATGAGTACCATATTGTTATACTTTTGAAAAAAAAAAACAAAACCCACTTGCGTAAGACACAATAGAGTGTAAAACACAATGAGCACCAATTAAATATAGGGTAAAAAACCTAATCAAGAGTCTAGTAAAACATAATGGACGACATACTAAAGACACAATGAATAGAAGACTAAAACACAATGAATACTTTTGAAAAAAAAGTTGAAAACCCAGTTGCGTAAGACACAATGGATAACATGCTAAAGACATAATGAACAGAAGACTAAAACATAATGAATACTTTTAAAAAAAACCCAATTGTGTAAAACACAATGGACGACATAATAAGGACACAATGAACAGAAGATTAAAACACAATGAATACTTTTGGAAAAAAAGTTGAAAATCCAGTTGCGTAAGACACAATGGAGATAACGTAAAACACAATGAGTACCAATTAAATATGCAATGAACAATAGGGTATAAAACACAATGAACGACATATTAAAGACACAACGAACAGAAGACTAAAACAAAATGAATAATATACTTAAACACAATGAACAACATAATAAAACACAATGTACACCTAAATACAAAACTCATTTGCATAAAACACAATGAAAATCATACTAAAAACACAATGGACAAAGTTAAATCACGTGTAGACTAAAAAAACATAGATAACATATTTATAAAGCACACATGCATACTATAAAACAATGAACGAGCAGAAGACACAACGGAGAAGAAAACCCATTTAGCACGATTTTTTTTTCAATTTTAATGTAGCAATATGGTATTCATATTAAAGATAAAAAAACGCTCGTTAATATGGTGAATTGTTTCTGAAAAAAAAAATTGTATGAAAAAGTTATAAAAGTTTTAAAATGATGGGGGGATTGACATGTGCATTGCATGTGAAGAGAGAAAGTCAACAAATGTGGTTTTCCTTTTATTACCTTCTTCTAATTTATTATTTATTTTTTTCAAACAAATTAATCTCAACCCTTCAAATATATGATCAATAGATCACAATCATTCTCTCCCTTCCTAGAAAAAGTGTCTTGTGTATTTGATCCTAACCCTCGAGTTGTAAGCATTTAGAATTTATGTTAACCTTTGATATATAGTTTTCCTAGCAGTTTAAACGAAACAAAGGGATTCAACCCGAATGTTCTCATAAGATGCAACATTGCAACGAGGATTAGAATGTTATATGTTTGGCTCATTACGATACCAACACATGCTATTGGTGCGACTGAGTGGGCTTATTTAAAAAAATGTATACGGAAACGTAGACGCAAACCTAATGGCAAGTATCGGTATGGTTGGTCAAGGTAAAGAAAAGATAATTATATTTGACTCGTTCAAATAAAAAAAATATTGAATCGTAGATAAAATAAAGCACAATGCAAAAAATATATTTGACATTTTAAAAAACGCTATACTATATTATATTACTAAAATAATGAAAAAAGGTAAACGGTGTCACTTTATACAGAAAAAACAACTAAATTGTGAAATAGCTTGGATGACATGTACGAGTTTTCTTTTATCACTTATACATTATATTTTACAAGTCAGTTTTAAGTAAAATTTGTATCTGAACGTATGTAAAAGTCAAAGTTTATTGCAGTTATTTATGAAACTAATTAAAAAAAAAAGAGCAACAAAAATCCTCCCATTGATATGCTTGCACTATACCTGTAACAGCCCAAGGTAATCCGTACCATGATATTGTTCACTTTGTCGTAGCTCACGGATTTAAATGGCGTCATGATAGTGATGGTTGCCACTCCCTTATAAGGAGTTTTGTTCTCCCTTACACAACCGATGTGGGATCTTACATCCACCCCCTATGGAGCCCAACGTCCACGCGAGCGCACAGACACACCGATCTGAGCCCTGACTCTGATACCATCTGTGACCGCCCAAGGCAACCCGTACCATGATATTGTCCGCTTTGCCGCAACTCATAGATTTAAAACGCGTCATGATATTGAGGGTGACCACTCTCTTATAAGGAGTTTTGGGGTATGTTTGGCAAGGAGCTTTTAAGAGCTTTTAGGAGCTTCAAGCTTCAAGCTTTTAAGAAAAAGCTCCTACTTAATAAAAAGTCTTGTTTGGTTGAAGGGGCTGGAAGCTTTTAGGTTAGAGAAAAAGCTCTACAGTGAAAAGCTACTAGTAGTAGCTTTTAAGAAAAAGCTCTACTAGCTACAAGCTTTTAAGTAGTAAATGACACAAATACCCATTCTATTTTAAAAATAAAATAAAAACTTTCTTTACAAGCTTTTAATTATACCTATTTTGGTCATTTTATACATTTTATTAAAAGCTCCAGCTACTCTGCCAAACACCAAAATATATTTAAAAAGCTTCCAGCTTCCAGCTACCAGCCTCCAGCTAGTTTTACCAAACATACCCTTGTTCTCCCAATACATAACAGATGTAGGTTCTTTACAATTCCATTAGAATAAACTATGTCATCGAAACAGCATATAAATGATACCATGTAACAATCTCGTGTATTACATGAGTTGATAATTTTAATATTAGATAATATAAAAAGTAATGTTTAAGAAAACATACGCATTTCACGGTTGAAAAAATAAATGTGTTATACGAACAAAATAAAATATAATGTAATTTGTTAATATATACAGTCGTCAAGATATGTATTTAAAAAATGAACATTAAATGACAGTTATAAACTTTGTTAAGCTAATTTTTAATACACTTTTTTTTCAAATGGGAATTTATTTATTTTTATTATTTAACGTATTATATTTTAATATTATTTACCATCAAACTACATCCGATATTTAAAAATTTTGGATATCATTTATAAAAACAATTATCTTCATTAGTTTTCGTTTTTTAGTATTTTAGTTAACATAAGTTTGAATTTGGTGAAGTTTTTAAGTAAAAAAATATTTGTTTACTTAAAGTATTAATATTAATTTTGTATTAAATTTATTTGGTTAATAATATAATAGTATCTTTAATTAAAAATAATTATTCATAATTAAGTAAGATAAAAAATAATATGCATAACTAAAAGACAAATATCAATGATTAAGTAGGAGAAATAATATATTTAATTAAAATATAAGTATCCATATTTAAGTATGAGAAACAGATAGAAAAACCAAAAAATAGTAGTGAAGCACACGTGTCCAAACTTATATTGGTTTATTATGTTTAATAGATAAATATATTATGTTAGAAGTTAAATATATAAAATGTAAAGGAGCAATTTTTAATAACTAAGATATTTGTTATTTGAATTTAAATAAAAATTACATTAAAGAAAATCTTAAAAGATTACAAGAAATTGGCAATTCATAATGAGAATTATTATAAATTTAATAGAATTAATATGATAAGTAGGTTAGAACCTTTATTAATTGAGTAAATGTAATTGTATATACTAATTAATAAAAAAGTTATATATATATATATATATATAGTGTGATAAGGGTTTTCGTACAAAGGCCAAAATGTGTGAGAAGCGTGAGAAGACTTCTGGTTGCGACACGTGGCATAGGGTCTTTGGGCAATTTAGTAATTTTAACATATTATCAAAAAAAAAAAATTGTAATTATGCTAACTACCATTCATTTTCTCTATCTCTCTCTACCATATTTATTTAAATTGTATGCTTTAAGATTATTTTTGTCTTCTTTTTTTATTTTTTTTGTGTTTTTAATCGTTTAGGGTGTTTTATATTCATACGTGATAATTACGAATGTTTTATGTTCCAACGTGATACAATAGTGTTTTATGTTTTTAGTTGCAGTTTATGTTGTTATAACACAATATGAGGTTTGAATATTGCATGTGTTTGGTGTTTTGTTTACATAAGGAGAACAAGCACATATGGTGCTTTATTCATATGCGTATGGTGTTTTATGTTGAAACATGTTGAAATAACAAAAAGAACATAAAGCACAATAGATTTAGAACAAAACACCATATTGTTTCTTTGGAATCAAACATTGCCATGTTATACCTATCAAAACTCAAAGAGGTACAAAACACAATATAACACACTGTACTTTGTTAGTATACAATAAAAACCACATATCGAAAATGATAAAATCTATACTACCACAATAATCCGTTGAACATAAAACACATAATCATAAACACAATAAAACACACTATGTCGAAAATGATAAAATCTCTACTACACAATCAAAATTTATACCAATCGTCATCTCGTTTTTGATCAAACCCATAACCCGATTATGTCTTGCAATTTGTGTTGCCACGCCACCCATGTCCATGTTAGTGTCTCACCCTCAAATTCCACTTGCGGGGTTTTACCGCAAGGCGCATGACAAACCAGGATCCAAGTCAACAATCACAATAAACAACTCTATATGAAAAACGTAAAGAAACATAACCAACGATTTTATAAGCGGAAGCGTTTAAGCAGCATTTAATCAACTATGCTATCATCCCAAAAGTTATTCAAAACACTTTTTATTACAAAAAGTGCAACTATGCCTAGACGCCAATGCAGACCCGTGCGCCTAGTTCCATTTGTTGCTACCTTAGCGACCTGAGAAAAACATGCCAAAAAGATGTCAACATATAATGCTGGTGAGTTCACAGGTTTGTTCAATATGTTACCAAAACGTTACCATGTCCATACTATATCAATGTTACCAAGTACGCTAGCTAGGCGTATGTTTTATTACTACTATGATTGGAAACCATTACTAGACACGTTTAGCAATGTTTAGCATGTTTAAGCAGCCTGTATGTTCAGCATGATACCAATGTTCCTGTTCGAGACAATATGCACCCGCTCGGCCCTCCAAGCCGACGAGTGGGGCAGGTCACGCCCAATAGATCTATCCACATTTCCCCCGTTGTGCATCCCCGCACATTCATGGTTTCCCCCGGGACTTCCAAAGATCGTATAGCAATATAAAGTTAAAAACCGTAGTATGACATATGTTACCAAAATAGTTTAGCGCATGTTTTCTCCCCCAAAAGTTAAAGCAGTAAAAGTGGGGTCGTGAACTCACCTTAAATAGCGTTCTTCGATTACAAGTAAAGATGTTTAGCCCTTGATAATCCCTCTACCGGAGATCTATCAAAATGTTCACATAAGTGTTCCGACTAATAACCATAAGGTTATCTAGTCCCCGATTGTCCAGATCGTAACCAAGTATGTTTTAAAACGTGTTTGAATGTTTAACCGACACACTAGACCGACCCGACATCCCGTTGGTGACCCATTACCCTAACTAATCAAGTACACATAGATTACACACAAGGTTCAAGCATAAAACACTTAGTTTGTATCAAAAATCTCATTTCTGCATCAGAACGGTCGAACCAGTCAGTTTTTAGTCTCCTTCGCCCGTTTTACATCTCGTTCGACCGTTTGATGTCTCCTTCGCCCGTTTTACCACGTTCGCCCAACAAAAACCCAGGTTCGACCCTGGATTCCCTCCTTCGCACCTTCGATCGGTCGAAGGAGGCCAGGTTCGCCCCTGTTGTGCAAATTTTCCTAAAAACTCTTCAAACACATTCAAAACGACTCGAAACATCATCAAACACAGCAGTCAAGCATGGATAACTTATCCCTACAAAACCCCACCGATTTCCCCCGATAATACGTCCGTTTCAGCCCTTTCCCAAAATGGTAAAGATTATGGAAACATCACTTTCAAGCATGAATAATTTACCCAATTTGGAAACTTTTGAAATCGATTCATATTCAACTTGAAATGCTCAGTTTGTCGAGTGTTCGATCCTTTCTTATCAGTTCTATTGATCATAAATATCATGCATCAAGTCTAGATTCGTTAAAACCCCCAAATACCCATAATATCATCATATCCAATCCTAACCCTATACAACAATAATCTAGCATCAATAACAATCCTATATCATGTTTCTATCATAGATACAGCAGCAAATCATTGAACAACACATAACACCACATAATACACAATTTACATATGTTATTCACTATGAAACCTATGTTAAATGATAATGTTTTGATTTAGAAAGATGTTTAAAAGGTTTTTAATCATAAAAACACCCTTAGAACAGATCCGGACAATTAGGGTTAGATGAAAACGAATTAAAAATGCTTTTAAAAGGTTTAGGATTAAGAACACACCTTGGATTCTTGTTTAGATGTTGTAGATAGGTTAGATTATGAAAAAGAAGAGCAAAAACTCCTTCCTTAATGATTAAGATCGTTTGAGAGTGTTTTGGGACTGTTAGGGTTTGTGAAATGATGAAAAATGACAAAGGTTGGTATTTATACTAATCCTCCTTCTCCCCATTTCAATGGTCGAAGGTAGCCTCCTTCGACCCTTACAGCCCTGTCCTGGTCGAAGGGAATTCTTTCAATTCCACTTCCCAGGTTCGCCCATTTACAAAGGGTCGAACCAGGCAATTGTTCTCCTTCGACCACTCGAAGTGGTCGAACCAGAACTCCTTTTTAACTAGTTTTCCAGTTTGTCGTGTTTAACGCATTCTAACACATCTTAACACATAAGCATGCATCCTTAATCTATATTTGACATATTTAAGCATAGATAATCATTTACACATCATTTAAACACATCTATGTATATAATCCACCACACGACCCATAATCTACACATATACTTAATTAGTTCATGTAATGTCACCAACAACGGAACCCGGTACTAGTGTATTACCAAAACGACTCCCAATGATCCTCTAGATCATTGTACCCTGGACAATCCTAACTTGACCCGACTCAACTGACCCAGTTAAGTTTGTTTATAAACGTTTCTCGCTAAGGTAGACTTAGATGTTACTAATATGTTTAAGCCAAACATGCTGGGTGTCACATCATCCCCACGTTGAAAGAATTTTCGTCCTGAAAATTGCGCAAAGCCCCAAAATGAAAGAAACGAAAAGATCAGAACGAAAAGAAAATTACCGGATGTCACATCATCCCCACGTTGAAAGGAATCTCGACTCGAGATTCATTCCGCTTCAGCAGTAACATGCCTCGATTCAAACGCGCGTTTCGAAAAAAGATGAGGATACTTAGCTTTCATCTGATCCTCCCGTTCCCATGTGAACTCCGGTCCACGGTTCGAGTTCCAACGGACTTTAACGATGCGGATTATACTCCAACGAAGGCTACGAATCTTGTAGTCGAGAATCTCGACAGGTTCCTCCACAATGCGAAGACGATCATCAACCTTGATCTCCTCCAGTGGTACAATGAGAGATTCATCAGCCAAACACTTCTTCAAGTTAGACACATGGACGACGTTGTGCAAACTACCGAGCTCCGCCGGTAAGTCAAGTCTGTATGCCACCGGTCCAATCCGATCCAGGATTGCGAATGGTCCGACATAACGAGGGTTAAGCTTGCCACGCTTTCCAAAGCGTATGACACCCTTCCATGGTGAAACTTTCAGAAGTACTCTGTCCCCAACCTGGAACTCTAAAGGTTTTCGACGGCGATCGGCATAGCTCTTCTGACGATCCCGTGCAGCAGCCAAACGTTGACGAATCTGTACGATTTTCTCCGAAGTTTCGTACACAAGTTCCGGACCAGTGAGCTGGCTCTCGCCCACCTCGGCCCAACAAAGTGGTTACCGACATTTCCGTCCGTAAAGAGCCTCGAACGGAGCTGCCTTGATACTAGAGTGATAGCTGTTGTTATAGGAGAACTCCACTAACGGCAGGTGGATCTCCCAACTTTTGCCAAAATCGATAACACATGCCCGGAGCATGTCTTCCAAGGTTTGAATCGTCCGCTCACTCTGTCCATCAGTTTGCGGATGATAAGTTGTACTCATATCCAACTGAGTACCCAAAGCCTTGTGCAGGGCCTTCCAGAAACGCGAAGCAAAACGAGAATCACGATCAGAGATAATAGAGACAGGCACCCCGTGCCGAGCAACCACATCCTTAAGGTAAAGTCGAGCCAACCGCTCGAGTCCATCGGTTTCCTTAATAGGTATAAAACGTGCCGATTTTGTCAGCTGGTCAACAATCACCCAGATCATATCATAACCACTAGGTGATCTTGGCAGCTTGGTGACAAAATCCATCGTGATTCGCTCCCACTTCCATTCCGGAACCTCTGGTTGTTGCAGGAGACCAGACGGCCTCTGATACACCACCTTGACTTTAGCACAAGTCAAACATTTGCTGACATAAGAAGCTATATCAACTTTCATGTTTGGCCACCAATAAGGTATCTTCAAATCCTGATACATCTTATCGGAGCCAGGGTGAATAGAATACCGGGATTTGTGAGCTTCATCCAAAACAAGCTCGCGCAATCCCCCGAACAATGGGATCCAAACACGTCCCGCAAAATAGTTTAAGCCATCGGTCCTGAGCTCAAGATGCTTGTCAGCACTGTGCATAGTTTCAGCCTTAAGGTTTTCCTCCTTCAAGGCTTCCAACTGTGCAGAACGGATTCGGTCAGGCAATGACGAATGAATGGTGAGCTGTAAGGCTCGAACACGACGAGGATTCGCAGACTCCTTCCTGCTCAAGGCGTCCGCCACAACGTTCGCCTTGCCAGGATGGTATTTGATGGCACAGTCATAATCGTTCAGGAGTTCAACCCAGCGACGCTGCCGCATGTTCAACACCTTCTGGTCGAAAATATGCTGAAGACTCTTGTGATCGGTATATACTTCACACTTGGTACCGTACAAGTAATGTCTCCAGATTTTCAACGCAAAGACTACCGCACCTAGTTCCAAGTCATGAGTAGTGTAGTTCTTCTCATGAACTTTGAGTTGACGAGAAACATAAGCAATAACTTTCCCGCGTTGCATTAACACGCAACCGAGACCACGAATAAAAGCGTCACAGTACACAACGAAGTCATCCGTACCCTCTGGTAAGGATAAGATAGGTGCAGAACAAAGTTTAAGCTTCAGCATCTGAAATGCTGATTCTTGTGGTTCATCCCAGTCGAACTTTCGGTCCTTCTGGGTAAGAGCAGTGAGGGGTTGAGCGATCTTCGAAAATCCTCAATGAAACGACGATAATAACCCGCAAGGCCTAGGAATTGCCGCACCTCAGATGGCGTCTTTGGTGCTTCCCAGTCCTTAATAGCTTCGATCTTAGCCGGATCGACATGAATTCCCAGTTCATTCACCACATGTCCTAGGAATTGAACTTCACGTAACCAAAAATCACACTTCGAGAACTTAGCATACAACTGCTCCTGTCTCAAAAGTTCCAAGACCAACCGCAGATGTTCCTCATGATCCGCCTTGTTCTTGGAATAAATCAGAATATCGTCAATGAACACGATGACGAACTTATCAAGGTAAGGTTTGCAAACGCGGTTCATTAAATCCATGAACACTGCCGGTGCGTTAGTGAGACCAAAAGGCATGACCATGAACTCAAATTGGCCATAACGAGTGCGAAAAGCAGTCTTCTGAATGTCAGCTTCCCTGACGCGCAACTGGTGATAACCGGACCGCAAGTCAATCTTCGAATAATAGCTGGAGCCCTGAAGCTGGTCAAAGAGATCATCAATGCGAGGAAGAGGATAACGATTCTTGATGGTCACTTTGTTCAGCTCACGATAATCAATACACATGCGAAGACTTCCGTCCTTCTTCTTCACAAACAAAATAGGAGCTCCCCACAGGGAAGAACTCGGTCGGATGAAACCCTTTTCTAAGACTCTTGCATCTCGGGAGGTGCAAGACGATACGGAGCTCGGGCAATAGGAGCTGCGCCCGGAGTGAGATCAATACCAAACTCAACCTGACGATGGGGAGGAAGACCAGGTAAATCATCAGGAAACACATCAGGAAAGTCACGAACCACCGGAATATCCTTAATCTTCTTCTCATCGTCAGTAGAAACGCTAACAAGTGCCAGAATGGCCGAACAACCCTTCCGAAGGTACTTACGGGCTTTCATGCTAGAAATGATACTCAGCGAAGCACCGCTTTTCTCGCCACGAACCGAAAGGATCTCTCCATCAAGGAGAGGGATCCGAATAACCTTATCGAAACAAACGATCTCCGCACGATATAACGATAACCAATCCATGTCAACCACGACATCAAAACTACCCAGGGGTACCGGCATAAGGTCAATGGGGAAGGACAAACCCGACAGTTCCAAGTGACATTCCCTACGGGTGTGTGTCGCTTCGATTTTCTTACCATCAGCCAATTCTATTAAGTACTTAGCCTCTAAAGGTGTGGGTACTATATCTAGCAATCGACTAATGTTCACAGATACGAAACTCTTATCGACATCAGAATCAAACAAGACGAAAACATAGCGATCATTAAGAAGGAACGTACCGGTAACTGTGTCTGGATCCTGCCTAGCCTCCGCAGATCCAATGACGAAAGCACGTGCAGTCCTGCCTCCGCCGCCGTTGTTCCCGTTACCGTTCCCGCCCCTCCCATTGTCGCCCTGCTTCAGTTTAGGACATTCACGCTTGAAGTGTCCCGCATCACCACAGTTATAACACCCCTGCCTCCCCTGAGTTTCTTGAGCAGCAGGAGCAGGAGCAGCCGCAAGAGTCTGAGTTGGGGTGAGTGCCACCTTGCAATCCTTAGCATGGTGCCCCAACTGATGGCACCGGTGACAACGAGCCCTATCACAACCCCCAGAATGGTGAAAACCACACCGGTTACACTTGGGATGCTTCCCAACATACCCACCCGTCTTCTGCCCAGAAGAAGACCCAGATGAATCAAACTTCTTTGTTGGCTGAGCTGGCACCACACTCTTCCCCACACTATCCCACTTCCTCTTGTTCCCTTCAGTAGCCTTCACAGCAGCACCCTTAGGAGGCAAAACACCTTCTGCCACCTTCAGGTTAGTCATCCGATGAGCTGATCGGACAACTTCAGCAATAGTGGGAAGGTTCCCAGCAGCCACCAACCCATCAATCTCCGGCACCAGTCCAGACACATAGTGCTCGATCCTCCTGTACTCGGGTGTGTGTAAATCAGGGCACAACACCGCCAGCTCATTCCTCCTCACAGTGTATTCTTCGATCTCAGACCCAACCATCTTGTAGCTCCAGACCTCATGCTCTAACTTCTGTATCTCATCTCTCGGACAGTACTCACCTCTCAACAGCTGCACAAACTCCGCCCAAGGCATAGCAATAGCCTCCCCCAATCCCATGTTCTGAGTAGTAGCATTCCACCACGACAGTGCAGGCCCCTCAAATGTCGCAGTAGCATACTTCACCCGGTCCCCAGCAGGACAGTTACACATAACGAACACAGACTCAACCTTCTCCAACCATCGAAGCAGTCCCACCGCTCCCTCAGTTCCAGCGAAGTTATGGGGCTGGCAGTCCCGGAACTTCTTGTAAGAGCACTGAGGTGGGGGTGGATTGGCACCAACACCTGAAACACGGTACACGAGTAAAACACAAACGAAAAGACACGAGACCCGAAAATGAGGCAAGGTCGACAGAAATCAACTCACCACCCATGGCATTAATCCCAGCCTGGAAATTTGCCATAGCCATGTTCACTTGCTGCTGTTGCAAGTTGTTCAGTTCAGCTTGGATCATGTTGATGTTTCCACGACCACCGCCGCCAGCACGGCCACCACCGCCACCACGACGTCCACCACCGCGAGCACCAGACATGATCTAATCAAATCAAGAAATCGAGGGATTCAGATTCATTTCCAGTGTCAACCACTAGAAATTTACAAAAGTTAACCTAGGGACAAATCCAGGACTATACATCCAAACTCGAAGTCCATCGGGATTTTCATGCATTCCAGTTTATTACTTCGTGTGCACCCGAAATGATAAACTGCTCTACATGGTCCTCCAGATGTACCCCTAATCCAGACCCCAGTCACTGAATATCGTCGCCTAGTAACGTGTGACGATAGGTGCAAGTGTAAGAAGGCATGTTTGTGCTAGAACCAACAAATCAACCCCTCCTTCTTCATTCCAGAAGAAGAAGACAAGAGTAGGTAAGAACCCAAATAAAAGCGGATGATGTAACGGAGAAGCATGATGATGATGTAAGGACACCCCGACAACGTTAGTACGTATCCCACTAATAGACTCAAAGTATGTGACCGTCTAGTGTGTGCGACTCGGCTATCGACCAGACTCTACATGCAGTCTTAGTTCACTATAACCATTGGCTCTGATACCAATATGTCACACCCTCAAATTCCATTTGCGGGGTTTTACCGCGAGGCGCATGACAAACCAGGATCCAAGTCAACAATCACAATAAACAACTCTATATGAAAAACGTAAAGAAACATAACCAACGATTTTATAAGCGGAAGCGTTTAAGCAGCATTTAATCAACTATGCTATCATCCCAAAAGTTATTCAAAACACTTTTTATTACAAAAAGTGCAACTATGCCTAGACGCCAATGCAGACCCGTGCGCCTAGTTCCATTTGTTGCTACCTTAGCGACCTGAGAAAAACATGCCAAAAAGATGTCAACATATAATGCTGGTGAGTTCACAGGTTTGTTCAATATGTTACCAAAACGTTACCATGTCCATACTATATCAATGTTACCAAGTACGCTAGCTAGGCGTATGTTTTATTACTACTATGATTGGAAACCATTACTAGACACGTTTAGCAATGTTTAGCATGTTTAAGCAGCCTGTATGTTCAGCATGATACCAATGTTCCTGTTCGAGACAATATGCACCCGCTCGGCCCTCCAAGCCGACGAGTGGGGCAGGTCACGCCTGTAACATTACGCATTTATTATACGCTACGGAGTAAAACGACAAGTCTTATTATTTTTTGGTGATGTTTTGAGCCGAATACGATGATTATTATTCATACATATATATATATATTAATAATAATAATAATAATAATAATAATAATAATAATAATAATAATAATAACTAAGTAGTTAAATAACCCAATTAGATAGTCCAAATGGTAGTCCACTCCTCATTGTGTCTAGAATGAAACCCAATGGTTAGCCCATCCAACCAGTCGGCCCACCCAGTCGAGCCCATCTAGGCTGGCCCAAGCCCACTTTCCTTTCCCCATTCGCTGTTAAAAAAAAAAAATTGTTTCTCCTGAGGCTCGAACCCGGGCCAAACCCCCATACACACACTCTCACAACCAGTTGGTCTAGCACTTCACATCTGATTGAATCCAGGCACGATTAATATATATACTTAATTTCAATCCTTCACAGTTGACTTGAAAAGTCAACTGTGGGACGCGAGTTGCTATAATTCATCGTCTTAACTCGTAATTGATCAAATTTTGGCAACTATACTTGATATTCGGCCATCAGTAACTAAGCATTACGTTAATTATCAATCAATTGTCAACCAATTGACATTATACGCGTATAAACTTCAATGCGTGGTCAATCCTTGCCATTTCACCAATCCAGTCATCTCACTATAAATTGAACATCATACCACCCCCTATACTCGCCGAATTATCCCTCTTCACCTCTAATTTCTCTTAAAAACCTCTGGTTCGTTGATTTCTGTTCAACATTAACCCGAGTCTTGGCCGAAGCAATTCTGGGTCAAATCGTTATTGTAAGTATTATTTCTTGTGTGGGATTTGTTAGTCGGCCTATGCACGACATTAACCCCATGATTAATTGGGTTAATGTCGTGATTACTGATCAATCAAAAATTCTAGGGCTCGAGGTTGAATAATTGGGGAAGAACACTAGTTTGTTTTCGTTATTTGTATTTAATAAATAAGAAACAAACACAACCACCAGTCCAGACCAGGTGGTTGTGTCTGTGGCTCGCTTACAGACCCACGCGGGTTCGAGTCCCGGGTGTGGCACCTTTTTGTTCTATTTTTTTTTTTTTTTTCTTCTAAAACAAACAAGAATTAGCTTTTTATTACTTAAAATTTTATAAATTCATTTTAATTTATTAAAACTCTTTTAATAATTCTAAAAAAATTATTTTTAGATAATCTGATGAAAAGCTTTCACCCACAACTTTTGGTTTTCAAAAATTAATTTATTTAATATATTTAATAAATAAATCAATTTTATTCTATTATATTTATAAAATTCCATTAAAATATCAAAACAAATTTATAAATTTCCATAAATTTTATTCTGAGATATTTTAACATTAAGCTTTTTAGAAATAATTTTTATTTCTGAAAAATCAATTATTTAATATTTTTAACCAATTTTTGTTAGTTTTAATCGTAATTAAATCATAATAAATTCAATTTTCATTATTTTTGCATCAAAATTTTATAGAAATTATTTCTGATTATTTGGAACAGAAATATAAATTTTAAACTTCTAATTCTTTGCTTTTAATATTTTTAAATATTAAAGTTAAGATTTTGACAATTTGTAATAAATAGATTTAATAATCTATTTTAAAGAAAATAATTTTATAAAAATTATTTTTACACTTTAAACACATTCTTGTAACCATCTTAAGTTTAAATTTCATAAAAAGATTTTTAGTTATTTAATTACTAAATTTCTCTCAATTGGCGAATATTTTTAATATTAATCAAACGAACAATTATCCCCAATTCGAAGCCCTAGAAACTTATACATTTGTAGAATTGGTAGACTTAGACATATTTATTACATTATTATAGGGTGATACTTGATACATTTGGTCAACACATTTCTCAACAGATATAACATTTTACCAAGGTGAGTTTACATAGCCCCTTTACTCTATTTTCACTATTTTTGGGGTGAAACATGTTCAAATATTTTATACTATCATTTACTCATATTTACTTGTGATTCAATTACAACATCATCCTATCATTTGACTGTAACAAAAAGACACAGTACAATCATTAACAATGATCAAGCCGCCTGTTTAGATTATAGCGCTATAGGTCTAACAAACCCATCCCACCCGCATAGACTCAGGGATGATCGATAACAGTAACAACATTTAACTAACTTGCGAGTTAGTCATCAGTCGACACAAGGTTTGGTTGTACAAAGACGCATTGTTACATGTCGGTATCATACTCTATCATCATACAACCCTGAGTGTTGTACAAACTATTGTTATCAACTATTTCTCAAAAACCTATGTAATTCTCACCAACTTTTGTTGACCCAAAATATTTTCAACTTAACATGTTTCAGGTTCTACTTGGTTGAAGATTTGCTTGAAGATATGTGCATAGTTTATTCAATTTGATGTACGAATTCTTGTAGAACAATTGTATGTAATTTATTTAAATCAATTAATGAAACTTATTATTTCTCCATGAGCTACTGAACGATCATCAATACGTGGCACCCCGATGTTTCCGCCATCGGTTGGGGTGTTACAGATTGGTATCAGAGCCATGGTTATAGGGAATTAGGTTATTAGAAAAATAATCTAGTCTATAACCATAGGATTTAACAAGTACTTGCTCCTTTTGCTTGCTATACTCTATCTCCCTCCTACTTCTTATCCCTACTATCATCCCTACAAGAAAGTTACTCTCCATCACTGGATCTACTCCTAGACTAATAGGACAAATTCCTCAGGTTTAACCTGAACCACCTTGAGATCTCGTCGAAGTTCTAAATTTTAATAACGAACACGTGCAATCTGGAAGGGTGAACGCCTGTATTCTGAGTCTTCTGTCTAGGCTGGCATTGCGCATATATCCCAATCAGACGAGGGACCCGGATGCCTACCTGGGAATTCTCGGGATGAGTGTTCACTTATAGGCTAAAGCATGTCTTCATATGTTATTAGAATTGAGAATCTTTGATAAGTCAACGTTTTCGTTTATTCGTTTTAATAAATGAATAAATGATTACACTCCTTATATAATCTCATTCATTTCATTGTGTCTATTACAGATCATGCCTCCACGTCGCAGCACTCGTAACAGCAATGGTGAGAACCACGATGAAGGTAGTGACAACCATGGTCATGACCAAGGTCCTGGTCACAACAACAATGGGGTCGATGCTCAACTGGCTGCGATCATTTCTCAACAAATGGCGCAGCAAATTGCAACTCTGGTTCCCAATTTACTTGCTCAGGTCATCCAATTGAACGGGAATGGTCACAACGGGAACGGGAATGGCAATGGCAATGGTAATGGACCCCAAGCTTGCACCCTCAAACATTTCAACTCTTGTAACCCTCCAAAGTTCAGCGGTGAAGAAGGAGCTACTGGACTTCTCCAATGGTTTGAGGGTATTGAGAATACCTTCATCAACAGTGAATGCCCCAACAACTTCAAGGTTCGTTACGCCATGAGTGTTCTCCATAAACGAGCACTCACATGGTGGAATGAAGAAAAGCGTACTCGTGGGGCCGAGGTTGCTCTTACTATGACATGGGACCAAGTCAAAGAGATCATGAAGGAAGAGTTTTGTCCTCGCAATGAAGTTAAGAAGCTTGAGGATGAGTTCCACACCTTAGCTCAAGATAGTGGGGAAAACCTTGCCTACAACACCCGCTTTCATGAGCTTAGCTTATTGTTGCCCCACAAAGTCACTCCCCTGTCAGTAGCCATCGAGAAGTACATCGGTGGTCTGCCCATGCAAATCCAGGATACGGTGTGGGGAAGGAATCCTGCCACCTTGGAGGAAGCCAAACGTTTAGCAGCTACCTTAACTGATAATCACGTAAAGAACGGGACCTTAGTTCGGAAAAGCAATAAAACAAGTATTGTAACCGCGATAACCACTGAGAACCAGAAACGTAAGACCAGGGATCCTGCTGCAAACCTCACTCCACAAGCTTCTAACAAGAAACCTCATACAGGAAACCATCCATTGTGCAACACATGCAACCGACATCATCCCACTGCTTCAGCATGTCGCTTGTGCACCAATTGTGGTAGGTATGGCCATCTAGTTAATACATGTCGCGAGACCCCAAATCCTAATGCCAACCAACCCATCAACCCTGCTCAGGCTGCTAATCCTAATCGATACAACTATGGTCAATGCTATGAATGTGGAGACCCAAATCACTTCCGTAACCGATGCCCTAAACTGAACAGAGATCAAGACCCTCCAGCTACCTGACCAAGACTCACCATTTGACTATTGGTTACTTTTATTCTATGTATTGACGTTATTCGATTCAAGTAATAAAATTCAAGTATTATCATAACATCTGTGTGCATGTTTGTCTGAATGTGAACTAATTGCTATATCTGTAATCATACTTGCTTGTACAACAATTAGTTAACTATCAAACGATCAGCTTAACGATTGGTAGAGGTCATCATGTCATTCCAACAGTCGGGAGAGGCCCTACCACCTGAACGACTGGCGGAGACTATCAGACCTGCTTAACAATCGGTAAAGTCATAAAAGGACGCAAAACCCTAATGTAAGGTAAATTGGTAATTACGGTCCGGAACGTAATCATGAATTTACAGGTACGTTAAGGTAGTGTGAAATTTTATCAAGGTTTTCAGTAGTTGACCAATTGTTAACCTAGTGTCTTCCTTTAACTTCGGGACGAAGTTCCTAAAAGTAGGGGAGACTGTAACATTACGCATTTATTATACGCTACGGAGTAAAACGACAAGTCTTATTATTTTTTGGTGATGTTTTGAGCCGAATACGATGATTATTATTCATACATATATATATATATTAATAATAATAATAATAATAATAATAATAATAATAATAATAATAATAATAATAATAATAATAATAATAATAACTAAGTAGTTAAATAACCCAATTAGATAGTCCAAATGGTAGTCCACTCCTCATTGTGTCTAGAATGAAACCCAATGGTTAGCCCATCCAACCAGTCGGCCCACCCAGTCGAGCCCATCTAGGCTGGCCCAAGCCCACTTTCCTTTCCCCATTCGCTGTTAAAAAAAAAAAAATTGTTTCTCCTGAGGCTCGAACCCGGGCTAAACCCCCATACACACACTCTCACAACCAGTTGGTCTAGCACTTCACATCTGATTGAATCCAGGCACGATTAATATATATACTTAATTTCAATCCTTCACAGTTGACTTGAAAAGTCAACTGTGGGACGCGAGTTGCTATAATTCATCGTCTTAACTCGTAATTGATCAAATTTTGGCAACTATACTTGATATTCGGCCATCAGTAACTAAGCATTACGTTAATTATCAATCAATTGTCAACCAATTGACATTATACGCGTATAAACTTCAATGCGTGGTCAATCCTTGCCATTTCACCAATCCAGTCATCTCACTATAAATTGAACATCATACCACCCCCTATACTCGCCGAATTATCCCTCTTCACCTCTAATTTCTCTTAAAAACCTCTGGTTCGTTGATTTCTGTTCAACATTAACCCGAGTCTTGGCCGAAGCAATTCTGGGTCAAATCGTTATTGTAAGTATTATTTCTTGTGTGGGATTTGTTAGTCGGCCTATGCACGACATTAACCCCATGATTAATTGGGTTAATGTCGTGATTACTGATCAATCAAAAATTCTAGGGCTCGAGGTTGAATAATTGGGGAAGAACACTAGTTTGTTTTCGTTATTTGTATTTAATAAATAAGAAACAAACACAACCACCAGTCCAGACCAGGTGGTTGTGTCTGTGGCTCGCTTACAGACCCACGCGGGTTCGAGTCCCGGGTGTGGCACCTTTTTGTTCTATTTTTTTTTTTTTTTTTTCTTCTAAAACAAACAAGAATTAGCTTTTTATTACTTAAAATTTTATAAATTCATTTTAATTTATTAAAACTCTTTTAATAATTCTAAAAAAATTATTTTTAGATAATCTGATGAAAAGCTTTCACCCACAACTTTTGGTTTTCAAAAATTAATTTATTTAATATATTTAATAAATAAATCAATTTTATTCTATTATATTTATAAAATTCCATTAAAATATCAAAACAAATTTATAAATTTCCATAAATTTTATTCTGAGATATTTTAACATTAAGCTTTTTAGAAATAATTTTTATTTCTGAAAAATCAATTATTTAATATTTTTAACCAATTTTTGTTAGTTTTAATCGTAATTAAATCATAATAAATTCAATTTTCATTATTTTTGCATCAAAATTTTATAGAAATTATTTCTGATTATTTGGAACAGAAATATAAATTTTAAACTTCTAATTCTTTGCTTTTAATATTTTTAAATATTAAAGTTAAGATTTTGACAATTTGTAATAAATAGATTTAATAATCTATTTTAAAGAAAATAATTTTATAAAAATTATTTTTACACTTTAAACACATTCTTGTAACCATCTTAAGTTTAAATTTCATAAAAAGATTTTTAGTTATTTAATTACTAAATTTCTCTCAATTGGCGAATATTTTTAATATTAATCAAACGAACAATTATCCCCAATTCGAAGCCCTAGAAACTTATACATTTGTAGAATTGGTAGACTTAGACATATTTATTACATTATTATTGGGTGATACTTGATACATTTGGTCAACACATTTCTCAACAGATATAACATTTTACCAAGGTGAGTTTACATAGCCCCTTTACTCTATTTTCACTATTTTTGGGGTGAAACGTGTTCAAATATTTTATACTATCATTTACTCATATTTACTTGTGATTCAATTACAACATCATCCTATCATTTGACTGTAACAAAAAGACACAGTACAATCATTAACAATGATCAAGCCGCCTGTTTAGATTATAGCGCTATAGGTCTGACAAACCCATCCCACCCGCATAGACTCAGGGATGATCGATAACAGTAACAACATTTAACTAACTTGCGAGTTAGTCATCAGTCGACACAAGGTTTGGTTGTACAAAGACGCATTGTTACATGTCGGTATCATACTCTATCATCATACAACCCTGAGTGTTGTACAAACTATTGTTATCAACTATTTCTCAAAAACCTATGTAATTCTCACCAACTTTTGTTGACCCAAAATATTTTCAACTTAACATGTTTCAGGTTCTACTTGGTTGAAGATTTGCTTGAAGATATGTGCATAGTTTATTCAATTTGATGTACGAATTCTTGTAGAACAATTGTATGTAATTTATTTAAATCAATTAATGAAACTTATTATTTCTCCATGAGCTACTGAACGATCATCAATACGTGGCACCCCGATGTTTCCGCCATCGGTTGGGGTGTTACAACGCCCAATAGATCTATCCACATTTCCCCCGTTGTGCATCCCCGCACATTCATGGTTTCCCCCGGGACTTCCAAAGATCGTATAGCAATATAAAGTTAAAAACCGTAGTATGACATATGTTACCAAAATAGTTTAGCGCATGTTTTCTCCCCCAAAAGTTAAAGCAGTAAAAGTGGGGTCGTGAACTCACCTTAAATAGCGTTCTTCGATTACAAGTAAAGATGTTTAGCCCTTGATAATCCCTCTACTGGAGATCTATCAAAATGTTCACATAAGTGTTCCGACTAATAACCATAAGGTTATCTAGTCCCCGATTGTCCAGATCGTAACCAAGTATGTTTTAAAACGTGTTTGAATGTTTAACCGACACACTAGACCGACCCGACATCCCGTTGGTGACCCATTACCCTAACTAATCAAGTACACATAGATTACACACAAGGTTCAAGCATAAAACACTTAGTTTGTATCAAAAATCTCATTTCTGCATCAGAACGGTCGAACCAGTCAGTTTTTAGTCTCCTTCGCCCGTTTTACATCTCGTTCGACCGTTTGATGTCTCCTTCGCCCGTTTTACCACGTTCGCCCAACAAAAACCCAGGTTCGACCCTGGATTCCCTCCTTCGCACCTTCGATCGGTCGAAGGAGGCCAGGTTCGCCCCTGTTGTGCAAATTTTCCTAAAAACTCTTCAAACACATTCAAAACGACTCGAAACATCATCAAACACAGCAGTCAAGCATGGATAACTTATCCCTACAAAACCCCACCGATTTCCCCCGATAATACGTCCGTTTCAGCCCTTTCCCAAAATGGTAAAGATTATGGAAACATCACTTTCAAGCATGAATAATTTACCCAATTTGGAAACTTTTGAAATCGATTCATATTCAACTTGAAATGCTCAGTTTGTCGAGTGTTCGATCCTTTCTTATCAGTTCTATTGATCATAAATATCATGCATCAAGTCTAGATTCGTTAAAACCCCCAAATACCCATAATATCATCATATCCAATCCTAACCCTAAACAACAATAATCTAGCATCAATAACAATCCTATATCATGTTTCTATCATAGATACAGCAGCAAATCATTGAACAACACATAACACCACATAATACACAATTTACATATGTTATTCACTATGAAACCTATGTTAAATGATAATGTTTTGATTTAGAAAGATGTTTAAAAGGTTTTTAATCATAAAAACACCCTTAGAATAGATCCGGACAATTAGGGTTAGATGAAAACGAATTAAAAATGCTTTTAAAAGGTTTAGGATTAAGAACACACCTTGGATTCTTGTTTAGATGTTGTAGATAGGTTAGATTATGAAAAAGAAGAGCAAAAACTCCTTCCTTAATGATTAAGATCGTTTGAGAGTGTTTTGGGACGGTTAGGGTTTGTGAAATGATGAAAAATGACAAAGGTTGGTATTTATACTAATCCTCCTTCGTCCCATTTCAATGGTCGAAGGTAGCCTCCTTCGACCCTTACACAGGGTCGAATGAGCCCTGTCCTGGTCGAAGGGAATTCTTTCAATTCCACTTCCCAGGTTTGCCCATTTACAAAGGGTCGAACCAGGCAATTGTTCTCCTTCGACCACTCGAAGTGGTCGAACCAGAACTCCTTTTTAACTAGTTTTCCAGTTTGTCGTGTTTAACGCATTCTAACACATCTTAACACATAAGCATGCATCCTTAATCTATATTTGACATATTTAAGCATAGATAATCATTTACACATCATTTAAACACATCTATGTATATAATCCACCACACGGCCCATAATCTACACATATACTTAATTAGTTCATGTAATGTCACCAACAACGGAACCCGGTACTAGTGTATTACCAAAACGACTCCCAATGATCCTCCAGATCATTGTACCCTGGACAATCCTAACTTGACCCGACTCAACTGACCCAGTTAAGTTTGTTTATAAACGTTTCTCGCTAAGGTAGACTTAGATGTTACTAATATGTTTAAGCCAAACATGCCGGGTGTCACATCGCCCTCTCACCACCAATATTGTCCGCTTTGCCCCGATGGGTTGCCCATCCAGAGCTCACGGATTTGTTTTTGGTTGCCCCAGTGGAGACTTCCCAGGAGGTCACCCATCCTGATACTACTCCCACCTGATCACGCTTAACTGTGGAGTTCTCCTCTCATCCACTAGCATTAAGCCCAAAACGCGTTGGTGATTTAAGAGGCAAGACATTACTTATGAACCAAGGATCTCTCCTGGCCACGGCCGATGTGGGATTTTCCTGGGGTGTCACATTCACCCCCTGTTAGAGTCTCATCGTCCCTGATGAGGTATGCACCCACCATCCCGAACGGCACCGGAGTGGCTCTGATACCATCTGTAACATCTGGCCCCTCTCACCACCAATATTGTCCGCTTTACCCCGATGGGTTGCCCATCCAGAGCTCACGGATTTGTTTTTGGTTGCCCCAGTGGAGACTTCCCAGGAGGTCACCCATCCTGATACTACTCCCACCTGAGCACGCTTAACTGTGGAGTTCTCCTCTCATCCACTAGCATTAAGCCCAAAACGCGTTGGTGGTTTCCACGGCCGATGTGGGATTTTCCTGGGGTGTCACAGTTAGCTTCCTTATATTGTGTCATTCATCTTTAAATTGTTTCTATCCTCGTGAGTAATGCAAGCAACAACATCAAATATAATATTCCTTCAATATTCTTTCAACTTCTTTTCTTCTTTCTTGGCCTTAAAGAAATAAATCCTAACCCTATACTTTATACCTTACTTTAATCATACAAATTGACCACAAAATATTTGCGGTTAGGATAGAGAGAGGGGAGAGAGGGGGGGGGGGGGGGGGGGAGGAACAAAATTGAATGGTGATGGATGTGTTTCCATCTTTTAAGATCTCTCAATTAAATGTGGGTGTGGATTTTACAATAATACCCCTAGAGCATCTAATTTATTAACAAAAATACAACACTAATTACAAAAATGTCACCCAATTAAGGGAATATTTCATAGAATAGTAACCAAGTTTTAAAAGTGTTCCAATTAAGTCACTCATCCTTTTTTTGACCCAATTAAATGACTAAACATTCAAATCGAGTCTTGTAAAATTTTATATGTGTCAAGAATGACATGGAGGAGAAGATGTTGGAGTCAGGATTTTAAATATATGTAGATGTATTAAAAAAAGAAAATAACATGTTAATTATATTAAAAAAATTAAAAAAAATATGCTAAATCCACATCATCACTTAACGTCGGCATTAATAGATAGGAAAAAAATAAACAAAAAGCCACATTACCATAGTTACCTACAAAATAGATGAAAAAACCTCTAATTTACATACTAAGTGAATGTTGAGTGACCTAATTGAGACAAAAAAAATTGTTGAGTGACCTAATTGGAACACTTTTGAAAGTTGGTTACTATTTTACAAAGTTACCCCCCCAATTAATCCAAACCATTGATTAAAGTCATCCAAGGGTCATAAAACCTTCTTACTCTTCTCACACAAAACACCCTTTGTACACGAACCTAAACCTATATATATATATATATATATATATATATATTACAAAATATGTGTACTGTATGGGCTGAATAAATCCATGACTTACGTGTTAATTAAATATAATGTTATCAGTTAACACATACAATTGTCAATGCATATCTTTAAAAATAAACTTTATTGTACAATTACTTATTGTAACGTTCTACTTTATTTTTTATTAGGTTAGAAACCTATGTATGGTGGTGAATTGATAAAAATCAAATGATTATTAATAAGCAAAAAATAGAATAAATAGTTAAGAAAAATAAATAAGAGAGAAAGTAAAAAGTTATGATTTAATATTTTTAGTAAATCAGAGAAAAAAAGAAAAAAATATGATTTAATGTTATTATTTAATAGGAGAAAAAATAAAAAGTAAAGGTGAACACTGAACAACAACGAGAAAGTTATATGTGTTTTAAAAAAAATCATTTATTATATAGTAAAGATAAAGATGAAAAATATAATAATAATAATAATAATAATAATAATAATAATAATTGTGACACCCGACAACTTCCGATCTACACTGACGTGATTTTTTATGATTAAAAATAAATATTTATTACAAATATTGTTAATTATTAAGTTTCGAAAGTTTACTGCCCGTTTTTACAATCGAAACTGCGGCCGATTTAATTAACGCAATTTAAACGCGTGTTCTGAAAACACGCGTCGGACATCGAAAATATTTATATTTATGCTCGGTTTTTTATTTCGAACAAAACCGACTACTTTTTATAATTAATTATTGGGCCTAGAATAAAACCGAGACGTTTTACGTTTATACGGGTTCGATACGCGGTGTAACTCACCTACCTCAAACCCTAACTATAAAAACAAAACCCTCCTTCTTCCTTCCCATTTTTCTGCAGCCAAACACCCCCCCCCCCTAAAACTCTCTGCAACCTCTCTCCACTCTCTCTCCTCGCGTTTCTCTCCTTTTCTCTCGCAGGTCTCTCTCTCTCTCCCTACCACCTTTCCCTCCCTCGTCTCTTTCCCTCATCCCTCTGTTGCAGCAGCGGCCGGCCACCACCCTTCTTATGGTGGTGGCGGCGCAGGTTACCAAGCCAAAATCGGGCTGTGGTTATGGTCGGGTTATAGTGGTTAGGTGGCGGTGGTGGAATGGAGCTGAGATGGTAGGGGTTTGAGGGTCTTGGCTGTGGGGTTTTCAGTGGAGGTTGTTATGGTGGTTGCGTGGGTAGGTGACAACCGAGTAATGGTGGTTGTGGGTGACGGGTTGGTGGTTAGAGGGTGGTGACGGGTTTGTTTGGTCATGGAACCTCCGGATCTGGGTAGGTTCGGGCTGTGGAAGAGGTTGTTGTTCGTGGTGGTGGTCGAGTGGTGCGGTGGTTCAAGGAAGAAGATGGCGGTGGTTTCGGGTCTGGTTGGTGGCTCGGGTCAAGGTCTGGTCAGTTTCGGTTCAGGTTTGGTTGTGCTCGGGTTTCGGGTCTCGGGTCATTTTGAGCTCGTTTTGGTTATTTTCGAGTCATGGTGCCCGGGTTAGGTCCGAATCGTGTTTGGTTTAGGTTCGGGTCAAAGTTTGGTGGTTTTGGTCTTCGGGGTCAGATTCGGTGCGAGATCAGGTTCGGTTCGGGTCTTGTTCGGGTCAGATCTAGATGGTCAAGCCTCGGTCAACACGCGGTCAACGCTGGTCAACTGTGATCAACGGTCAGCATGTCGTGCAAGATGGTGTTTTGCGCGTACGATATGGTATAACTAAATCCTTCGTATTTATTTTTGTAATTGTAGTTATAAACGGATATATTTATATATAAATACTAATATATATAAATAGTGTTACCTCGCGAACGAACCGACAATATTATTATTGATAAGTATATAAAGCGTGACTTGGTATTATTGGACCTCGGACTAAATTGGTTGGACTATAATATACATATACATATACATATATATATATATATATTGTTTTGTGTATTTATATGAATAAGTGTAGTTCATATAAAAGCGTCGAAACGTATAAGTCTCGTTGATTGGGAATTGCGGATAAATAAATTTGTTTGTCTTGTGTTTTGAAGTTGATTTTTGGGAAAATTGTAGGCGACTTGTGTTGCCTGGTTTGTACGAAAACAGAGGAGACTCTGCCGAAATTTTATAAAATTTATAAGCATAAACGAAGGCGATATTTGTTGTATATTTCATTATAAACAACCTTCAAGTATTTTGACAAATGTAGTTTTCTACAATATCGCAAAAGGTTTTCGACAAATGATTTCTTGCAACATTTAAAGAAAAACGTCGAACACTAATTCCAAAACAAATACATATTATTTACTGAGCGCCAATTGTGTCAATCTTTAAAAATTTTAGTAACTAAAACATTTCTATTTTAATGGTTTTGAATTACAAAAACGCTCGGCTTATTTGAGAAAGAATTATATTGAAATTTATGTTCGAAACCTTTAAAGACATAGATTTTGAAAAGAAGCGACACTATTATTAATCAGTTTAAATAACTATACTTACACTTTTACCAACGAGTATTTTCCTTAAAGTAAACGTACAAGACTAATGCATTTGTCCGACTAACGAGAAGAGCTACGGCTCAGGATAACTTATACATTTCGAGTCATTAGTCCAACGTCGTGTATCCACGAATAGTGACAAGTGCGCAACTTGGGTAATATGTCGTGTGTTAACGCATAAGTAAGATAAGCCACGATCGGTTTGTCGAGTTAAAGCATATTAGTACTCAAGTTAATACACGCGAGTCTAGATAGTTGGATAAACTATCTTTTAGCCGGATAATAGGCTAGGTTTATATGTGATAGACTTTTAAGGTGTCCTTTGTTGTATTAGAGCACAAGGAATTCGGTCGAGATTTCAGGCTTTGTTTGCTAGCTAAGCAAGGAAATTAAGGTGAGTTCATGACCCCACTTTTTAATGTTTTATAAATGTTTTCGGGGTGGAAGACATGCTTCTTTTATGAAAACCTGAGGAATTTAAAACAAAACAAGTTTTGGAAAATGAAATGGGTGCGTGAGTTCATGCTTATACATTTTGATCACACATTTACATGTTATACGTTATAAACACACGTTTTCATGTTATACTATGGCTCACACTTTATTACTATACGGTTCATCTAAGTCCCTTAGAAACCACTAATACGGGGATGTAGCGGGGAAATGTGGATAGCGCTATTGGGCGTGACAAACCCCACTCGACGGTTGGAGGCCGGGCGGGTGCATATTGTCTCAATCACACTAGGCTTACCGAAGATGAGGTAGTCTGTAAACAAGGGTATCACACAGTCAGCAATGGTTTCGCCCGTATGAGTAGTATACATAACGCCTATCTAGCGTTCACACAAGCATAGTATGAACAGTAACAATAACAGTAACAGTAATGGTAACAGTTTTAAAGGATTAACGAAACATTTTTCTAAAACTCATGAACTCACCAGCATTATATGTTGACTTTTTAAGTATGTCTTTCACGTTTAAACTTTGGTAACGGCACGGTTGGAGTATTCGGCATATTGGGATTGGGGATCCTAGAGGGCTAGCAATGGCGTTCAGGAAATAAGAGTCTTAGATGCAACTTTCCGATGCGCGGCGAAGCTATCAAACGTCACAACCGACGGGGGAAAAGTCGGGGTGTGACACTAATAATAATAATAATAATAATAATAATAATAATAATAATAATAATAATAATAATAATAATGGGTCAAGTTATTATACACAGTGTAACAAAAATGAGAAGGGTGAGAAGGATACAAAAAACACAATAGATAATGAAATATGACACAATGAGCCACAAAATATAACACAATGCCAAAAAATATAACACAATGCTGAAGAAAAAAGATACAATGAATTGAAAAAAATGACACAATGATGAAAACAAGAAAAAGACACAATGGTACATAAAAGACACAATAACATAACACTTATTCTAAAAACTACAAGCCAAAACCCCAAAAACGAAGACCTAAAAACTAGCGTTGTAGGGTTCGATAAGACGGTTCTAATCCCGCTTGAATGGGTTCAATTGGAGTCCGTTTGATACCCTTCCTATGACTTCCTATTTTTCTTTCACTGTCTATTTGATCCTAACTCTAATAATGATAATAATAATTAAATATAAATAATTTAATGTTTTTAACAAATTAAAGGACTACCAACAAAAATCTCTTTATTATTACACTCCCTATAACTTTTTTACTTTTAATTAAAGGAGATGGAAGCTCGCCGGAAAATCATCCCAGAAGAGATACAACGTCGTATTACAAATTTTTTTGTTACTAATCTTCCTGAAAGATGCAGTGGTAATGATATGGCAATACAGGTTCGTCATCCTGAGCAGATTTTTGATATCTATATAGCAAGGAAAAGAGATAAAGGAGGAAATCGTTTCGGTTTTATTTCAATGCTCGATGTCAAAGATAAAGAGGAGTTGCTGAAAACTTTACGCACCATTCGTATGGGGGAATATACATTATGGTTCAGTGTGGCTTGGTTCGTATTAGAGGATGGAGAGATTAACAACAATCATATGCAAAACAGATATCATTTGGAAAATAAGTCACAGAGGAAACAAGATGATGGCATTCATAGGGAAGCGAAGGTTATGGGTACAGAAGTGGGTGATTGGTCGTTTAAAGGTATGCTCGTGGGTAAATCGATTAAAATTGATAGCAAAGTTAATGCTTTTAGTGAGTTGCATGGGAGGGAATTAGTGGCAAGAATGATTGACTTAGAGGCTTTGAAGAACATCAAGGTGATTCTGAACGAGATATATTCGTATGTCTTTAGTTTTCATTATTTGGGAGGATTAGATGTTTTGATTGCATTTAAAGACGGCGAAATAGCAGTTGCAGTCTGAGATACGACAAGTTTAGTCGATGGTAGATTTTCATGGATTAGTATATGGGAAGGACAGACGCTCGGTTTTGAGCGTCTAGCGTGGCTTAAAATCCTAGGAATCCCGCTTCATTTGTTGACGAATGAAGTAATTGATAAGGTGGGAGGTGTTTTCGGGAAGGTTGTGCATCGGGCCAATAGGGCGGTGTCGGATCGTGATTTGTCATTCGAATATGTTGGTGTGTTGTTAGAGGATGGGAAGAGAGTGTCTGAGAAAATTCTCTTACAGTGGAAGGACCAAAAATTTTGTGTGTGGGTCATGGAGGAATTAGGGGGTTGAATTCCGGATTTTTATGATATAAACAAACAATCGAGTGATAGTGTCCATGCCTGTGATTAAGAGAACTCAGTCGGCGATGAGCCGACGAATGAATATATTCTTGTAAACACTATAGAAGATCAGTCGCCGATGAATGAGGATAATGAAATTGGTGAAAGGTTCGGTGAGGCTCCGATGCTGGAGTTAAACGTTGAATTAATGCGGATGAGAATGTTTTGGAAAATATTGAAGTACCATTTAATGTCAATCAATCACAGCAAATGATTGGCTCGGTTACTAATGCTGAGGGAAGAGAAGACAATTTTGTTCCTGCCATTAATTTCCCATTTGAAAATTTTATGGATAATAATATCGAAGGTCAAACTTTGGTCAATAAAGTGAATAAAAGGAAAAAGTTCAAAAAGGGTGAAGGTATGGGCCGGCCCAGCAACACTTATTCTAGTAGCCAGTAGAGTCTCAAGTTTGTAAAGAAGCCCAAGCAATCTAATCCATTTTCACTTAATGGTTTGTTGGGCTTATCGGATGGGGTAAATTCAGACTCGGTAGAGGAGGAATTGGTATTATCAGAGGAGGAACAACAAGATATTGATTTGAATCAACAACCAATCCAAATTTATGAAGAGAATAACAACAATGAAGAGGTTTCAGGGGACGCCCAGAACTCAGGTGAAGATGAGTTAATCTTTCCTCGGGAAGAGATCGTAGCGACAAAAAATTAGGGGAAAACTTGGGGCAAATCTTGATAACTTTGATAATATGATTGTAACACCCCAACCGATGGCGGAAACATCGAGGTGTCACGTAGTGACGATTGTTCAATAGCTCATGGACTAAAGTGTAAATTTGAATACATTGATTAAATAATTTATTACATTGAAATGAAATTACAGGATACAATAATTCTAAAGTGACAAGTCTAGCTAAGATACAATGTAGACAAGACTGAAATATAAAATCCAAAAGCCTAAAAGAAGCGTCTTAAAACAACCTGAAACATGTACAAAATATTTTGGTCAATACAAAAATTGTATTGGTGAGCATACCCTGTTTAAATAAATATAGAAGAAAAATGTTTAGCAATTCATGTGTCGTATACTGTTTGCAATTATGTAATAAGTGGTATCCGGGTCAAATCAACCCTAAGAGAAGAAAGCAGATATATATAGTATGCGCTAGTAGTAATGTAATACATAGCAATGACGAGGACTCTCAACAGAGTCACAAGGGTATAAACCATAGTACTATTCATTGAAATGCCAGGCCGCCCAGCGGTTAATGATTTGACAGGTCATAGATACACAAAAATAACACAAGCAAACACACATAAGAATTGCATGTAGTAAAAGAAATAGAAACTTGATAGTAAGTACATGAGTCACCCCAAAATAGTAAGACAGTAAAAAGGGGAAAGATATACTCACAGTCTGCGAAAGCGATCAAAATCCACTTAAGCGGTCGTGAGCTAAGTAATGGGAATTCCGAGGAATTCAACCTATAATGTGTAAGAATACTAATAAGGAAGTGTCTAAAAAGTCTAAGGTAACTAGGGTCTAAGGCATTAGGGTTTGCTAAGTCGATTTGGGGAATTAGAGTTTTTATGATAAGTCACGTTAATGTAAAAGTTGTATATCACAAATAATATATGAAAGGTTGTAAATGTGGTTTAAATAATATAATTATTACCTATTGAATATTTAGTTAAAAATATGTTTGAATAAATAAGACAAAAATAATTTAGTTAATTATCTTAACTAAATTAAAATAAATACAATAATCATAAATATATAAATAAATAATTTTTGAGTTACACAATGATCCAACCAGAAGATAATAAAGACATTAAACCATAAGAGTATTTCTATTTTATAAAAAGAAAGTATTTATAAAATAGGTGTTGTAATAGTATAAATAAATAAACGTTTAATTATGTCGTAATTGATAAATAATACAAATAATACAATACATGATCCAAAAATGCTATTTTTATAGAAAATAGATGCTTTCTGATGTAAACAAGTAAAAATAATTTTCTCATAATTTTTATAGACTTATTTATATTTAAAACTGATTTAATGAGATTTAATCACGTTTAAGTGATTAAAAATAGGAAATCAATAAAAATAAATGTTTTCTGAGCCAATAATTTTTATTTCAGTTCAAAATGATTAGAAATAATTTATGACAAATTTTGAGACAAAAACCATTAGAAATGAATTTTTAATCAATTAAATACGATTAAAACAAATTAAATACTAAAAATTACGAAAATAAATTATTTTCCAGAAATAAAAAATATGATAATTATCTATGAGATGTCAAGAAGCTACACCTAAATTTTTATAATTTTTGGAGCAAAAACGAATTTATTATGAATATTCTAAGATATTTATGTATTATATATAATTAATCAAATAATTGTAAATAAGGAGGAAATGCTGAAAAAATAAAAAGAAAGGAAAGTGGTGCTGCAAGGGTTTGAACCCATGACCTGTGATCCAGAAGCCAAAGGACTCAACCACTAGACCATCCATTGCTTTTGTTATTATGATTGAATCAGATTATATTTAAACAATAAGTAGAGTTCATCTTCTTCCCCAATATCATCTAGCAAGAACCCTAACCCTAACCTAAATTCAATAAGCCCAATACAAGCTGATTAATCGCCTGTAATAAGGGGCTTATGGTCAGACGTGTTTAACAAACAAAATGGCAACAAGAATAATACTTACAATCGCGTTTATAGATCGAAAAAGAAGAAGAAAGGGGCGAAAACTAAAGAGCCGATTATGATGCTTTCCAGACGCGTTCGTGATGTGTTTTTCATGGGTTGGAAACGTGTGGAAGTGCAGAAGTCTAATGATAAGATTAATTTATAGGATTGTTAATCAAAACGGATGATTTGAATCCTTTATTAAAATCGGCGGTTACACCATAACCCACCCATTCAATCTTAATAAAAATAGCGTTAAAAACTCATCATGTGACTCGGGTATAATTGTTATAGAGTGGAGAAACGTATTGGAATATTAATATTGGTTGATTAGTGCATTAAAAGGGTGATTTGGGTTTCGCCGAAAAAGATCTCCGGCCGCCGGAGGCTGCCGGAAAAACGCGACCAGCAACAAAAAAAAAGGAAGGCTGCATTTAACTTTCATTTATTGTCAATAATAGTCCCTCTAGTTTAACATGTTAGGTTTATCATATTTTAGTTAGTTTTCTCCTTTATAAAAACTAACCAAGTTAGCTAACTTAACCCCAAATGTTTTTAAACTTTATGAAACTTTATAAGACTTGAATTTTTTATAAAATCCATTGTGTAGACGTTTCGAGGTACGTATTTTACTAACACTTATACCCGATTCATAATTAATATAAAAGATACACACATTTTTTTTTGTTCGCTTTAAAATTAATATTTGAAAATGACGAAATTTGCAAGGGTTAAATTTGAAAATATTTGAAGGCTACTATTGTCAGTTTGACGAAAGGCAAAGGTGACGGTTGTCACAGTCTCCCCTACTTTAGAAAATTTCGTCTCGAAATTTCCTTCAAGTGAAGGCTACTATGAAACAAAAGACGTTGTAAAAGTCATCTAGGTTTTTAAAAGGAAATTTCATTACAATTTAAGATAGTTGTCTAATATCCGAAGTGAAAGTTTCAATGAAAAAGGTTTTTGAAATGTGTAACTGGTGGGGGGGGGGGGGGCAGAGGTACTAATGATGCAGTCTCCCCTACTTTAGAAAGGTTTCTAATTGAACATTATTAGAGTATGTAACAAGAATTCAATTAATCGAAAGTGTAAGGACATACAAGGTTTGTGTTTTCTGTGTGGGTGGTCAAGAGGGAGACTCTAGGAAAGTGAACGGAAACTCGCGTAAAAACGTTCTCTTTGAAAATGCTAGCTATTAATCAATGATCTAAGGAAGAGGTAGTAATGGGTAGGTTCTTGGTCAGACTCCTAGTCCGCTCCCGCAGTATCGTTTATGCTTATATATAGGGTGTACCGCAGCTAACCCACCACACTCCCGATACTTTGGACTCGTACTGATTGTCTACTAATAGCCTAAATAGAGTTACACACCACCCTCATGTACCTGTAAACCCATGATTGCGTTCCGGACCGTAATCACCGATTTACCTTACACTAGGGTGTTATGCTTTTCCATAACCCTAACAAGAAGTAAATGCGTGCAACCAATATGTAATAGCCACTGTAATGAAATGATGATCAATCAAGACATGGTTAGAGGTTCTTCCCTTTCGGGTTTTCCCTTTAACCGTAATGTAAATAACATGTAAGTATAAGACATGGTTAGAGGTTCTTCCCTTTCGGGTTCACCCTTAACCGGTAGTTTCTGTCTACATCGTTGGCTTTAAACACTCATATTGATAGACTCTGAGATTTACACCGTTCCCCTCGGATTAAAGAAATACTCTAGTCCGAGTCGTACGTGGGCACTGGCTTAGATCTCATACGAGTTATCAACTAGTATGTTTATTGGCCATGATGAAAAACAAAATAATGCATAGTATAACAGGGTTTTGCTCAAAACAGGAAAGAAAATATGCATACCAAATATGTGTTCATGTAAGTATATAAGTATAGCATAAAATTCCGACTGAAAGAATAGTATAACATAAATCGAGTAAATCGCACAATTGCACAAAATGAAAGTAAACGAGTTGAACTCTTGCAAATAAGCGGTGTGAAAATAATCACAAATAACGTGTTAGAAATACTATGAATAAAATGGTGGAAGAATAAAATAATGAAATTTACAATAAGTGAGAGTATTCAGAACAAACGTATAGCTTACTAACATAAAGGTTTAAATTTAGTTAGTTTTACATATATACACTACATGATAAAAGACAATTAGTAACATTCTGATAAGGATATGTCCAATATTTTGTTAGACCAAAAAAAAAAAAAATCTTGCGACTGAAAGAGTGTGAGTGCAATAAGATAAATTTTCGTTTATCAAAAACGTAGTTTGCTCAAACTTTGTGATATAGTTGAAAGAATAGTAATAATGCATGAGAATAACTTTTTAGAAATCGATGTGTGTTTTAGATTCAAAACCGGTTCATTTGAAAAATCTTTGTAAATTCACATTCTCATGTGTCTACGAGGAGTCGAGTTTGAAAAATGTTTGGATACGTTATACGAAAACAAAAGGTTTAAATTTGACCTTTAAAATATGCAATACAAGTTTATAAGATGCAAAATGAAACCATTCCATGAAGTATGTGTTAATCTGATGTGTTTTAAAATACCAAGATTTAAAATGATGTGAATGATAAAATTAACGTATGTAATAGATTACCAATATTTAAGAAAGTTCATAATCAACGAGATGTAGAAATAGATCCTTGAGATGTGGATTTCACTCCTAACTCAAAGATGTATTTCAAAAGTGAAAACGATTGTGGAATGAAACCAATCACTAAGTTAAGGATATCACTCCCAGCTTAGCGGGTAAGTTTCATTTTGATGGAAACACTCTTTGAGGTGTGGATGTCACTCCTATCTCAAAGATATATTCCGAAGATAAATAACATAAAGAGGAGTGAAACTAATCACCAAGGTATGGATACCACTCCTAACTTGGTGATATCATTTCGTTTGTGAAATATGAGCGTCTTCTTCTCCAAGAAAAATATCGAAAGAATAACGAGAAAGAATCATAGCGAAAATATCTTGAAAGAAAATATAAGAAACAAGAGAAATATACACGAGAGGACTCGTGAAAGTAAGCTTAGTTATAGACTAGGCTAAAAGGCATTCTAATAACCTAATTCCCTATAACCATGGCTCTGATACCAATCTGTAACACCCCAACCGATGGCGGAAACATCGAGGTGTCACGTAGTGACGATTGTTCAATAGCTCATGGACTAAAGTGTAAATTTGAATACATTGATTAAATAATTTATTACATTGAAATGAAATTACAGGATACAATAATTCTAAAGTGACAAGTCTAGCTAAGATACAATGTAGACAAGACTGAAATATAAAATCCAAAAGCCTAAAAGAAGCGTCTTAAAACAACCTGAAACATGTACAAAATATTTTGGTCAATACAAAAATTGTATTGGTGAGCATACCCTGTTTAAATAAATATAGAAGAAAAATGTTTAGCAATTCATGTGTCGTATACTGTTTGCAATTATGTAATAAGTGGTATCCAGGTCAAATCAACCCTAAGAGAAGAAAGCAGATATATATAGTATGCGCTAGTAGTAATGTAATACATAGCAATGACGAGGACTCTCAACAGAGTCACAAGGGTATAAACCATAGTACTATTCATTGAAATGCCAGGCCGCGCAGCGGTTAATGATTTGACAGGTCATAGATACACAAAAATAACACAAGCAAACACACATAAGAATTGCATGTAGTAAAAGAAATAGAAACTTGATAGTAAGTACATGAGTCACCCCAAAATAGTAAGACAGCAAAAAGGGGAAAGATATACTCACAGTCTGCGAAAGCGATCAAAATCCACTTAAGCGGTCGTGAGCTAAGTAATGGGAATTCCGAGGAATTCAACCTATAATGTGTAAGAATACTAATAAGGAAGTGTCTAAAAAGTCTAAGGTAACTAGGGTCTAAGGCATTAGGGTTTGCTAAGTCGATTTGGGGAATTAGAGTTTTTATGATAAGTCGCGTTAATGTAAAAGTTGTATATCACAAATAATATATGAAAGGTTGTAAATGTGGTTTAAATAATATAATTATTACCTATTGAATATTTAGTTAAAAATATGTTTGAATAAATAAGACAAAAATAATTTAGTTAATTATCTTAACTAAATTAAAATAAATACAATAATCATAAATATATAAATAAATAATTTTTGAGTTACACAATGATCCAACCAGAAGATAATAAAGACATTAAACCATAAGAGTATTTCTATTTTATAAAAAGAAAGTATTTATAAAATAGGTGTTGTAATAGTATAAATAAATAAACGTTTAATTATGTCGTAATTGATAAATAATACAAATAATACAATACATGATCCAAAAATGCTATTTTTATAGAAAATAGATGCTTTCTGATGTAAACAAGTAAAAATAATTTTCTCATAATTTTTATAGACTTATTTATATTTAAAACTGATTTAATGAGATTTAATCACGTTTAAGTGATTAAAAATAGGAAATCAATAAAAATAAATGTTTTCTGAGCCAATAATTTTTATTTCAGTTCAAAATGATTAGAAATAATTTATGACAAATTTTGAGACAAAAACCATTAGAAATGAATTTTTAATCAATTAAATACGATTAAAACAAATTAAATACTAAAAATTACGAAAATAAATTATTTTCCAGAAATAAAAAATATGATAATTATCTATGAGATGTCAAGAAGCTACACCTATATTTTTATAATTTTTGGAGCAAAAACGAATTTATTATGAATATTCTAAGATATTTATGTATTATATATAATTAATCAAATAATTGTAAATAAGGAGGAAATGCTGAAAAAATAAAAAGAAAGGAAAGTGGTGCTGCAAGGGTTTGAACCCGTGACCTGTGATCCAGAAGCCAAAGGACTCAACCACTAGACCATCCATTGCTTTTGTTATTATGATTGAATCAGATTATATTTAAACAATAAGTAGAGTTCATCTTCTTCCCCAATATCATCTAGCAAGAACCCTAACCCTAACCTAAATTCAATAAGCCCAATACAAGCTGATTAATCGCCTGTAATAAGGGGCTTATGGTCAGACGTGTTAAACAAACAAAATGGCAACAAGAATAATACTTACAATCGCGTTTATAGATCGAAAAAGAAGAAGAAAGGGGCGAAAACTAAAGAGCCGATTATGATGCTTTCCAGACGCGTTCGTGATGTGTTTTTCATGGGTTGGAAACGTGTGGAAGTGCAGAAGTCTAATGATAAGATTAATTTATAGGATTGTTTATCAAAACGGATGATTTGAATCCTTTATTAAAATCGGCGGTTACACCATAACCCACCCATTCAATCTTAATAAAAATAGCGTTAAAAACTCATCATGTGACTCGGGTATAATTGTTATAGAGTGGAGAAACGTATTGGAATATTAATATTGGTTGATTAGTGCATTAAAAGGGTGATTTGGGTTTCGCCGGAAAAGATCTCCGGCCGCCGGAGGCTGCCGGAAAAACGCGACCAGCAACAAAAAAAAAGGAAGGCTGCATTTAACTTTCATTTATTGTCAATAATAGTCCCTCTAGTTTAACATGTTAGGTTTATCATATTTTAGTTAGTTTTCTCCTTTATAAAAACTAACCAAGTTAGCTAACTTAACCCCAAATGTTTTTAAACTTTATAAGACTTGAATTTTTTATAAAATCCATTGTGTAGACGTTTCGAGGTACGTATTTTACTAACACTTATACCCGATTCATAATTAATATAAAAGATACACACATTTTTTTTTGTTCGCTTTAAAATTAATATTTGAAAATGACGAAATTTGCAAGGGTTAAATTTGAAAATATTTGAAGGCTACTATTGTCAGTTTGACGAAAGGCGAAGGTGACGGTTGTCACAATGATCCAAGAGTCAATCGTTCAAGAAGGGTTACAAGCAGGTAAGAGATGAATTGTCTTTCTCTCAATATTCGCGGGATTGGGGTTCGTGGTAAGGCAGGTTGGGTTAAAAGATTAAAGGAAGTGTTTGATATTTTTTTTATTGGTTTGCAAGAAACAATGTGTAGTAATTTTCAAGCCTGATTGATGTAGAATTTTTGGGGTGGGGTGGGTTTTGATTGTGATTTTGTAGATGCGAATGGTCACTCGGGAGATTTGGTTAGTGTGTGAGATCCTAAGGTTTTTGCTAGGGATAAGGTGCTGAAAGATGATAATTTTATCTTTGTTTCCGGTGTGTTGATTGATGACTTGGTTCGGTTAAATATTATAAACATGTATGCCCCGCAACAAAATTTAGAAAAAAGGCAGTTGTGGTTGAAAATTTCTCAGGTTATGAATGCTGAACAGGGGTGGTGGATAGTGCTTGGGGATTTTAATGCTGTTAGAAGTCCGGATGAACGAAAAAATTCAGTTTTTGATCCGGTTAGTGCGAGGGATTTTAATGATTTTATTGATGTGGTGGGTCTCCGTGAATATGATTTGAAAGGTACATGATATTATTAAAGAAGCCTTGAAGGTAAATAATATTCGCGGACCTTCGGATATTGTGTTGACTGAGAAGCTGAGAAGATTACAAAGTAGTTTGAAAATATGGTTTAATCAAGTCAAACAAAAAGAGAATGACTATGAATTGCGTCTTTGGTCCGAGAAGGAAGAAATGGAATTAATGATGGAACAGAAAGAGTTGGATGAGCCGGAGTTGTGGGTATGGACTGAGTGTAAGAAGAGCTTAGAAGAAATTGAGTATCATCGATCTCGGGATACAAAACAAAAGTCCTGGGTCAAATGGGCGGCTCTTGGTGATGAGAATACATCTTTTTTTTCATAATGTGGTTAATGGTAGAAAAGCTAGGAATGCCATCCTGGGTTTGGAAGTGAATGGGGTTAGGGTTTCTAAGCCTACGATTGTTAAAAAGGAAGTTTTACGCTTCTTTTGGAACCACTTTAGAGAAACTCACCAGGATCGGCCGGAGCTACTCTGTTCAGGTATTAAAAAGTTGAACGAAGATGACTGTAATTTTTGTACTGCTATTTTTTCTAGCCAGGAAATCAAGGATGCGGTGTTTGAATGTGGATCGAATAAGGCGGCCGATCCAACCGGCTTTAATTTCAGATTTATGAAGCGCTTCTGGAACTTTTTGGAGGCTGATTTTTCTCGGATTTCGGCTGAATTTTAAGAGTCAGGTAAAATAAATAAGGGATGCGGGCCGTCTTTTATAACCTTGATTCCGAAGGTCAAAACGCCTTTAGGTCTTAAGGATTATAGACCGATAACTCTTATTGGGATGATTAGTAAGATTATTTCTAAAATTCTTGCTAATCGCCTCAAAAAGGTTTTGGGGAGTATTATTTCGGAACACCAATCTGCTTTTTTGAAAGATCGCTTCATTCTTTATGGCCCTTTAATTCTCAATGAGCGAACGGAGTGGTTAAAAAAAGAAAAAAAGAAGGCGTTTTTACTAAAAAATGACTTCGAGAAGGCGTATGATAATGTAAACTGGAATTTCTTGATTTCAATTATGTCACAAATGGGATTTCCTACTTTGTAGTGGACTTGGGTTCGAGGTATTCTTGGGTCGGCTCGTTCGGCGGTTTTGGTAAGTGGTTCGCCGACTTTTGAATTTAATTGTGAGAAAGGTCTTCGTCAGGGTGACCTTCTTTCTCCTTTTTTTATTTTTAATTTTCATGGAGGCGCTATCTTGGATATTGATAACTCACAAAATTAACATATAAAACGGGCATAAACAGTCTCATAATATGGTACAATTAAGGTTATATTGTTAATATTTGATACTTAATTCGTTCCTATTTGTATTTATCAGGAAAATGGAGCTCCAAGACGGAAACGAAGGATTTTCGGGTAAAAACAGGCAAAATCAGGAGATTCCTGAAGATACGAGACTTTCAGCCAGTTCACTATATGTTTTGAAGACAATCCCGGAACTTAAACAACACTAAAATCAGTCCCGGAGTGACCAAGCACGCCCACGCTCACTTGCACGAAGGTCCGACACGCGAGAGAACAACGCATCAAACTTGGAGAGCAAGAAATCAGAAACAACAGCATTGGCACGCCCATGCCATATACACAGGCACGGCCGTGCAAGGGACCAGAAGTACAGACAGAGTCTGCCATGCAGCAACAGAACGTACGTGAGACAACGAGCACACCCTTGACACTCTTGGGCACGACCGTGCCACCCCTGGAGCTCTATAAATAGCAAGCTAACCCCTACCATTTGTTCATCCCTTTTTGTGCTCTCTTGGGCCAACTACCAAGCTTCTTCCAGAGATATTGGGGTCCCTTGGGAGGCCTTCTGGTCTTCCTAACATCCCGCAATGGTTAGGCTTCGACCTACCTTGATTAGCTTGGCCAAGAAGAGGATCGTAGAGTAGTATGTAATAAACATCGAGGGTCGTGAGGATCATGAGAGACTATATATCACTTGGAGATTGATAGCTTTTCTATGAGCAGCCATGATCCTTGTGTTGATCATTTCTATGGTTGTATCTTTGTATTATTCGCGAACCCACTTCGATTTGTAGACTTTTATTATTAGTAGTAGTAGTTTATTTTTAGTTATTTGTTATGTTATCTTCTTCTAATCTTTATTTGTTTATCTTTGTGACAGGTTTGAATGATGATTAACTTAATAACAACCTTAACTTGATTAATTAAAGGTATAATCAGCTTATGGTTGTCCCGAGCTAGATCCAAGGCGAGCAAACCGGTAGTGAGACAGATCCTTCGGGCTCCTGATATCCAAACCAGATTCTAAGCAATGGCTTCTGAAGTGGACCAGATCTGAGTGACACATTTCTGGTTCATACCAGATGATTGAGTGATCTTTTTGGCAAAGGATGGTTTTCCTACGGGCGCACCAGTGATCTCCGGACTGCACGCCTTTAGGATTATGTGCCGCCTTTGTTAAGGATTTCATTCAGTTCGGGAGGTTATGGGTTGGGTAATTAAGTCATCATTTATTTAAACCAACTTAATATTTAATTGATCAATAAATAATAAGTGTCACTTAAAATATAAATAAAATAAAGATTCTTTAGGTAGTTCTCGTCAGTACAACGCCGTTAACCAATGGGGGCCCGACTTCCTGAGACAGCCGTAAGAAAGATCATTCAGTCTCTTGACCGTTAACCTAATAGGGGATACGAGGTTGCCAGGATAAAGAGACTTTTTGGTACGGAACGCGAGAACTAAGGGAGGTGTACGGTGTCCCGGTTCGGGAATGAAGCCTCTAATTCAAGAAGATGATAAGTATGAGGAACAGAGACTTGACCGCGGTTTGAGAAGCCCGCTATACGCGAGGCCCTGGCTGGAGTACCCCAGGTGGACGCACGCTGGAGAGGTTTAGCATTCTACATAGTAGTCGCCTCCGCTTCTCTATCAAGGAGTCAACACTTCAAGACCACTCTCGTCTTCCGCACAATTAACTGTTCTAAATTACTAATCTTAATAATAAACTTAACTATTTATACGGAGGGCCCCGAGATGTGCATATCTATCTACTATTTTATTATATCCTACCTTTTATAAAACCAAACCTTTTTCAAAACCATTTTTATTAAAGAACCCCTCCGTTTTATTTTCTTTTTAAAAACCCGATCGATTAAATGATAAAAGGTTGAGTAGGGGAAAGTGTGAACCTTGGAATACGATACTCAATACTTACCCCAGAGACTATACTATGCACGTCAGGTTCTCTGCCTATGTGTTGGTTTTAGTTTCTAAAGTAATTATTGTTTACTTTATAAATTTAAAACTTTGTTAACGAGGGTTTAGTAAAATCAGTCTTTTCCCCCAAACCACTGTTTTGGGATTGTTAAATCAAAGTTTTTGGCACCGGGGAAATTGACTTCTTTTAAATTGCTAAAACCAAACGCATCAGATATAACGCATTTATTTTATGCTGACGATGCTCATATATTGGGGAATTGGTCTCGTGATAATCTGGAAAATACGACTCGCATTCTTTGGGTATTTTATTTATGTTCGGGTCTCCATATCAATTTGCGTAAATCGAATTTAATTGGGATCGGAATTGAGGATATAGAGATTGGTGGTATGATGGCAATATTGGGTTGTAAAAGAGGCTCCTTCCCTTTTGATTATCTCGGGATTAAAGTTGGAGCTAATATGAATATGATTAACAACTGGGCGTCGGTGATTAATGTGATAAAATCTAGACTTGCGTCATGGAAGGCGAAGACTCTTTCGATTGGGGGAGACTCATTCTTATTAAATACGTGCTTGAAAGTTTACCGATATATTATTTTTCTCTATATAGGGCCCCCAAGAAGGTGATAGATAGAATTGAGTCGATTATGCGGAGTTTTTTATGGGCCGGTTCCTCGGAAGAAAAAAAGATAGCATGGGTGGTGTGGGATATTATAGCGACTCTTAAGAAAGAGGGCGGTTTAGGGGTTTGCAAGATGCAAAGTATGAATGAAGCATTACTCCTCAAATGGGTTTGGCGTTTTAGAACAGGTGGTAGTTGCTTATAGAAGAAGGTTATTGTTGGTTGTCACGGGTCGAGTAGGGCTTGGAGTATATTACCGGGTACCCCGTCAGCTAGCGGATGTTGGAAACAAATAGTTAAAACTGGTGAAAAGAAGATTTTAAACGGGAGACAGCTCAATAGTTATTTTGTGGGAATTGATGGTGACGGGTCGATTATAACTTTTTGGGGAGATAATTGGATGGGCCATGAATCGTTGCGGAATAAATATCCACACCTGTTTAGGCTTGAAAGAAAGAAATGGGCGTCTATTGCTGATCGAGTGAGGATACAACACGGTGAAAAAACTATGGTTTGGGATTGGCGTTTTAATCCTACAACACACGAGGAAATATCGGAGTTGTTTGTGCTGTTAGCGGACATTCACGATCATCAGTGGGAATTTGGTAGGGATGTTTGGAAATGGGAAGGGGATAAGAACGGAGTCTTTACTGTGAATAGTGAGAAGAAACTAATTTGTGATACGCCTTCGCTTGGCAATACGCTGCAGTTGGAATGGGTCGGATGGACCCCTTTGAAGTGTAAAATTCTGGTTTGGCATGCAGGTTTGAATCGGTTACCTACAAAATTGGAATTAGTTAGACGAGGAGTGCAGTTAGATAATCTACTGTGTTCGCTGTGTAATTCAGAACAAGAATCAGCAGTCCATCTGCTTACTGGTTGCTATTACACGACAAAAGTCTGGACTCGGATCAGAGCTTGGTGTAGGTTAAGTCCCATATATGCCTTCGAAGTTAATGACTTAATTCGGCTTACTGAATTTCAAGCGAAGACCAAACATGAGGCTCATATCTTGCAAGGTATTGTTTTTACAACTATTTGGGCGATTTGGAATGAACGAAATGCGAGAATTTTCAACAACAAGTCGAGGAGAGTGGTGGAGTTGGTTGAAAGTACTAAGGTTTTGACGTTTTTTTGATCTAAAATAGATCTAGATTGAAAGGTATAGATTGGAATAAGTGGTGTAAATACCCGTTAGACTTGATGTAATCGTTTTTTTCTCAGGGGGTCCTCGCTTTGAGGACCGCTTGTCATGGTGTTTGTTTGAATGAAATTTACCTTTCAAAAAAAAATATTAAAGGAGAGAGACAAAAACAATTAATTAGAATCATTTATTAGAATCAAGATAAGCTAAGATAAGATAAGATTATACTATACATAAAGATTAATTACTTTTTTTCAGATAAAATATATGCATATATTATTATGCTTTATATATAGATATAAAGAGCCCAGCAAGGAGCTGGGAGAACAACACACCCCAAAAAAGACACAAAATCAGGCCACCCGAACACACACCACTACAAACCGGACTCAAACTACATTACATCAAGTTAATAACATCAAACTTGGTCCATTCCTCCCAAGATAGAGTTGGAATTTTCGCTCTATGACGAATCCATAAGGAGTCTTCTATGATGAGGTCCACCGAGTTTTTGACCGGGATAAAAATGCCCTCGAAGACCTTGGCGTTTCTGGCCTGCCAAATCCTCCAAACAGTCGCCAAAACAACCAAATGAACCAATTTCTTCCAATTCTTAGCGCCTGGAGTCGAGGTCATGAACTCGAACAGATCCTTCACACTATGCAAATTTAGCGGGGGCGACACCTTTCACCACACTAACACATTCCACCAAATACTTCTCGCGAATAAGCAAGAGACGAATATATGGTCCGAGTGCTAATTATCTAAACCGCAACACTCACAGGATAGAGACGAGAGATTTATACCACGGGAAGCTAAGCCGCATTTTGACGCAACCTAACCCAACATAGCTCTCCAAAACAAAAAAATTACATCTAAGGGGCGCCCATGAATTCCAATTAAAAATCGGAGTTGAATCAGTTTGCATCTCCGACTTGACCAACTCCAATCTAATGTCTTTTACCGAAAATCCAGCCCCGGCTTCATTAGATCAGACCCATCCGCCCTTCCCGCCCTGAAAACGAAACTCATCTAACATCCTGGTGAGACCTTCGAGCTGCTGCAGCTCCACCTGCGATGATAGACTTCTTGACCACCCCAAAGACCATTCATTCCCATCACCAAGTTGCACAACATGCGCATTAAGCGACTCGTTCTTGTCCGTTGCTAGGTTAAGTAAAATCGGGAATTTACAGTATAAAGTCTCATCACCCAGCCACGTATCCTTCCAAAAACTTTTTTTCCCCATCGCCAACTGTCACCTTCAGCTTGTCAATAATCGACACACCCATTCTACCCAAAATTTCGTCCAGCGAACCAATATATTTCCATGAACCCGATACAGTCTTCTTGATTGGAATCATCTTTTTATTAATCCTTGAGTCGTGGATAGACCTCATAACCTTTGCCCATAAATGATTAGGTTCTTCCTTATACATCCACCACCATTTAGCGAGTATCGCCAAATTAAAGTCTTTAATGCCTCCAATCCCCACGCCATCCATAGACTTCAGTTTCAAGAGTTTTTGCCACTTAACCCATAGAATTTTCTGACCCGCTCCACTTTTGCCCCAAACAAAGTCCCTCCTTAACCCCTCAAGTTTATTTATAATACACTTAGGAGCAAAAAAAAGCGATAAGAAATATAAGGGGAGGCTACCAAGCACCGATTTGGCAAGAGTGACCCATCCCGCGAAGGAAAGGCTTCTCGCTTTCCACGCCGAAAGCTTCTTACTAAATTTATTTATAACTGGCTGCCAGAATTTTTGCCTTTTCATATTTGCCCCTATTGGGATACCAAGATATGAAAAGGGTAATACACCGACATCACAATTCAAAATCCTCGCCATGTTATCCACCTCTACTGAATCCACACCAATACCAAAAAAATTGCACTTTCCGGGGTTCACCTTCAAGCCAGTTACTAGATTGATGCATCAAAGAAATCCACTTAGGCTGATGACATTGTGTCTCGACCATTCTCCCAAGCATTAAACATCGTCAGCGTAACAATGATGTGAGATGATAGGGCCTTCGTTAGGAAGCTTAACACCATAGAAAAGCCCCATATCCACGACCTTTCTCATGAACATACTAATAACCTCCATGGCGATAATGAAAAGAAAATGAGATAAAGGATCGCCTTGCCTCAACCCACGCTTGAAGGGAAATTCCTCAGTAGGAGATCCGTTGATTGGAACCGACCCTTTAGCCGATCCGAGACACCCCTTAATCCAATTAATCCAACGATTCGGGAACCCCATATACTCTAGAGTCTTCAACAAAAACTTCTAATTAATGGAATCATAGCCCTTTTCGAAATCAAATTTAAAAATCAATAATTTATACCCCGTCTTTTTTGCCCATGAGTCTGTCTCGTTCACAATCAAAGGATTGTCTAGAATATATCACTTACCAACAAAAGCTGATTAGGCCAGCGAAATGGTCGAGTCCAACACCTCTTTCAACCATATTGAGAGTTATTAGATAATATTATCAGGTTAGGGTTTATTAGTGTCAGCCCATGGGCCCACTAGGTAAGTTAGGGATTTGTTATGATGTCTATATATTGTAACTTAATTCATAATAACAATCAATCAAGTATTTCATAATCTTTCATGGTATCAGAGCCAGCCTAGGCTCTATACCGTTTCCGCTGTACCATTAGTAAAATACAAACCTAATCATCTTCTCCGACTTCAAACCCTAGACAGGGCGGTGTGCCGCCACCGCCGCCGCCCTATCCCACTTTCATTTTTCCGTTTCCTTTATTTATTTTCAGCTTCTCATTCAAATAAAGCTTCGTTATCGATCCAAGATACAACCCATCACAACCAATATAAACACCGTCACTAGACTACCGTCATCAAAGAATTAATTAATTAATATTGTGTGGTTCACGTGACACCTTCTGCTCCTCCAAGATTGGTTTGGACAACACGACAATTAATTTGGTTCATGCCCCCATTATTGATTGGCATGGAATTAATTTTGGTTCTCAAAACAAGCAGAAGCAACATGTTGCCTCATCCACGCCAAAACAATTTTTGGCTTTTGTTTTGCAAATTTTAAAGCCTTATCCATGGTTGGTTCGTAGTTCATGGTTGGCAATAACACCATCTCAACCGCCATAGACTCACCTTGTACCTGTCAAGCCGTTCTTTGTTGATGCGCGACCGCCGTTCTTTTTTTTTTCTGTTTTTATTTATTGCAGTCGACTTCGGTCCGCTACTTATTGGTATACGGTCCTTACTATTGCCGCCGACTCGGTCCGCCGCTCATTGGACTTCGGTCCTCCACCACGTTGCTTGCAGGACTACGGTCCGCTGCCAGTTAGTTAGACTTCTACCCACCACAACCACGCTGCCGCATTGCACGCCTCTTGCAGGACTACGAGACCTGTTATTGAAGACTATAGATGGGAAAATCAAGCAAAAAAAATGGGATTCGTTGGCAAAAGTTTGGAGTTCTTAGTCGATCAAAGCACGTTTATCATATTATTATTGTTTCTTTTATGTTTTTGTTTTCTCAGTCTGAGCTTCTAGTTTCCTTCCGCTCTGACTGCGGGGGGTATTAGATAATATTATCAGGTTAAGGTTTATTAGTGTCAGCCCACGGGCCCACTAGGTAAGTTAGGGTTTTGTTATGAAGTTTATATATTGTAACTTAATTCCTAATAATAATCAATCAAGTATTTCATAATCTTTCAAGAGCATCTTCGACAAAATTTTGTACACAGAACTAGTTAGAGAAATTGGGCGATAATCTCTAACCATATGGGGAACAGAATTCTTCGGTATTAAGACGACAAATGAGGCATTGAAACCAACACTAATATTACCGGATTCGTAAAACTCCTCCATAACAACCAACAACAATGCTTTGAATTGATCCTAGTAATGTTTGAAGAATTTTTAAGAAAACCCATCGGGCCCGGGGGCTTTACCACCATCACAATTACAAATCGCCGCAAGGATTTCAGCCGTAGAAAAAGGCTGAATCAGGAGATCAGCCTGAGAAGCATTGATACCTGGAAGACCATAATTCTCGAAATTCATGCGCCTACAGACCAGTTCTGCAAATTTCTTTCTAAAACACCTCACAATCTCCTCTTTCATCTCCAAATGATTAGAGACCCACCTATGACACCCGCCAATTTTCCAAGTCAACCCGTACGCTTATTAGACGAGTCTTTATTTTTATTAATGTGCATGCATATATATATATATATATATATATATATATATATATATATATATATATATATATATATATATATATATTCTCCTAGCTTATGCGTGGGAAAGCAACATGATAATCAAGAAAGCAATATTCAATTAACTTTGAATGTTTTGAATATACATGTATACACACACATATATATATAATTAGTAAAAAAATTTAACTAAAACCCTACACATGCATGCATGTGGGTGTATATATATATATATATATATATATATATATTAAGCATAAAGTTCATCAAGAGCAACATTTCCCAACATACATATATCTCTTATCACATCAATAGAGTATGCTTTACAATAATGTGGAAGTTACTTTAATTACACTTAGATGCATGATGTCCCATTTACTACAATTAGTCATCCTTAAATCTTCCTAGAAATTGACTAATATCCCCAAAACATGTGATCTTCTTTAGTCAATCAAGCTATCACATGACCATACACATAAATAGCCAAACACCAAACGCCAACACTCACACTACAATCTCCTAACACTTGAAGGTTTACTTACAAGCTCTCAAGTCTACATAGTATTGGTCTTCTATTTCTATAACTTTGGTATGATGCTCATCTAAACTTTGTTTACATTCATATATATATTTTTGTCTATAAGAAGATAATCACCCAACAAGTTCAAATGTTATATTTTTTTTGTAAATACATATACTTACATATATTTTATTTTGAACTTTTAGATCTTAGTTATATATACTCACTATATCGTATACATATATACATGGTTACACACGGTAACATAAAGTTTTTTTATATCACCCATTAATTATATATTATATATGAATCATGGTTTTAGAACAATGAACTTAGAATTATATATATGTTTTGGATTATACTTTCCATAAATTTATTTTCAAAAATCATAAATGTGTTAACAATAATATGTCATGTTTCAAAGTTTTTTTTTTCTATATTAATATGCATCTTGAGTGACCTGATACAAACCAACGTGTATGCTAGACACATTTCATAGACCTCATGGTTTCTTACATACCCTAGGGCATGAGTAGGTCGGATATTACTTTCACGGATTTTGCTACGTTCATCGCATCTTAGGTGAGTTTCGTGACCCCTTTTCCGTTTACTATTTTCCAACTTCGGGGGAGGAACAAGCATGAGACCTACATTTGTACATGACAACAATATGTGTTACATGAGTTAGACAACATTATCACAACAAAGTCCTCGGACAGCCACAACCATTAACTTAGCAATAAGCCATTGATCATATGAATAGTACTATTTGGGTTGACACCCCCTTTCATGGTTAGTCGCGCTAACCACGACTGTCGTGTCAAATGATTGCATATACTAAATGGTGATTATAGATCTTAAACACTACATGAATCTTAGGACGCTTTGACTTGCCATTTATATCCTTGTCCTCACACTCAATCGGCCCTATATACGAAGACTCAAAGGTCTTGCACACAGCACACACCAACACTTACAACTCAATTGAAACAAACTCCTTTCTTCTCCTCTCTAAATCACTTAGCCGAACACCCCAAACCATACCACCACCACACCAAGAACAACCACCATCGAGCCACATTTAGGAAACCAAGATCAAAGGGAAACATCTAGCACTATCGGGTTATTCAAAGTTCACGAGTCCTAGGTAAGTTAACTAAAACTCTCAATCTTAAAGCTTCTTGGTAATCGGCTATGATGGGGAACCGACTTGTAAATCTTTAGCACATATATAATCGGCCTACATATAAACTCAAACATAGTTTTATATTATCACAAATCTATAAAAGTGTTAACAAGTGTTTACAACCCCATGATTGTATATACACTCGCATACACACATAGTGGCACACACATGAAATGGATCGGCCCTAGGCATGTTAGATTCACTCGGCCAAACAAGTATGTGGACATATGGGCATGTTGAATGGCAAGAAAATCTAGTTTTTGGAACGAAAGGAAATGAGTAAACACACTTGATACAACTCAGTTTTAAACCATAAATATATACAATTATTGATGGTATGAAAGACTTACATGCTCATAAGTTCATATGGAACATCATACTAGTTCGTGGGAATCAAACATACCACAGACGAATCGGATTCCAAATCATACGTTATACAAAAGTTTCGGCTACATTACAAAACATATGTTAAAATGATCACAACATGTGTTAAGCACACCTTTAACATAATCATATTATAGCATATGTTAGAAAACATGTTTTTCCAAATAAAACACAACACGTGTTAATTTGGGGAATATTCCATAACCATGATGACGTGTGGGGCCCGTTTTGTTACAATAAATATGTTTTTACAATCAAACGCCCAGAATTCACGAAAACCATACACTTTACCAAGTACAAATAAAATACGTAGAAATTGTCACATGCACAAGTAATGGCCCACATGTACAAGACACACGGGTCCACAAGTCGGGTGAACAACTTGTGTGGTAGACGACAAGAACATACAACTTACTATGTCATTGATAATCATAGGGTGCCAATTGTCGGACAATAGTCATTCCACTTTTCTGCTTCACTAGACTTTCCCTACAGTCATCAGGTGAGTTTCATGGCCCCGTTTTACTGTTTTACATTTTTGGGGGGTTAAACATGCTGCATTTCTAGTACATTACATTTTGGGAGATATTCTATCATGACTACCATGGGAAACATGAGATATTTGGTTCATGAGCTCAACAGTCCTCGTACTTACATTTATACTGTAACCATTAGCTAACAGTAGACATGGAACACTTAAATAGATCTATTAGGTTGACACCCCCCACTCTTGGTTAGTCTCTCTAACTGGTTACATACAAGAGAGTGTTAGTATTCTACTATATATATGTGGTCTTTACTATACAATGCGCGAGGCACAACAGTCAAGAGGTTTGGTTATGGGACTCATGGTTTGCACAGTAATCATTAGCTTAGCTAGCTTTGATCGGTCATACACGAATTTCATAAGAACTTTACATAATCCATCAAAACCTGTGAACTCGCCGACATTATGTTGACAAATATTTTACGCATGTTTTTCAGGTAATTGATCATGAGGAGCAGGAACTTTAGAGAGGGGTTCGAGTGCACATTCTGTGGTATCATCACCTACACCGGTCAAGATTAAATAACATTGGTCATGTTACGTTTTTGACATTTGGTCCAGTGATTTCAAACAATATTACATTTATCTTAATTTTGTAAGACTTAATTTATCGTTTGATGGTATGTACTTAAATTACATCTTATGTGTTGCTCGAACCTTGTGCTTGAAAACCTTTAAAATCACATCCCCTTGTTTCCGCCTTGGCGGGGTGTGACATAGACCGAAGCCACATATTTATATAAAAAAAACTTTCACATCGTTTGGTTGAAATGACACAATGCTTCATGAAACAGTACGAAAATTGGCATGTGATACGGTTGCTACAAAGTGATGTACATGTTGGCTTTGATGGTTAGAATAAACCAACACCCCTAGACCCCATCAGAGGCGCGTAAACCCCATCCCCCCAATTGGGCGTTGTCCCCTATACCGTATTATTCGCCGAAGCTGGAAATCAGGTTAGCCTCCAACGAGGATGCACTATGCTCCTTCCACCCCATAATGATGCGTATTTGATTCCTTTTCTTAAAGTAAATTTTAATTACCTAAAATAAAATGATGAAGTTAAAATCAGCAACGATCATGTAAAACCCTATCCCATTTACTGGATTTAATTGAATAAAATAAGGTTTGTACTTGTATTGCCATTTCCAAAACAACGTTAATACGTTAGCTAGTATGTACAAAACACGACTTTGAAAGATTTGACATATGTACTAAGTTATCCACGAAAAATACAACCCAAAAACGTTTAAGATTTAAACTTAAAATCAAGAGTTTATGCGGAAGCCAACTGTGACATTGCAAAATTTTCCCCCGGATTTTTATATATAAAACCCTCACTATATATATATTTTATCCTTAATCTTATACGATTATGCCTAACGCACAACCTATACATATATATATAGAAATATATATATTTACTAATAATAATAATAATAATAGTAATAATAATAAATAATAATAACCTAGATCCATAACTGATTTGTTGATTTTGTTTTACCCAACCCAAAAGCTGGCCCAAATCCCGGCCCACCTGGAAACCCGGCCCAAACCCCCCATACTCTTCCTTCATCATTTTTTAAAAAAAGGGGTGGATTGCTTATGCTGGGTATCGAACCCGCGCAATGAGGCGGTTCACACTAACACACACACCACTGGTCCATGTTGCCATATGTTATCAGATCTAGGATCAATATATACATATCACATTTCAAATAAGGAGCTGTCATCTTCATGCTGCTCTGCGCGTGACTGTACACCATCAAACCCACAATCCTTGCTTTTAATTGATGATAATCAAGGAAACCATTGACCATTTGATCTCGCCAACGCCTAACTCGTTCAATACACGTCAATTACACGTCAAACATCCACTAACTCGTATCAATTACGCGTATAATTATTGATTCGTGGTCAAACTTTCCAATTATACAACCTGGACCTAGACATTATAGATTGAACGTTGCTGGACAATCACAACTCGCCATTACATCTTTCTAAACCTCCAATTCATCACAATTAACCTCTGTTCTTGAATCCTTGTTCGAGCTTTGACTTCGGCATTGACTCGGCAATTATAATCGAAACAACTGTGTAAGTTTAATTTTTTTGGTGGGTTTTGATCATCGGCATCCACACATCAAAAGCCCTAAGATTAATCAGGTTATTGATGTGTGGATTGTTCAATTGGAAAATTAGGGCTCGCACATTTGAAATTTGGGGAAGAACACTTTTTATTGTTGATATTTATTTTAAATAAATAGCTACCAAACACAACCACTAGGCTAGACCAGGTGGTTGTGTCTGGTGCTCGCCTTCTCAGCCACGCGGGTTCGAGTCCCGGGTGTGGCATCCTTTTTCATGCTTTTGTTTTATTTTTCAAAAACAATCAAAATTAATCTTATATTATTTATAATTTTATAAATTCATTTTAAATTATTAAAACTCTTTTAATAATTCTAAAAAAATTATTTTTTATAATCTGATAAAAAACTTTCACTCACAATTTTTAATTTCAAAAATTTATTTATTTAATATATATAATAAATAAATCAAGTTTATTCCATTTTGTTTATAAATTTCTATAAAAATATCAAAACGATCTTATAAATTTCCACAAAAATTATTCTAAGTTTTTATAACAATATACTTTTCTGAAATGATTTTTATTTCTGAAAAATCATTTATTTAATATTTTTAACCAATTTTTGTTGGTTTTAATAATAATTAAATCATAATAAATCCAATTTTTAATATTTTTGCACCAAAATTTTATATAAATTATTTCTGATTATTTGGAACAGAAATATAATTTTTAAACTTATAATTCTTAAATTTTAATATTTTTAAATATTAAAGTTAAATTTTGACAATTTGTTATAAATAGAATTAATATTCTATTTTAAAGAAAATAATTTTGTAAAAAATATTTTTACACTTTAAACACATTATTGTGACTATCTTAAATTTAAATTTCATAAAAAGAATTTTTGTTTATTTATTTACAAAAATTCTCTCAATTATCAAACAATTTTAATATTAATCTAACGAGCATTTATCCCCAGATTCGAAGCCCTAGAAACTTATACATTTGTAGACTTGATAGACTTAGACATATTTATTACCTTATTATAGGGTGATACTTGATACATTTGGGCAACACCATTATTCAATTTTTCAACAGTTATAACATTTTGCTAAGGTGAGTTTTACATAGCCCCTTTTCTATTTATCACCATTTTTGGGGTGAAACATGTTACAACATCATTTATGCAATTCAATCATCAATGTGTCTATGTGTATTTCTATGTTGCATTATGTCTTGAACATGACTAGGGTAAGCACAATTCTAGCATAAACATTCATCAGCCAAACGGTATACATTGATAGATCTATTGGACTGACAATCCCACCCGAATACGTGCCTCCTACAAAGGTTGCGTGGGTGTTTGTTACTGCAATATAAACGAGTGAACCATGAGCGTATGGGATGTACCACAATACAACAGTCACAAGGTTGATTATGCGCTCGATTTACTTCTAGTATGTTTTCGCATATGGACTAGATTGCCATGACACATGAATTGCACAACAATTTTATTCGATTATCAAAACCTATGTAATTCTCAACAACTTTTGTTGACCCAAAATATTTTCAACTCAACATGTTTCAGGTTCTAGTTGCTTGAAGATTTGAATTGATGCTTGAAGATGTTTGCATAGTTTAATTCTGTTTGATGTACAAATTCTTAGAACAATTGTATGTAACGTATTTAAATTATTTAATGAAATTTATTATTCACCATGAGCTACTGAACAATCATCAATACGTGACATCCCGATGTTTCCGCCATCGGTTGGGGTGTTACACCAACAAGATGCAACGTTTGGTTCTTCAAAAAAATGAGCTTGATCATCATTCCATGCTCCTGGTGGATCACCAAGGGCCAAACACGATAACAAACCCGAGCAAGCACGTTAGTTTAATCAAAAAGTGGGACAAAACAACAAACAAAACAACCAGGGAGGATCGCGTCGTAGCTTACGGCCATTAAGCCGTAAGCTACGGTTGGTTCATTGTGGCTGTCGAGGCTCACCGTAGCCTATGGCCTACAGGCTGTAGGTTACGGTTTATGGTTTCTGCCCTTATGGGTTGGGTAGGCTATAGCCTACAGTCTGGGACCGTAGGTTACGGTCTTATGCTGTTGTTGTGCCCTGTTTTTCATACTTTATCATGTCTAGTTCCACTCTTTTGACCTACAATGGCTTGAAAATTCAAAGGACATCTATTCAATGTCGAATCACATTATTTTCAACGTATTCAATCACAATCAAAACACCATAACTCGGTTTATTCATATGTCCCTATAATCAATCATATATATGAGTTTTACTTGACCCGTTTAGAAGTGTTCGCCTAATACCAAGACCAAGGCTGGACATAGACTCATCTATAGACATAATCAAGGTTCATATTTGGGAATTTATCCACCATCCCTTTCATAGCAAAGCTAAGCTTACTCATGGTGTGCTTAGACTAACTTATGCGTATAGATGGTAACAAGAACTTGTCTAGCTATTTCCATATTCCCATTCATGATATTTTCCTCAACTGACTCATGACCCGATTGGATTTAGCCCCTCATCACTAGAGGTGGCTTTCAAGGTTTTTCTTTGGGAAATATGCCGTTGTGGCGTTACTTTAGCGTCTATGACCCCGTGGACCATTTATGTGCGGTTTATGATACCAGGTCTATATTGCCCATTGCATAGCGAATTCACCGGTCATGTATCACTTTGGGACTTAGATGGTTCGCGTGTTAATGTCACAAGAATGTAATTACAAGATTTGAGTCTTAGGAGGACTTACCTTTAAGCGTGCTCTTTCCCACGAAATTGCCTTAATCCTTGACCGTCCGAGGTCTCGCCTTTGTTACCTAGAGATTGGGTTGATCATATAGGTTATTAGAAACAACCTTGGGCAAGTGTGCATATGATCATTTAACCTCCTATCAATTTCATCGAATCATATATATTTAACAAGTTTTGCATCAAGGACGCTCACTGGGGCATTTCATCAAACACCTAAGGGTGACATCTTACAAATAACATCAATTGATCTTCTAAGCCATAAGGATTATATCCAACCCAATTTCTAAGGCTTGCATTGTTCGATTAACAACAAAATCATCATCTAACATAATCTACATATTTCAAACACACACAAAATTGCCAAGTATTCAAGGTTTCATATACAACCCAAGAAACCTACCAAGTTCATACCATGAACTTCCATGTTTTCTGATCTAGGCCTATATTATCATGATATCCCCAAATTTTATTTCGATTTAAGGCTCTCTTGCACAAGAGACGCCTTTTCTAACTAACAATATATCAAAATCATAAGTTCATGGAATCCACAATCGTTACAATAATCTATAAATGTGAAACCTGTCGAATTTCCAGGTCAAGATCCGTACACACACTCACAATTATGTCATTTTTAGTTATGCATTAGACATTTTTACAGTAACTATGTCATCCCGAGTCTAGCAAACCGAAATAGTTTCTAGAATTCATTACATTTTCCATTTACGCATGCAACACCCGATTAATCCAAAACAATTGGCAATGAACAATCAAGACAATCACACCTCAACAGAAAACAATCGAATGCCCGATTATCACGTACAAACAAAATAGGATTACACGTGTCAATACATTGAGTGTGATCCTTGATCAATCCAAATCAAAAACATATGTAATGTGTGCTATTTCACAATTCCAACATATGTTTAAACATGATTTACACATGGCATCTATGGTAACAAACCATATTATCTTTAAACATGTGTAATCAACATCCAAATCATAAGAATATACAAATAAACACATATCAAATCGGTTTTCACATGTGTATAGACTCATTAAAAATCAAAATGCATATTATATATACATACACATATGTATAATCGGCCTATACATATATATGTTTATAACCAAGACAAAACAAATATCATATATATATATATATATATATATAACACTCACACGATTTGTATATGTATGTATTGACATGTGTATTGTTCAAAATGTATGTGCGTGTAAGGATCGATTAACAACAAAGAATGATCAAACAAGTTAGTTTTAGGTGCGGAAACCCTAAAACTATCACAAAATAATAGTCAAACAGATTAAAACACACAGATCATCATTTTCAAAAGTTTTCATTAATTAATCACTCGATTACACGTTGAAATATGATTACAATCAAGGTATGAACGATAAACGAGTTAAACAAAACACTAGAGAGAGTTTCTGAAAGTGGAGGGAATAATAATGACCAAAAGTTACATTCAAAAATCAAACTTGTCTCTTTATAGACTGCACATTCGCCAAAATTGATTGTGCGAATGTGCAGGTTCGCCCAAATCATCTGGTCGAACCAAGTTATACAATAAACTAAAATCACATTCGACCACAGTGTCTTCCTTCGCACCTTCTATCTTCCTTCGTACCTACAAAATTGCTCCTTCGCACCTTCGAATTCTCTCCTTCGCACCAACGACATTTACCAAAACATTTGTATTGTTCAATCCGAAGCATTAGTCGCACTTTTGCATCTACAAACTCCCCCTCGACTATTGCTTGGATTGTTGTCGTCGTTGTTCGTCCATTCTAATGTTCATCAGTCTGATGTGTCGTTGAATCTTCTGTTCTTTCGTCATCACCGGTTCATGAAATTGCTTTTGCTTCTTCGTTTTCAGCTCAGGCACCTTTTGCTTCTCAACAAACTTTCCCAGCTTCTCACCATAGTCACATCCAGCATTGATATCATATGCAAAGCACAGAAATACCACACGTTGGTACTTTCCTGCTTGCTCAGCATCTTTCGCATCTGAATAGATCGGATTGTAGAACAACATGATAATATCCTCATGTGAACAGTTTATCAACCACATGGGATCAAAGATGTGTACTTTCTTGTAGTTCGTCTCTCCGTCTTTCAACACAATCACGGCCTCTGCAATCTTCCAATCATAATACCACCAGATGAAATCTTTGGCGAAGTGGTGTGGGATAGGCAACAAAGGAATCTTTTTCAACACTCGCGGTGGTTTGTACTTTAACGTCACCTTGGGCATACCAGTAATCTGATCAATATCCTTCTTGTGAACAATTCGTTTAGGATATTGTGGTTTAAACAAGTCCCACTTGGTTCGGCTTTCTCAAGTCATTTTCTCAGCAAAGTAGGTAATCTGACTATTTGACGCTCCCGTTAAACGGTGACGACAAATATCACGGATTGCCCAATAAGGAAGAGTCTTCAAGTGATGAAACTTGTCGAAATACAAGATCCCCTTCTCCCACTTTACTGCAAAGCATCTCAATTCTTTAACAAACTTCCATGCCAATGCACGACCTTTGAAAATACCATTATGAAGTTTGTAAAAGCTTCCTTGAATATCAGCTTTCGGACGATTGTTTTCTTTTTCTTTTAACTTTCTCAAGAATTCTTTCAAACTCTCCGACTGCTCGAACCGTGGTTTGTCATGCCCTTTAAAGATTTCGTCTTCAAACGCTTTACTCTTCTCCTTCGCTAGTTTCTCGGCATGGTTTAGCAATTCATCTGAGAAGGAAAATCCACAATCTTGATTAGTCTTAAAGTATTGTGGATACTCCTCACTCGTAATATCTTCCATTTCAACTTCCTCAAACGCATGAACATCATGATCATCAGAATGATTTCCAGCTTCTTTCTCAGGTATCTTTGGAATAAAATTGTCTGCAAGTAACTCTTCCAAAGTCTTTCCTACTTGCTTTGCTAAACCTTCAAGGATTTCTTTTGAAATTGCCGCAGAAACTTCCCCATCTTCAAGATCAGGGTCATCAAACTCCAACTCGAATAGTTTATTGTTCGATTCAAATATCTCTGGAAATCTGCTAGTCATGTCGATCGTCCAGATTCGATCAGTGAGCATCTGGCGATACTTGTTCTTATCATCTTCAGACAATGACTGCAATTTCTCATTCCAGAATATATCATCATCAACATTCTCTCCAGGAGCCTTAGAGCTCGATTCACCACCCTTATCTGAGTCACGCTTCTCGTATGTAAACTTGTCAGCGTCATCATCATCATCATCACTACTATCATCAAAAGCAGAGCCGTTTCCATCACTAGAACCATCATCTGAACCTCCATCATCCTTATCATCTTTCTTCTTCTTCTTTGTATCGTTTCCTGCATCTTCATCAAGTTCATCATCTTCTTCTTCATCAGATAGTTCATAATCAGCCTGTTCTTCTTCTCTTTCCTTTTCTCCTTCACCAGCTTGAAGTTGAGGAGCTTGAGAGTACAAGTTCTTGATCAGATCATCCATATGCTTGTTACTCTTCTTCAACTGTTTGTTCTCCTCCTTCAAGACTATGATTCTCCTGGTGTTTCGTTGCTCATGCTTCAGCAACTTCTTATTTTCTCTTTTTAATCTCTTAATCGTTTTCTTCAAAGTTTCATTATCATCTGCTGATGTGACTACGACCTCCAACATCTTCTTATCATTCGACTTTAACTGCTCGATCTCAGTTTGTTGTTTGTTGATAAGATTCATCATCTCTGACAATCTCTGATTCACAACACTCATAATATCACTATCCACCGAAACTTTCGTCTTCTTTGGTGGTTCAACAACATCAAGCAGTTTGCCTTTTCTGATCTTTTTGAGCACGTTATCCAATGCCTCATTAACCTCATCCATAGGCATTTCTTCAGTCTGTGGTGTGCTCGATGTTGTCGTAGTCTTTTGCTTCTTTTGAGCTGGTGCAATAACCGGTGACTTAGAACTTGTAGCCAGTGGTAGTTTCTTACCAGCTATCAACGATTCAATCTCTTTCTTTCTCTTGATACTCGGCTTCTCCTGTTTCTTCTTTTCTTTCCTAGCTGCTTGCACAGGAGAACCAATAAACGTCTCATCTACATTCAAACCCAACTCTTCTTCATCAACAGGAATAGGACTTTTGTTCCCTTGATCTTCAACGTTCTGGGTAGCAGATGCACCAGCCTCAGTGGCCTTGGGCATGGTTGTCTCTACCGTTTCAGCATCTGAATTCCAACGTTCATCCTCTAGCGTCTCTTCTGAATCAATAGACGCTTCATCAACTAAATGTAATCCCTTTTTCGCCATCGTCTTGTTTCTTCTTTGCGTGCTTTTCTTCTTCTCAGGTTCAGAAACCTCTATCCTTATCTCCTGTTTCTTTGTCTTTCCACTCTTTGCGCCGACATTCACAACTTGTCTTTTGCATTTAGCATCAGGATCAACATGATGTAACGGATAATCAGGATCAGAATCACTGTTTACATTCCTCACAAGCCCTTCACCCGGATCTGTATAATCGACTCTAGCTAGGTATCCAAATAAACGTCTTACTGGAGGACGTTCATCAACTGACAATCCCTTATATGCTTTCATCCTAGCGAGTGTATTCAGCGACATATGTTCCTGAACAACAATGTGCTTAGGATCTCTTTTCAGCTCCTTATACTTGTGATCAAATATCATTTGGAGGAAACGAGGATAAAGTAGAAACTTAAGATTCCTCGTGCCGTTCACAGGCTCTAGTAAATGAGACATCAGCATGCCTGAGACATTGAACGGTTTGTTCAATACTAAAGCAACCATCATAGAACTGATGCTCTTCCTCATCAAATCATATCCTCCAGCTGCAGATCCGAATACATGAATCAGAACATGTGCCAGATATTTAAATTGAGGGCACTGTTTTCCCTTATGCAATGAACCGTCAGTGATTGGTCCATTGTATTTCATTCTGAGGAAGCACTTTCGCTGATCCATAAAAGTAAACTCCTTTGGATCTGTCGGCTCATCATTCAAGTTCAACGCTTCTCTCAGATCTTCTTCACAAACAATGACTCTTTGTCCTTGAATCTTGCTCGTCAAACACGATTAGCCTAGGAAAAACTGCATTTCTCCCATTGCACTCATTTCGAACTTTTCCTGCATAACTTTTTCAAATTCCCTGCACAGAAGTTCGTTAGTTGACCCGAAAATAATATCATCAACATAAATTTGTACAAGAAGCAAATCATCTCCTGCTCGTTTCGTGAACAGTGTGTAGTCTACCAGTCCGCGTTTGAATCCTTTCGAGAGAAGATACGTGCTCAGCTCCTCATACCATTGTCTCGGAGCCTGGTGCAACCCGTAGAGAGCTTTGTTCAATACATAAACCTTATCCCGGTGAATAGGGTCCTCAAAGCCTGGCGGTTGACCTACGTAAACTTCCTCTTTGACCACACCGTAAAGAAATGCGCTCTTTACATCCATCTGATACACCTTAAATTTCTTCCATGATGCAAACGCTAGGAACATTCGGATAGCTTCCAAGCGTGCAACCGGTGCATAGATTTCATTGTAGTCGATTCCCTCAACCTGATGAAAACCTTGAACGGCCAAACGAGCTTTGTTTCGCACTATGACTCCTCTGTCATCCTTCTTGCTCTTAAACACCCATTTGGTTCCAATTTTCTTTCTTCCAGGGGGCAAGTTTGTCAGTGTCCATACACCAAGTTTCTGGAATTGTAATAACACCTCCTGCATTGCTTCCACCCAGGCATCATCCAAAAGAGCATCCTTGTAAGTTCGCGGCTCGACCTGCGAAACATAACAAGCAAACGACCAGTCATTTTGAAAACCAGATTTTTGTATTTTTGGCATATAAAGCAAGGTTGCCAATATTTTCTGGTGCTTGAGCATTTCTCAGCTGCCCTCTTGTCATCACACTGCTACCAGGATCACCAATAACCTGTTCAAGCGGGTGTATCCGATGTATCCGAGATTCCGGATAATCAGGTACTTGTACTCCCGTTTGAGTTGTCAAATTCTCTGTAGAAACCAGATCATTACCCACAGTCGATGTTGAAGCATCAGTATTAGATGGGTTCACTGGTGGTGTCACTGTAGCATTGTCCAGAATAGCTTCACTTGTTGCATCATCTTCATCTTCTGATTTTGATGAATTAAGCGTTGTAGAAGCCTCTTGGAACACCTCTTCTTGCATCACAGGAGCAGTGGTATCATTAGAAGCTGCTTGGGGGTTTACCGTGATCGGACGCACTAACGGTGAAATTACGGCGTTTTCGACCTCGTAATATAAGCGAAGTACAGCTTCTTCAACCATGTTATCTAGATTGAATGATTCAAAGAAGTCTTTGTAATCAAACATCCAATCTGGTCCTCCACCCTGTGCATTTTGTGTGTATCTTTGAACTTCGACATTATTCCACTCCTCGACTTTTCTAGTTCTTTTGTTGAATACCCTTTTTAATGGGGTTGCATATCCAACAAAATAACCTTCTTCAGCCTTTGGTGCGAACTTCTCCGAAGGATTCAGCATTGTACACGGGGCACCAAATGGTTCTAGATACTCCAGATTCGGCTTGCGTCGGTTCAACAGCTCATAAGAAGTCTTGCCAAACTTCTTCACTGTCAAAACACGGTTAAGAGTATAACATGTCGCGTAAATAGCTTCATTCCAGAACATGGCTAGAAGATTTGAATCCGCAAGCATAGTTCTCGCCGTCTCTATTAGAGTCCTGTTCTTTCTCTCTGCGACACCGTTCTGCTGGGGTGTGTACGGAGCGCTATATTCATGATGAATTCCCTTGTTTGCACAAAGATCCTCCATCTGAGCGTTTTTGAACTCCGTCCCATTGTCACTCCGGATTCGTTTGATCTTCAGACCATATATATTTTCCAGACGTGTAAACAGAACCTTCAGATTGTCAAAAGTGTCGCTTTTCTGATGCAAGCACATTACCCATGAAAATCTTGAATAATCATCAGTCACCACAAGACAGTACAACTCCCCTGCATGACTTTTACGTCTGACTGGACCGAATAAGTCCATATGCAAACGTTCAAGTGGCAGCTCCACGGAATTGACTTTCTTTGGTCTATGGGATTGTTTGTGCTGCTTTCCCTTTTTGCAACTAACACACTTGTCATTCAAATGGAAGTGTTTTACGTTAACTCCCGTGACAAGTTCATTCTTCACTAACTGGTTCATCTTTCTCAAATGGATGTGTCCCATTCTCCTGTGCCACATAATCGATTCTTTTTCTGTAGCCTTAGAGAGGAAACACGTGACTTGGCCATGGGTGGTCATTGCTTTGGACATATCAAGAATATACAAGTTGTTTACTCTCGGTGCCTTCAGCATCACCCACTCTTTCGGAAGCTCAAACCCAGGTTTCAAGATATAACAGGATTTGTCATCAAAATACACAGAAAATTGTTTATCACAAATTTGACTAACACTGAGCATATTGTAATCTATCTGTTTCACGTATGATATCCGCTCAAATGTTACGACCCCAATGCTTACACTACCCTCCATCGTAATGTAGCCTCCCTTATTACCAGCAAATGCCACATAACCTCCGTTAATGTTTTTGATATCAAAGAGTAGCGTGAGGTCCCCTGTCATGTGACCAGAAGCTCCACTGTCAACAATCCATAGGCTGCTAACAGGGCCAGCTGGAGCTCCCTGCACATATAAAGTAGAGCAGTTAGATCTTTCGGGGGACCCAAGCCTGTTTGGTCTTGGGTCTTTGAACGGGTTGTTTCAAAGAGTCTTTCGATTCACAAACATCTTGGGTTAATTCAACCCCTTTCTTCTCACTCACAATTTTCTTTTTCTCATTCTTCTCATTCTGTGAAGTAGAGGCTCCTTCAGATTCCTTAGATGACCAAGAATTGCTCAGATCTTTTCAAGATCCGGATATGAAATTTTGAAGTCTCAGTCGGTTTCTTTACTTCATCTTTAAAAGCAACCTTCTTGGTTACCTTCTCTGATTTAACAGAGACAGGTCCAACTGCTTGTTTTCCATTAGGTTTAGGAGCAACCGTTTTGTTATCAGCAGTTGAGTTCATCACAGGTTTCTTAGCAGATTTTTCAGTGGTTATCCGGTTGCGTTTATCATACGTCATCGGACGGTTTTCCCTCTTGTTGTAAAAATTGTTTTGATTATTATAAGATTCTTGCTGAGGGAAATACCGTCTTTGTGGATAACCGTAGTTGTCAACCGGATAATCATGATATTGCCTCATCTCCACCTCGTGCCTTTTGTGTCGTACGTACGGGCAGGCGGCAAGTAAATGTCCCCGTTCCCCGCACTTATACACGCACGGTATTCCTCATAGTTTTCTTTGATCGGCGACTTGGAAAAGCTAGCAATGGGATATCGATCGACCATGCATTGTTTCCTTAAACTCTCAGGAGCTAGGTCCTTCGAGTAAGTCGGTTCAATAAAACTATTTGCTTTATCAACTGGCAAAACAAATTGTGTGACATTGACCTTGGCATCTTTATCCGAATAAATTTTATCTAAAATTTCTTGAGGAATGTCATTGGTCTTTCAAATTTTGGAAACCAAATCGTACTTTCCTGCCAGATCTTTTCGATTTTTGAATAATTGACAAACTTAATCGGATATTCATCATCGGATAAAATCTTATCGGAGCCTTGCATCCGATAGAAGATTTTGACAGGTTTGTCACACGATTCGTTGCTCATTTCATTGGTTTTCTCAGATTTAAGCTCATTTTTCTTTTCAACCGGTTTCACCACATTTTTCTCAGATTTAGTTTCATTTTTCTTTTCTACCGGTTTTCTCACATTTTTCTCAAATTTCTTTACCTCTTTCTTTTCAAAACTCTTGCCAACAGACTTTTCATTTTTCTTAACCACATTTTTACGATGAGCATTTGCCATTGGATGAATGATCTGAGACGGTGAGACTGGCTCAGTAGTGATTATATGATTTTCATCAGGGATATCACTTTCATTTTCAACCGTCTCAGATGGTTCATCTTCTTCATCTGAATCATCAGCAGCGACCACTCCCTCATTATTTCCCAGTACTGGTCTCACATCAGAATACGGATCCCCGACACTGGAAGTGTTAGGCTCGTTTTCTGATGTGGAGTCAGAATTGACTAAAGTCTCCGGTGGTATTGCATGTAAGTTGTGGTTCTCAAACAATACCGGAGATGGGACCGCCTTATAGTTTGCACTATTCGACTGTGAGGGTTCTTCTATGATATGGTCAACTACATATGCGATGTGCTTGTAACTCTCTAACTTCTTGTTTATTTTTTCAGCAAAGCACTTGATGGTTGCCATTTCTAATTTAGTGTTTTCCATTTCATTGATGTAGTTATTAATGGCAAGTTGTTTAATTGACAATGTCTTTTTAAGTTCAGACACATCCTTTTTATATCTATCAAGAACTTTGTTGAAATCTTTTAAATCTTTTTGATAAATCTGACAGTTGAGTTTGGCACTCTCAAGTTGGACCTTGAGAAGCTTATTCTCATCTGTCAGTTTTTCAAAATCAGCACATTTATCGCATTTAACACACACTTGAGATTGAGTTTCAGAACTTACCGGTTTAGGAGGTTCTGTCATTGCCATCAAAGCGAAGTGAGCTTCCTTGCCTGCGAAGAATTTGGAGTAGTCAATCTTGGTGCATGCATCATCCACCATACATGACTTGCGGGTCATCAGGAAATCAGCTTCAGCTAGCAGTTGGTCAATGTCATCATCTAGTGAATTCACACTAGCCTCTGAATCAGATTCACTCTCCATATCCGAGTAAGCTGAATCATAGTGGTCTCCAACATCCGTGACAGAATCAAGAATCATCCCAGATTTCTTGTCTTCACTCTCAGCAATCACATCCTCATTCACTTCCTCAATTTTCAACTCCGACACTTTTTCAATCACAACCTCCTCTTCAATCTCCTCATTCTCATCCAAACTCATCTGTTGTGCCACACAAGCCACGTTCCCAGCAGTAATCTCCTCCACCCCCAATTGCATACCCGTCCAATCAAAACCTTCATCCTTTTGGATCACAAGTGCTTGGTTTTGATTGTCAGTTTGGTTTTGGTTTTGAGTGTTAGGTGTAGAGATAGGAAAAATAGTTCGGTTTGGATTTTGTTGAGGTTGGTTTTGAGTTGTGGATTGTCTGGTGTTGGTATTTTGTTGACGGTTCTGATAATTGTTTTGGGGTTGAAAGCTTGAGATGTTAGGACTGTTGTATGACACTTGATTTTGGTTTTGGTTTTGGTTTTGGTTTTGTCTGTTTTGGTATGTTGAATTGAATGGGTTTCGATTACCTTGCTGTGCTGGCTGTGTGCACTCTCTTTTAAAGTGTCCCTTCTCACCACAATTGAAGCATGTAACTTTTGCTTTGTTGAATCCGTATGTGATGTTGGGAGAGGTTGAGAGATCAGTTATGCCAGTCTTCTGAATAAAGTCAGTGGCTCTCCTCATAATGCTTGCAAAAGCCCACTGAATGTCCATAAGCTCCATCTCCTCTTTGTCGATTTGAGCGTAGTCCTCATTGGTGAGATTGTTATTTCCAATTTGACTCGCTACCAAACCATTGTAAGAAGCAACCATAGCAGATACAAGAGCAACATGCTGTTGAGCAATTTCAACAGTCACATTGTTAAGATTCGAGGTCTCTAACACAATTGGGTTTTGACTTGATTGTGCTTGAGTGATCTGCATCTGATTCATGTGAGGAGGATATTGTTGTTGTTGTTGTTGAGGTTGACTTGATGTGTAGCATGCAGCTTGTTGTAATGGTGAAAAAGATGGAATTAAGTTTGGTGTTTGATAAGGTTGTTGTGTGTATGATGGTGTGTAGGATGAAGTTTGAGCAAGGTAGTTGATGGGTGCTTTTGTTGGTTCAACAACATTGGATACACATGCTATGTGAGGAGCAACATTAGAAGTGGTGCTTGAAGCAGAAAGAGAGTTAGATGTACCACTCACATACAGATCAGGATTCTGTGGAATCTGAGCTCTCTTAGCTTTTCTCTTTTCCTCCATCTCTTTGTTTTCCAGCTTTTGAATGAACTCGTTAATAGTCCAATACTGGTATGCATCCTTCTCCTTTAACACTTCGATGTGTTGGTTCCAGTATGGTGGTAAAGCATCAGCAAATTTATCTACTAATTCTGACATTGGTATGCTGATCTCATAGCTCGACAGTTCAGTGAGCAAATGGCAATACCGTGGAACCAACTCTTTTAGGGTCTCATTACCCATGTAACTGAAGTTTTCAAATTCCTTTCGAAGCTCTTCCATCCTCAGCTTCCTTGTCTTCTCATTTCCATCATGTCGATTTCTCAGCATATCCCATAATTGTTTGGATGTTGTACACGAACCAAACTGATGCAATAGATCAGTGTTGATCGCCTGGGATAGCTGAGAGAATGCCTTCTTCTCTATCGCAAACCTTTTCTTCTCATCATCCGCCAAATTCTCCAAAGGTATCGGTTCTCCAGTATTCTCCAGAATAGGAGCAACGTAACCCTTCACTATCATTTGCCATGCCTCGGCTCCCTCAAGTCCTTGTCCCTCAACATGGATCTTAAACTTCGTCTTCCATGTGTTGTACTCCTTCATGTCCATTAGCTTTGGTGGACGATTGCCGCTTCCAGAGGATAGATCATGAATAAGAGTGGATATGGCGTTGGTCGTCTGCGAATGAACTGCTGCTGTTGCGACTCCCCAATAGTTGTCAATTGGTTGTTGTAATGGTTGAACAACCTGCTGAGGAGCCGAACTAGTCATTGCCATATAATTGATTGGCTGTGATGGTTGACTAGTCTTCTGAGCTGCAACGGACCACGGATCTTGTGTTGTCTGCTGTTGTGGTGCTTGAGTAGGTCTAGGCGTTGTTGGGAAGTTCCACATCTTGTCCTGCAAACGCTTAAACACGAAAAGATTAAAAATGTTTTAAAACAGGATGCTCCTTCGTACAGTCGAACGTGCGAATGAGAAATAAATTTCTCCTTCGACCGTTTTTTATTGATACGAATGTGGACTGAAATAACAAAATCTCCTTCGACCGCTTTCGTCTCTCTTTCGACCGTTCTCCTGCTCCTTCGACCGTTCGATCAGGCGAAGGTGATACAACTGGGCGAATGAACAAAATAAGCAATCAAAGTCTTCTTTCGACCACTATAACACCTCCTTCGACCACAAAATCCCTCGTTCGACCCAAATAAATTCCACTTTCGACCAAACTCTCTCTTTCGACCCCTGAGATTTCAAAAACGGTTATTCTTTGAAAATCAGTTAATTTTGATCATGTTTATCAAATGTTGATGGATTTTGATGATCTAAATCAGGTTTTGAATCGGAATTGATTTGGAACAACTTTAATGAAGAGAATTATCCAATTTAACCTCGAAATCAAGTTGTAATCAATCAAAATCTTATCACATCAGTTTGTTCATTGAAAACAGAAACTTTTTGACCAAAATTGGGTCCAAATCAACTGAGAAACTATTAATTTGTGGTTGTTTGATCCAGAATAGCTCTGATACCACTTTGTATGTGCGTGTAAGGATCGATTAACAACAAAGAATGATCAAACAAGTTAGTTTTAGGTGCGGAAACCCTAAAACTATCACAAAATAATAGTCAAACAGATTAAAATACACAGATCATCATTTTCAAAAGTTTTCATTAATTAATCACTCGATTACACGTTGAAATATGATTACAATCAAGGTATGAACGATAAACGAGTTAAACAAAACACTAGAGAGAGTTTCTGAAAGTGGAGGGAATAATAATGACCAAAAGTTACATTCAAAAATCAAACTTGTCTATTTATAGACTGCACATTCGCCCAAATTGATTGTGCGAATGTGCAGGTTCGCCCAAATCATCTGGTCGAACCAAGTTATACAATAAACTAAAATCACATTCGACCACAGTGTCTTCCTTCGCACCTTCTATCTTCCTTCGTACCTACAAAATTGCTCCTTCGCACCTTCGAATTCTCTCCTTCGCACCAACGACATTTACCAAAACATTTGTATTGTTCAATCCGAAGCATTAGTCACACTTTTGCATCTACACAAAACTACCCTACATTTCCTACATACATACCTATGGCACACACATATATGTTTGTAAGTGTGATAGAGACAAGACAAACTAATATGTATGTATGTATGTATGTATGTATGAATACACACACGAACACATACATTTGTGTGATTGTGGATTGGGACAATTCTTACCATTCATATTATACACACGCATCATGTGATATATATGTACACACACTCACAACATTACAATCCAAAACACCAACCTCCATGATTTATACCAACATGGCAACACTGACACATACCTCCTTCCCAAGCCATTTTGACTTGCTAAAAATCTAACTCCACTTACCTAGGATCGGCTAGAATTGAGCCAAAGAAGGAACAAACCAAGTCACCCTACACTATAGTCAACTTCATTGATCAAAGTGAAAAACACATTTTTATACCCCAAGTTCTATGCATATTAAACTTCTACAATGATCACCTCTTTATGTGACACCCTAAACCGAATCAACTGAAAATATACAGCTGAAGTACCTACCGAAAAATTTCTTTCTTTATAAACAATATTGAATGTTGGGAAACCATATTTTTTTTCAATATATTAAAGGTGTTATGTAATTATCTTCTACTATTAGATTCAACACAAATGCCTCTATATTAGAAGTTATGCGACCGCGTATAATCCAGGTCCTCACTCGATCTTCAACCGTTCCTCGCTTATGTGGAAGATTCACCCCAATCTGCAATCACCACACAACCATATCATTAGTTCAGTAAGTGAATTCAATTAATAATTTGAATAGCATAGTAATAGACTCGCAAAGAAGCTAGATGATCATTTTAACTTGTCTCTGCAAGTTCGGACTCATACAAGTTACCATCTTGAATCCGATCTTTGGATTCTAGCCCTGAAATTCCAGGCATTCATCCTTTTCTAACATGCATCTTCATTGTCATTCACACAACAATGTGGTTAACAACATTGTCACACCCTCAAATTTCCACTGCGGGGTTTATAGCGTGAGGCGCGTGACATACTAGGATCCCATAGCCATAAGTCATAAGAACGATTCTAAATGTCCAAACCATTTAGTTCATTATTGAAAATCAAGTTTAACGTTTACCAAAAAGTTTAGTTAAGTTGCGGAAGCGTAAATCAAACATAACCGTTTAAGTTCATGCGCAAAACAACGCGCCCAAAATAAAACCTGTTAGGACAAAAAGGATTGGTGAAACCACTTTTGCAAACCTTAGTCTAATTCACTTTCTGTCAAAATACTCTAAGTATGGAACTGCTGAAGACAAGGAATCAAACTGCTGAAGAAGAGAATCAGAAGTACTGAAGAAGAAGTTATCAGAAGTTCTGAAGTTCAAACCAGACACTTCAACTGAAGAACTGCTGAAGACAAACTACTCATCAGTAGTTTGTCATTCATCAGTACTTATAGAAGATCTTTTCCACCGCCCTTGTATATCAGTAGTTTAGTATTATAGTATTTCTTTTTGCTTTATGTACAAGTTCCAAGACTGCAACTTGTTGCAACTTGTTTCTGAACTTGCTTTTTGGCAAGGTTCATGTATTTGTAAAGTCTATAAATAGAAGGATTCATCCTTCTGTTTTAGACATTGATTTTAATACAAGAAATCCTTCAACACTTATTATTGTTATATTTCCATTTCGTGTTTACTGAGAATCTGTCAAAGTATTTCATTCTCATTCAATACTTAGATTCTCAATAAACACTTCTCATTTATTGTTCTTGATTCCAGGGGGAGTAATAACTCCTGTTGACAAAGTGTAGCTATAAACTTATAAACATTCCGTTGTGCTAACACTCACAAAGAACTTGCTAAACACTTAAGTGTCTACTAGCAAGTTCAAACATAAAAGCAGCTTAAACACTGATCCAACAAAACCGTTGAATGTAAAGTAAAGTATAAGTTAAATAATGTTCACAACCCATGACACAATGATGCATGTCCTATCGTGCTCCGAACCTAGAGACTTGCAAAAGCATGCTAGCGTGTGTCAACATAAAGTCGGTGAGTTCACAAAGTAAGGTAAGTAAAAGTGTAGGTTTCCCAAACCAAGAAACAGTAGTTACGTTTCCCAAACCCAAAAGTAGTAATCAACAACCAAAACCAAGAACCAAGTACCACTAGTTCAGCGTATGCCAAGGGTAGCTAACCCATTCATGATAACTAAACAAGGATATACCGAATTGCTATTTGAACGATGCACTCGCCCCGCGAGCTGGTTTTTGCCTCCCATCATTGCCTATCAATAATGATAAAGTCTAAGGTCTTAGTTCACGCCCGGCTCCCAGCACGGTGTGAGGTTTGTCAAACCTAATAGCACTATCAACTAGTAACCCACTTGCCATAACCCGGCAACTCATTCGGTAAATAGTGAAGGACTTTCGTGATAGAGTGCAGTTTAGTTCATCAAGGACAAAAGATGTGAAACTAGTAAAATGCGATTCCTCCCAGGAATCAGTGTATCTCAACCCGAGATAGAATAAGCAAAACCCAATTCCTCCCCAGAATCAATCCATCCCAAAACCCGGAACAAAACAGTAGTCCAAACCTGGGCTAGTAAAGTTAAGTAAGTTGTATCCCCTACAGTTTGCACATAGTTTCACAGAGTTTCATAGAAGCACGTAATTGCAATCAATTAATTCACAAATATCTAATTTCACCGTTCACTAACGTCTGAGGTTCACTACTCATGTATATAGTCTGGTAATTCCCCGAATTACCACTTCATGCAGTTATTAACCTATAACTGTGCGACGTGTGACTTAACTAGCTAACCCTAGTTAAGTAGAATGCATAGAATGTAACTAGAGTTCAGTTAAAGTGAGAACATGAAATTGCGGGGTATCACAAACATTAACAATACATACGTACGTATACACGATTTCCATGACTGCATTTCCATGTCCCACCCTCATATCTTCCTATATATTCTTACTAAGACCAATTATGAAGTTTTGTGATCCCATTAACAAATCTCTACATAACATCCAAATTACATACTTGTGTGATAAACAATCTTGAACTCACGTCATGCGAAGGCTCGAACCTTACCTCTTTGTGTGACACAACATGTCAAACTTTAAGTTAACAAGAGTTGAAAACACATGTTACAACTACCAGCGAAAAACAAAACGAAATTGGGGTGGGGCGCAAGTTGGTGCACACCAGCGCAAGGTGCGCTGACGTGCTCCCACCTTGCGCCTTTGACCGGTTTTGCTACTAACTTTTGGGGTTTTGCACAAAATCAAAGATATTGATACCCCAAAGCAATATACACTTAATCTTAGCCTTTTTGAAGCCTCAAAGAACAGATTTGTCGTTCCATTCGGTTTCTAACATTCATAATTATTTAGCCATATATGCGAGTCCATTTCGACCCGCTAAGAGGTTTTAGGCACGACGCCTAATGGCTTCCCATTCGTCTACTCCTTTAACTTATGTGTAACACCCCGTTTTGTGAGCAAATAAAATTATGAAATGTATATTGTTGAGTAACGACTAGCATGATTATTTGACATATAAGATCTAGTCGAGCCGTTAGTATTATAAGATACCGTTTACTAATAATAATAAAATATATTATATATTATATTTAAACCCCACTCCGTTTTTAATGAAATTTAGTTCAAAATGTAGAAAAAAATAAGCTCGTCTTAACAGTGTGGTTGTATTCGTATACATTAAAACTTATAAGGGAAAAAAACTAGTTAAGTAGCTTAAACTAATTATACTAAATATAGTAATATAATATAAATAATTATAAATTTCTTTTGTACGTGGCTGTATATGTAAAGTAGGGATGTATACGTGTGTATATATACTTTGTAATGTGTGCATATACGTGTAGCATGTGGATTACATGAAGTGGAGTACTTCATGGTTAAGATACTATTTATGAAAACTTCACTTTGAAGTTTAATATGAAACCAACCGTATGAAGCATTAAGTTCTTATAAGTAGTAAGTTATGGCCAACTCCACCCACTGTCAACATTCTCATCACTAAATATCCTGATTATTTGGTTACACTTTGGGCATTAGTGTTAGTTTTGAAGCGCTAGAAAAGTGACTACACCATCTAGTCGTAAATATTATCCAGGTATAATCTCGTTTATGTTCAGTTTATCTATTGTTATTAGTAGTATTATTTTTAGGTATTACGATTATTATTAAAGGTGGGTATTGAGTAGCCTAGCATTGATTAGGTATGGACTGATCACCTATGCTTAAACAAGGTAGCGTTAACCAATATCCAACCATAATAATAACTAGTTAGGCTTGCCATTACCAAACATAGGAATTATATAACTGTTTCAGGACCTTGAGGTATTACCTGGTTGTACTATCAAGTATTGAGCAACTGTTAAGCACTATTAAACAGGTGAGTTATCATGACTTTTTCCAAAACTGTGACATATACTTGTATCATCAATTATAATCAATTATATATGAGTATCATGATTGTTTTTCCTAAAATTGTGATGGTTGTTTGTATGAATAATAGATGTGAGGTGAAGGAGGTGTTGAAACCATGTAAGGCCAATAACACACCCACACCTAAGTAATTAAATAGATGTGATGTATTATACATGCATGGGCATTGGGGTATTCTGGATCCATGGATTCATAATGAGGTATTGAGGCTGGGGAAACCGCGGTGAGCCTTCCCAGTATGGGTTGCCCAGTAGTAAAATACGCTCATAATAGGTAGTATGCCACCGTCTTGTATTGAGGCTGGGGAACCGCAATGAGCCTTCCCAGTATGGGTTGCCCAGTAGTAAAATACAATCATAATAGTAAGGCAGTATGCCACCGTCTTGTATTGAGGCTGGGGGAATTGCAGTGAGCCTTCCCAGTATGGGTTGCCCAGTAGTAAAATACAATCATAATAGTAAGGCAGTATGCCAGCCCAGTACGGGTATCTGTCTAATCTATAGGGTGTATGGGCTGTATACACATACCTAAAAAAGTAAAGGTGTATACTCTTAGATTATCAAAGTATTTGCCAACTCAAGTGTGTGTACTATAAATAAAATCAGTATTGTTGTTCATGATATTAAATAAATGTTTTCATACAACTATGCATGAGCTCACCAGCATAAGCTGACGTATTTTTAAATATATGTCGCAGGATTAGCAAGTTTACAAGAAAGGTTAAGATTCCGCTGCTAAGTCAGGTATCAACCGTGCATGATCACCCGGGTTTCGGGTGGGGTGTTACATTATGCTAAGTCAAAAACCTCATCCGATATAAATTACCATGTCCCGTTTGCCTCCTCTATATGCAACCAAGCATGGGTCAAGTCTATGGTTGACCCATTACCACGTTTCTTTCCTTGGCACAACTATACCTACTCTTTCAAGATTCCCATTCTACATGAACATATAATTCAATATCATAAATGCGTGTTAAGTTTGGGAATCACTTACCTCAAGTGCCCCCAAGTTCATGCTTGTTTACTTGCCTCATCTTGACCCATTAGCCTCCCATGCTTGAGTCCATCATTCCTATCCTTTCATGTCATCATATTCACGTCTCATTAAAATACAAGATCATTCGTCTTACAAATTACTCTAACACATAGTGTGCATCATATTATTTAAGCATAGTGTACACGCAACTAATGCATACTTCTTACCAAATCATACAATCAACTAAATTCCCACATGAATACTCTCTAAAACACAATCCTCATGTTAACCTACTATCGATTGTATCTATTATCACATTACTTTCATATTTGTCAAGTCTTGCTTACAAATTCACACATTATACTCATCTAGACATATCGTCAAACACTTGGTGTGCGTACAACATTTAAGGCGCATTGTACAAGTATTTTATGCCTACTTTCATAGCTCATAACATCAATCATCAATTCATCATATTCTTTACCTACATTAAATACCCTTCATTCAATAGATATCAAACATTGAAAATCATCAATTTCTTTTCAATATATTCAAAAATTTAACTAAGAATGATCTTGGGTTACACCAAGATCAACACCCATTTCCATCTTTATGAGATACCCTTCAATTCACTCAATTTAGATAAAATTAACACATAGAAGTTTCAAATCATTAGTTACAACTAACTTCTACAAGGATTCACATATCAACTATGTGTGAACCTTAATATGATAACATACAACAAATCCCTAGCCAAGAACCTATCATCAAGTGAACCCACTCAACATACCTTATGATTGTTACCACTAGATGGCTTGAAATCTTCAAACATGCAAGTAATTAACCTTAGCTTTGATCATGATTTGGGCTAAAGTGTAGAACTTGTTCTTGAGAGGATGAGTTCTCTTTTGCATGAGACCATTCACAATAACCAGGGGAATATCCCAATCCCTTTTTTCATCCACCAATTGAACTATCATTTTTAACAACTTTAGCCCTCCAAGTTTGGTATATTTCCTCTCTTGACTCAACTCTTCTTTTCTTTCTAATTGTTATATATTCTAAGTAAGTTAGGTACTTAGTTATTTTACCTCATGCCATAACACCTTAAAACATACTAATTAATTAAAGTTCGGGTTTTTGGGGCGTTACATGTAACGTTTCGTATTTTCATTTATTTTGTCATCATATTTATCTAATAAAATCCTATGAATCTCAACGTTTTAGCGTATTTTAAATTCTCGTAACATTATTTATCATATTAGATTCGATATAGTATAAAAAATATTGTCTTTATTTAAAAATGCTCTAAAAAAATATATGCTCAGGCCGGGACTCGAACCCGCGCCTGAGCCGGGTCAAGACTTAACACCACAAACACAAACAAACTGCACCAGCAACATGCTTAGGATAATATTGAAACCAATATTATTTAAACACACATGAGATTTCTAAGTCAAACCTGCAAGATTCAAAACCCAAAGTCAACTTATGAAGATCAATCAATTGATGCGTCTTTGATCCAAGAATGGAAACAATCTTGATTGACAGATCATTCGCGTGCTTTACACGTCCAATTACACTAAATCATTCCAAAAATTGATCGATTATACGCGTTTATTATTAAAGCCATAGTCAACGTTCCAATTCGTCGAGTATATCACTAATACTATAAATTGGACCCTCTCCCACAATCTAAGAGCACCGATAATCTGTTCCCCATCTTCAATTTCTGTTACTAACTCGTTTCTAATCAAGAATCGTTCGTTGTTTGACTTTACGGTTGACCCGTCGTTCGACCTCAGTTTCATCTTGTAAGTCTTGATTTTTACTTTGCTTTGGTTTGATTCATTCACATCATATGAACAATAACCCTAAACAATTTGGGGTTATTGTTTGGTAAATCGTGTGATTAAAGATCTAGGGTTCATAGGGTTTCTAATCAAGAATCGTTCGTTGTTTGACTTTACGGTTGACCCGTCGTTCGACCTCAGTTTCATCTTGTAAGTCTTGATTTTTACTTTGCTTTGGTTTGATTCATTCACATCATATGAACAATAACCCTAAAAAATTTGGGGTTATTGTTTGGTAAATCGTGTGATTAAAGATCTAGGGTTCATAAGGTATGTGATTTGGGGAAGATGACATTAACCTGTTATTGTATAAAACGTTTCTGCACCAAGTTGAAACACCATCAGATCTGTAGATCAGATGGTGTTCTGTTGTTTGTTAAGCATTCATACGGTTTGGGTCTTGGGTTCGATACCTTTCCCCAACATTTTTTTATATATAAGTAATCCTATTATAATTTGAATACACTATATAAAAATTTGAATCAGCATAAAACTTGTTCTCAGGGTCCAGACCAACTGGTCTGGACTTGTGATTTAAAACACTCAAATCAGGTCAGACCCGGGTTCAAGCCTCCCCAATAACATTTTTTTTAGTTATCTTTTCCATTATATTATTTTGGTTAATAACTTCTATAATATATTTTAAATGTCAAAAATGACTTATAAACTCTACAAATTTTATTTTATGATATATAACTAATAAACTTTATTGTATAAGTTTTATTAAATATTATTTAATATAACAAATTTTATTTATTTAATATATATATATTAAATATTACAAGTTTATTTATAAATAAATCAAAAATTCTAGAAATATCACTAAATGGTCTATCAAAATTCCACAAAAATTATTTTAGACTTACAAACTAATAAACTTTATAAAACTAAATTTTATTTTCGGAAAAATATTTATTGATTATTTTTAATCAATTTAATCTATTTTAATCATAATAAATTCATGATAAATTCATTTTCCATCATTTTGCACCAAAATTTCACATAAATTATTTTTATTAAACTAGATGAAAAATATAATTTTATAACCTGGAATTTATGAAATTTAATATTTTTGAATATTTTTAACATGTTTTGATTAATAAGTTATATTATACTTAATTATGAAAATAATTTTATAAAAAATATTTTCTCACTATAATATTTTAGTACAACCACTCTTGATCAAGATCTTGTGGAAACTCTTTTTATTTATTTATTTTCTTAATTTCTTTATTTATTATTTAACTAACAATTATTTTAAATCAAGTAATAAACGATCGTCAATCCCCAAATTTGGAACCCTAGAATACCTTTAGACTAAAAAAACTTAGACTTATTTTATTGCCTTGAACTTAGGGTAATACTTGGAATCATTTGTGCCACATTTAGACTATTTCAAAGGATTCAACACTTGTGCTAAGGTGAATTTACATAGCCCCTTTTTACTTTTTTACATTTTTGGGGTAAAACATGTTAAACGCTTATACTCAACATATACAATTCTATTACGTGCCTTGTGTGATATCTATGTTGCATTATGTCTTAAACAATACTTTGGTAAACACAATTAGACTCACGTAATCATTAACTCTGTACAAGCCAAGAATACACAATGATATATCTATTGAATTGACAACCCCACCCGGATACGTGATCCCCGGATATGGGAAACGTGGGTGATTGTTATCGAACATATAAACACAAACGAGTGAACCATATGAGTATGGGATGGACCACAATAAACATGTCACAAGGGTTGATTATGCAAACGCTTTACCTAGTAGTTTGTTTTCACATATGGACTAGAATTGCCATGACACTTGAATTGTACAACTTTTACATTCATGATACTCTACACAAAACCTATGTATTCTCACCAACTTTTGTTGACCCAAATATTTTCCAACTTTAACATGATTTAGGTTATAGCTTTGCTTGAAGATTAAAGTTAATGCTTGAAGATTTATATTTAGTGTTTCTCATTTGATGTACAAAATTCCTTGTAGAACAATTGTATGTAACTCATTTAATTGATTATTGAAACTTATTATTTACCATGAGCTACTGAACAATCGTCATTACGTGGCATCCCGATGTTTCCGCCATTGGTTAGGGTGTTACATTACACCTTCCCACCTTCACTCACTTTCTCTTTATCCCTCTTTCTCTCTCTCTCTCTCTCTCTCTCTCTCTCTCTCTCTCTCTCTCTCTCTCGTGTATATATTATGGGCCGATTGGCTAAAGGGATGTCACAAAAATCAAACAAACACTCCACAATACAACTCTCACCTCCTTCTTCCCTTTTCCTTGCTTTCGGCTGATAATAAACACCCCTCCCCTAGTTTCTTTTTCGATCGCAACTCCCAAACCAGCCATTAACAAGTGTTGTTCAAGTCATATCGTGGAAGGATTGGCTAGGAAATCGGCACATTCTTCTTGTTTTCTTTGAATTTAGCCGAGGTATGATAAGCCGAACCATACTACCTTCTAAGTTGTTATTTTGATCAATACAATATTCACCCGAACCCACGACACTCTAGCACACACAAACGCACAAGCACAATGTGTTAAGCTCAACTAAAACACTCAAAGTTTGTGACAAGCACATAATATATACACACACATATATCTATATATATAATGTATACATACATGCACTTACGTACGTAGATATACACATACATGCCCTCCAATACGCTTGTAAATGTATACGAGTGTGTATTGGGTCGAACAATACACATAAAACCCGTTTTTGAACTCAAACATACATATGTACAATTTCATAGTTTGTAAGAAACATATGTTAAAATCGGCTAAACGTGTGTTACCTGTCTTTTAACACAAAGAGTTCTAAAAACATGTGTTATGTCTAAATCTTTAATATATGTCGATACAAGGTACCATATGGTAACATGTGGTGATCCATGAAACTGGTTTTGACACGATTGGTTATTTTATGGATAAGAATAACGAAAGTAACAAGAGTTTTCAAGATAAACAAGTTACAACCGTACATCTTTTCAAAAGTACAAACAACAATATGTAATAATCGTCATGTGTATGGACATTAACACTATACACATAGTCCAAAGACATACAAATCGGGTGAAACAACTTGCATGGTAAATAACCAAGTACTCAAACTTAAGTTGTCCTTAATATTCTAGGGTACCTTCATACGGACACTAGCACATCAGACTCAGACCCACATTTACAGTCAAACACAAGGTGAGTTTTCACGGTCCCTTTTTACTATTTTCATACTTTTGGGAGAAAACATGCGTACAAGTTCAGTTACATTTTGACTATTATGTGAACATGAGACAATAAGGTTCAGAGTACTCATAAGCCCTCGTGTCATACATTTCACTGTAACCATTAGCTATGGACTTAGCCATGAAACACCGGAATAGATTTATTGGGTTGACACCCTCACTCTTGGTTAGTCGCTCTAACCGGATTGCAGCTATCAAGAGAGTGCTTGTATTTCATATTTATTCATTGTCTTTAGTATACAATGGGCGGGGCACAACACGTCAAGGTTTGGTTACGGGCTCATGCCAGTCACAAATTAATCATTGTCTTACCTAGGCAATGCTTCGGTCTACTATGATTTACATATCCATTCATCAAGACCCGTGAACTCACTAACTTTATTGTTAACACATTTTACTTGCATGTTTTTCAGGCAATTAAGCGAGTAGCATGGAACTTGGGGGGGGTTGGGCGCTGGCATCATGGGATATTTTGGAACCAGTCTTTTAGTTGAATGATTTTGAACTACATCATTTGAACTATAGTTTTACGACAATATTTTCTTTTGGAATGTTAAACATTAGTGTCCTTTAATATCTTTGAATTTATGAAATGTGATACTTTGCGTGACTCTTGTGCTTGAAAACCTTTCGAAGTCGCATCTCGTATTTCCGTCTAGTCGGGGTGTGACATATTTCCGTCTAATCGGGGTGTGACAACAAATTACCAATTTAAGAGAAATAAAAGGTTACCTAGATGATTAATAGGCCTTATATTGATCAGGATTTCATACATGCAGGGGCTAATCACTTGATCCTTGGCTGAATTGGGCTAATAGGTGACTCATGTAGCGTTTGGTATGCAGGAATGGGAGGCAGAATGGAATGGAGCATTACAATGGAATGGAAAAAAATGTGTGTGGTTGGTCAAGGTAATGGAATCACCCATTACCTCATCCATTCCATTCCCTCTAAAAACCCCAAAATTCATTACATGCATGGTCTTGTGTGTGTGTGTGTGGTATGTGTGTGTTTGGCGTGAGAAAGGAACCAGGGGAATGAGTTCCCTGGTTGTTTTCTAGTATCACACACATAACTTTGGCCATTTGGCATTTTTAGCCCCTCAAGTTAAGTTTCTAAAGTTAACACATTTAACAATATTATACAAGTTGGTTTTGCAATGGGTTTTTATCTTTTCTTATTTTATCTTATGCCCCGAAATCTTATTTAATAAAATATAGCATGTTATCGAATTTGAGGCGTTACTGATCAGAATAATTCTTTCATTTTATATGAATATTGCAAAATTCTTGAGGTATATAACTCCATTTTTAATAGACTATTATATTCATTCAATTCAATTTAAATATATTTAAATGTCATGATATTGAATAGTACATGGCCAATATTGTCATTTTCCCTTATCTTACAAAGGCTAGTTTTGTCATCCTCAATTTAAAGCCTTTTCTTGTTTCATCATCGGCCCATCACCACCGTCACAGTCACTATCACATGAAGGCATCACCCCAACACAACCGTCACACACCGTCATCATCACCAAGCAGCGAGAGAACAAGATATAAGCGGTGGAACCGATTACCAAGGTCACACCGCCACCACACTCACCATCACTGCCACAACTCACTATCACCGTCAAACGTTCACGATAAAGATAAAAAGAAAAAAGACATAAAGAGACATAAAATGGAGAGGGAAGATAGACATGGGTGTTGTCGACATCAAACCCTATGGGCCACAGATCAGTTCGGCAAAAGCACATGCAGTGGCACCATCTACCTTGGTGATGATGGCTATCATTGCCCGTCAATCATCCTCGATGGGGTTTGCCCCACCATCCCGGATGGCACATGAGTCGCTCTTGGTTCATAAGTAATGTCCTGCCTCATAAATCACCAACGCGTTTTGAGCTTAATTGGTTGTAGAGCACATGAAAACTCCACAGTTAAGCATGCTCAGGTAGGAGTAGTACTAGAATGGGTGACCTCCTGGGAAGTTTTCTCTCGGGAAATCAAGAACAAATTCGTGAACTTCTAGTGGGCAATATTGGATGATATTAGAGGCGGGGTGTTACAGATTGGTATTAGAGCCATGGTTATAGGGAATTAGCTTATTAAAATGCCTTTAACCTAGTCTATAACCAAGCTTACACACACGAGTCCTCTCGTGCATAGTTTACCTTATTTTTTCATATATTTTCATATTTTACTTTCGATTTATATGCTCATTCCTTATTGTATCATGTCCCTTCTGGTTTACATCTGGAAAGGGAGATATTTGTATTCCACAAATGAAACGGCATCACCAAGTTAGGAGTGGTATCCATACCTTGGTATTAGTTTCACTCCCAAACATGTTTTATATCTTTGAAGTAGATCTTTGAGATAGGAGTGACATCCACACCTCAAGGATTTAGTTCGATGTTTTGTTTTCAAAATATCTCAAAAGAAACTTCACCACTAAGCTACGAGTGATATCCTTATCTTAGTGACTAGTTTCACCCCATCGTATGTTTTGTGCATTTGAAATGCGTCTCTAAGTTAGGAATGATATCCACACCTCAATGACTTATTTCGATACCTCATTATATTTAAATCTCACCAAAGTTTTGGGACCACTAGTATGACTGGACAAGTGCAATCTGAAAGGGTGAACGCCTGTATCCTGGTTTTTTTTGTCTAAAGATGGCATTTCATACAAATCCTAATTAACCTGGCTCTGATACCAATCTTTAACACCCCAACCAATGGCGGAATCATCGAGGTGTCACATAGTGACGAATGTTGAAAAGCTCATGATACTAAAATGTAAAAATTTTATTTGAATAATTCAATTTTCTTACATGGATGAAATGGAAAATACAAGAGTCAAACAAAACATGAAATCGAAATAATTTATTGAAAACGAAACACTAAATTCCAAAGTCATGCAACTAGGATCAAACTGCACCTGAAACATATACAAAATAAGTTTGTCAACACATAAAATGTTGGTGAGCATTCCTAGTTTTAATACATATAGTAAATTTGAAAAATGTTATACAATTTAAGTGCAAAGCTAAAGTGTATTTATGTAAACTATGTATCATACAAATAAAAGAATTAAAATGAAAGCTAAGGGACACCCTATTCAGTTTAAAAGGATCCTACCATATTTGTTTGGAATCTTGAATATGAAAAAGAAAAGGAACAATTCAAGAAAGGAATGTCAATGCAACATCAAAAATAAATGCAAACGGGACAAATGCTAAGTACTAAAATTGGTGAAGCAAGTATGCTATAGACACTTAGGGGTGAGTGTAGTACCGAAATCGGTACTGAATGTACGGGTACCGAAAGTAGCGGTCCCGAAAATCGTCAAAATTGGGAACCGGTACTGAAAATGATCGATACTGTACCGGTATGATATGATATTTGAAGTAAAAAATCGGTAAAATTCCGGTAGCGTACCCAACCGATACCGATACCAAAAGTACCGATCCTGATAACTTCAAAACCTGGGTACCAAAAATCATTCAGTACGCCTGTATAGTACTTGTTTTCTTTCGGGATTTGGTACCGTTTGTTCATCCCTATAAACAATTGAAAAGGGGAACAATAACAAATGGAAATACAATTCAAGATTAACAAGGTAAATGAAGGTTGATTTTGAATTATTTGTAAAGTTGAGGATGTTTTTTATTACGTTTTATTAAAGTTGATTTATTTTACTTAATTGAATTGTAATGGGATTAGAGAAAACTAGGTTAGAGTCCCGTAGGGACCCACGGTTCACCCGAAAGTAAAATGAAAAAAAAAAGTAGGAAAATAAGAATTGTATTATGTAATTTGTTTTGGTTACTAAATGTTTGATAATGCAATATGTATGAATTTTGATGTTAAATGCAAAATGTCATCTAACAGTTTAATGTAACGAAATGATGGGTATATCGAGTAAGTAAACTTTAATTTGATAACTGCAAACTACATAGCATACTATCACAATATCACACATTACATCATTTGGGTAATATCTATATTCTAATCATAACTAAGCTTAAGATTAGAACACGTATCATTTAGTTGGGGCATAACGAACTTCAACCAATATCACACATTACATCATTTGGGTAATATCTATATTCTAATCATAACTAAGCTTAAGCATAGAACACTTATCATTTAGTTGGGGCTTAACGAACTTCAACCAATGGTCCATTTTCATTACTTCAATCAAAATTTTCCAAGTCTTGCTCATTGATAACTGATTTTTCACCTTCGAAGTTGTTATCATTGTCATCACGATCCTCGGAGTGCAACTCATTTTCAATAATTTATGAAAACCTCCACCATTGTATTCCATATTTGTGTTCTACATAAAATACAGTTGTTATAAAGATATGGATACGGTGATAAGTAAATCAAGAAACAATCCTTTACCCACTTACTTGAATGAGTAGCTTAAATTTTACATGTTATCTCTCCAATGGTTCAAACCTATTACATAGCTAAAAACAACTAATAAGAAAATGGGTCTAATGTCACATGATGTAATCAACCTCAGACCCATTTCAACATGTAGTCAAAAGGACCCATTGTACCCACACTTTAGGCAACTTTTGACATGTTACAAAATGCCGCCAAAAAAACGTCATTATTTAAACTGTGTAATATAGTACTTAACAATTAAAAATCTTAATAAATAACATCAAAATCATAATCAATCATTCAAATCAATGGCATTAAAATAATCTGCGTCTGAAATTGCCTTACCCATTATATACAAATTATTATTGACATCTTAAAATTAGCACACTTATTGAAATCAAGATGATGATTAACGTTTAGTGACAATTGATTAAAAGAAAGCCATAATATCAAAATGAAAGTCGGTCAACAATGTTAAAATAAAATTCGCAATATTAGTAACATCAATAAATAAGATTAAACATCCCAATAAATAACATCAAAATCATAATTAATCATTCAAATAAATGACATTAAAATCATCCGCGTCTCAAATTGTCTTACCCGTTATATACAAATTATTATTGACATCTTTAGTAATCATTATTAGTTGTGATTGAAGTAATATAATTCTTTAATAGAAAGTAACATTTTGAAAATTTATATTATTATTTAATTTCGTTGTTAAAATTGGTATGACGATTAAATGATTTTATTATTTGTTAAGGTTTATATAGTATTGTTGTATCTCGAACAATTCTGCAAAATCAGAAATAATATGCCTCGATAAACATGATCGAGTAGGAATATTTATTTATATATTTGAATTATAAAAAATGAAAGGATTATTAATTGATGTGAATTTGTCACCAACGGTTAAAATTAGCACAATCAAACTCAAAGACATAAAGTCAAAGAATTGACCTCCATCAAATTAACAAAAACGTAAAAGGTTTTTACTCAGATTGGGTAACAATATTAAAATTAAGGTTGTAATATTAGTAATAACATTGAAAATTATCTTGAATACATTATATATTTTAGGAAACTGTAATTAGATTTAAATTATATATATTATTAAAAGAATAATACAAGTGTAGGAAAATAAATGTACACTCCTATATTCGGATTATATTTAAATTATAAATTGTTAAATAGATTTAAATAAATGTTTAAAGGAAAGTCGTATATGTTTAAAAGAATATCGTTTCATGACAATTAATTAAAGGAAAGTCTTCGAATTATAAAAAAAATGAAAGGATTGGTAATTGACGTGAATTGGTCAACAACACTTAAAATTAGCACAATCAAACTCAAAGACATGTAGTCAAAGAATTGACCTACATCAATTTAACAAAAAACGTAAAAAAAATTTACTCAGATTCGGTTAACAATATTAAAATTAAGGTCGTAATATTAGTAATAGCAGTGAAAGTTATTTTGAGTACATTATATATTTTAGGAAACTGTTAAATATATTTAAATTATGTTTATTATTAAAAGAATAATAAAAGTGTAGGAAAATAAATGTACATTGTTATCTTCGGATTATATTTAAATTATAAACTGTTAAATAGATTTAACATTGTTAAATAGATTTGAATAAATGTTTGAAAGAAAGCCGTATATGTTTAAAAGAATACCGTTTCATGACAATTGATTAAAAGAAAGTTGTAACATCAAAATTAAAGTCGGTCAACAATATTAAAATGAATTTCGTAATATTAGTAATATCAATAAATAAGATTAAAAGTCTTAATAAATAACAACCAAATCATAATCAATCATTCAAATCAATGACATTAAAATCATTATAAATAACATTAAAACTCTTCATAAATAACATCAAAATCATAATTTAAATTTCAAAATCAATGACATCTTGTGGTGCAGCCTTAGTAACAAACATTTTATGCTGGATTGAACAATATTTGAAGACACAATATTCGCCAATGGAAGTATCTTCTGATTGAAGCAAATCAGGCCATCAAATCACAGTAAACCTTTACAAAAGCATTATGTATAGAAAATTTAGCATGTGTAACTAATTATAAAATAAGAATATTGTAAACATAAATGTTGAATATGCAAATAACAAACCTAGCGACTTGAGAAACAATTTCTGCATGTAATATTAGTATTAGTATTAGTTAGTATTAGTAATTATTAGTAATTACTAATATATTCGTAAAAATAGTAATAGAAAATTTTAGTTCGGTCAATAAGATATAAATGAGATACAAATTAAAAATCGTAATATTAATTTTAGTATTAGTAATATATTCGTAATTTAATTCGGCCAATTCGGTCAATAATAAATAAATGAGCTTAAAAATCGTAATATATAACATTAAATTCGGTCAATTATTATTAATGTCATTAAAACTCATAATAAATAACATTAAAAAAATGAATAAATCAAATTAATTGCAGGCAAAAAACCAATAATAATTCATAAAGATAGATTAAACATAATTTCGTTGTAATATTAATATAAATAAATGAGATTAAAAAATTGTAATAAATAACATTCAATTCGACCAATTATTATTAATGTCAATTAGTATTAGTAATATATTCGATCAACAATACTATATTTACAAATAGTAAAACTAAAATCGTAGTATTAGTATTAGTATTAGTATTAGTATTAGTATTAGTATTAGTATTAGTATTAGTATTAATAATTATTAGTAATTATTAATATATTCGTAAAAATAGTAATAGAAAATTTTAATTCAGTCAATAAGATATAAATGGGATTGAAATTAAAAATCGTAATATTACTTTTAGTATTAGTAATATGTTCATAATTTAATTCGGTCAATAAGAAATAAATGAGATTAAAATTAAAAATCATAATATTTGTATTAGTAATATATTCGTAAATTAGTTCGGTCAATAATAAATAAATGAGCTTAAAAATTGTAATATATAACATTAAATTCGGTCAATTATTATTAATGTCATTAAAACTCATAATAAATAGCATTAAAAAATGAATAAATCCTATTAATTGCATGCAAGACCAATAATAATTCGAACGAATAGTAAAATAAATAATATTAAACATAATTTCATAAAGATAGATTAAACATAATTTCATAGTAATATTAATATAAATAAATGAGATTAAAAAATCATAATAAATAACATTCAATTCGGTCAATTATTATTAACGGAAATAAATAACATTAATTCTAACATACTAAAAATACATTAAAAATTATTATATCTTATTAAACATAAATTCGAAAAAGTAATACAAATAAATGAAATTTAAAATTTTAATAAATAACATTAAATTCGGTCAATTATTATTAATGTCTCTAAATTATATTAAACGTCTTAATAAATAACATTAAAAATGAATAAATCTTATTAATTGCAATCAAGACTAATCGTAAACATAGTAATAAATAACATTAATTTCAGTCAATTATTATTAATGTAAATAAATAACAATCATTCAGATTCAAATTTCAGATTCAGTGACTTAAATTCGGTCAATTATTATTAATGTAAATAAATAATAATCATTCAGATTCAATGACATTAAATTCGGTCAATTATTACAATAATATTAAACATAATTTCGAAATAAATGAGAGTTATTAGACTATCCGTTGTGGCCCACCACCGGTTAGCCGCAAGCCACAAAACATTCCACGTGGCTAGCTGGATTCATAACATGGTTGAGCGAGAGCTGGCGCGAGCTACTAGCCGTTAGTGGGCTCGCGTGTGGTAGCGAGGTCAACTAGCCGTTGGCTAACAGCTAGTTGTCCTATTTAAATAAAAAAAAACTAATTTTTATTCACCAAACAAATCAAATACAATTATTCAATTAATCTACACTTCAAAAATCACGCAAACAAAAAATGGACTCGGAAGGGCAAAATTGCTATCAACCCGAAATGGATTTTTTGGATGAAGAGTATGATGTTACAACGACCGAAGTGGTGCAAGGGGTGGTGGTAGGGTCGGTGAATCGCCCAACCAAGATATTCGACCAAGGCGCCAAGTGACCCCTTGGACCAAAGAAGAGAAAATAGCCCTTTGTTGGGCTTGGGTTGAAGTATCAGAGGACCAAAAAGCGGGTATGTATTTTTTTTAAATATATATTTTTTTTTAAATATAAATATTTGATTTTTTAACATTAATTTATTTCTTTATGTAGCCGATTATCAAAAGACTAAGATTTTTTGGCGATGAATCCGAGACCTCTTTCATGAGCAAGTCGGGAGCACTATGCGTTCGACCGATATGATTTCCGGCCGGTGGGCGGAGATTAGGAAATATGTGGGTTTGTTTACGAACCTTCATAACAGGAACGTTGCTCGAGTGCGAGTGAGCGGGTCAAGTGATCTTGACGTGTATCAATTTACTTGTAACGAATGGAAAGAGGAGGTCTTGCGCAAGTACAAGACCAACAAGACGTGGGATGAGGACTATTTGTGGAGAATCCTACGTAATTGCTCCAAATGGGTGGAGCTAAATTCTGTTGAAGACATGAGCGAAGGCGGCGGCGCCTCATCATCAAAGCGAGCCAAGACGTCTTCATCGGGTGGGTACATCTCCTCTACGAGCTCGGATGCTCACGTGGGGTTGACCTCAATGATGAGGGTCTTCCCCTGTCTCCCCTTGGTCGACCCGTTGGAAGGGACAAAACAAAGGCTAAACAACCTGTTAACGAAGCCGATGCGGAGTTCTCGGGGGAAATAACCAAAATAAGGACGACAATGGAGATGACGGCCAAAGCTAAAGTTCATAAAGTTCGAATGAGGGACATGGACTTTTTAGCGAGATACTTTAGCAACATACCAATGCCTCATCGAAAGATACTTGAACTAGAACAAGCGCGTCTCGTGAAGGAATACGAGATGGAACAAAAACAGCCCATCGACGACGAAGAGTAGTTTATTTATTTTAATTAAGTATTTTTTTTATTGTATGTGTTTTTAAATTTTTTTATTAATGAAAAATTTACGTTTATTATTAAATTTGTGTTACAAATTTAATTATTATAAATTTAAAATAACAAATTTAAAAAAAAATAAAAAATAAATAAAAACTTGATAAAGTTGCTGCTCACATCTAGCCACAACACCATCAGGCTAGTGAACCAGAGCTTTATCACCCTGCCAACTGGGCGCTTACGTGGCTAAATATGAGAGGATAGAGCCATTGCTCACCTCTAGCCACAACGGATAGTCTTATGGTAAACTGAAATTCGTATTAACATTAATATAAATTAATGAGATTAAAAATAAATGAGAGTTATTATGGTAAACTGAAATTCGTATTAATATTAATAATCAATCATTCATAATAAAAAAATAAGAGTTATTATGTTAAATAAATGAGACTTAATAATCAGTGACATTAAAAATTAAAAATAAATGAGAGTTATTTCAAAAATAAATGACGCTAATAATCATTCAGATTCAATGACATTAAAAATTAAAAATAAATGAGAGTTATTTCGAAAATAAATGAGGGTTAAATTGATTAATAATCAATCATTCATAATAAAAAATAAATGAGAGTTATTATGGTAAACTGAAATTAATAAGATTAAAAATTAAAAAATAGTAATATTATCACGCTGATCAAGTGATCTGCCACATTTTAATTCTTGTTGATCATATAAATTAATGAGATTAAAAATTAAAAAATAGTAATAAATAACATTAAATTCGGTCAATTATTATTAATGTAAATAAATAACAATCATTCAGATTCAAATTTCAGATTCAATGACATTAAATTCGGTCAATTATTATTAATGTAAATAAATAACAATCATTCGGATTCAATGACATTAAATTCGGTCAATTATTACAATAATATTAAACATAATTTCGAAATAAATGAGGGTTATTATGGTAACCTTGAAGAAACATAATTCCGAAACATTTTTGAAATTTAAATATGCATATGAACATGAAAATAACAAACATACAAAAACCGTTGACGAAGGGTCATGTAAAACCTTGAAGAAGATAAGACATAATAGCGTTTGTGTCTTCGAATCAAATCCTGATTTTCAAATGTTAAAACATAGAATGACTAAATCCGATTCAATATATATCTAAAAAAACCTTGATGACAATAACAAAATTAACATAACAAAATTGAATCCTAATATTCATCTTCTACGAAAATTCTCATCAATTAAAAACCGAAAACTGTTAAACAACAAAACAAATGTGACACCCGGCATGTTTAGGTCAACATTTTACAAACACATAAGTCTACCTTAGCGAAAAACGTTTATTCAAACTTACTTAACTAGGCCAATTGAGTCAGATCTCGTTACGTATTGTCCAGGGTTCAATAATTCGGAGGATCATTGGATTAATCACACACACACACACAAGTCATGAGTCCCGTTGTTGGTGAATTACATGAATTAGATTAAGTAACAAACATGAATTGATCTGTATATGGTGTATAATGTACAAACACGTGTTTAAACAGTGATTAGATGATTATCCATGATTATATGCTTAACATATGCTAGGATTGCATGTTCATGTGTTAGGATGTGTTAAAATGTGTTAAAACGACAAAACTAGAAAAATCTGGAAAACAAATGTTAGGTTCGACTTTAAGGGGGGGTCAAACCAGGGAATGGGAAAACTAAAACTCTAATTCGACTACAAAGACTCTCATTCGACCTAGGTAAGGGGTCGAATGAGCCCTATGTATAAATACCACACTTTGTCATTTTTCATCATTTCACAACCCCTAAACGCCTCTAAACACTCTCTAGTAACTTTAATCACTAGGGAAGGAGTTTTTGCTCTTGTTTTTCATAATCTAACATACAAACATCTCCTAAACAAAGATCTAAGGTGTGTTCTTCATTCAAAACCCTTTTTAATCATTTTTTATTCATTTTCATTAAACCTCAAAAGTCTAGATCTGTTTTAAGATGGTTTTCACAATTAAAAACCTTCCTAACATCTTTCTAAACAAAACCTAATCATTAAAAATGAGTTTTCATACAAGTTAACATGTGTTATGTTATGTTAATGATGTTTTATGTGTTTTATGTGTTGTATGATGATTATGTGCTGCATAGATGTTATAGAAATGATCTAAGGCTGCTATGAATGATAGGTTTTGGTTATCTTAGGCTATAAATTGTTGGATGATGATATCTCGCTCGTTTTAGGGATTTTGATAGATTTAGGGATTGGATTCGTGATGTTATTATGGATAATATGGTTAGGGGTTTTGCTACACATGATAATCTGAACATGTTAAGTTGATTATTGAATGATTTCAGAAAGTTTCCTAATTGGGTAAAGTTTTCATGCATGATGTGACGTTTCCATAATTTTGCCATTTTGGGTAAGTATTAAAATAGATTGATTTTGGAATGAAATTGGTAGGGTTTTGTAGGGATATGTTATTCATACTTGACTACAGTGTTTCGTGATTTTCGTGATGTTTTCGGATATTTTTGACGCGATTTGATGCGTTTTAGGAAGAATGATGCTGCAGTGGTCGAACCTAGGATACCTTCGACCAGCATGGGGTCAAAGGTAGAGCCCAGGGGTTGAATGTAGCTTCCATTTGGTCGAATGTGCCTCTGTTAGGTCGAACGAACTTAATTTAGGTCGAATTAACACATGTTAAGGTCGAATGAACATGTGTTAAGGTCGAATGAACTTGTATTAGGTTGTATGAACTTGTGTATATGTCGAATGGGTCTCAAAAGGGTCGAACCAAGGCTGGTCGAGTCGAACCTGGTCCTATTGTATGCTGATTCGACCTTACAACTCCATACGTGCGATTTTTTATGTAAACTAAGTGTTGTATGCTTGAAACTTATGTGTTAATCCTATGTACTTGATTAATTGATGTAATGGGTCACCAACGGGATGTCAGGTCTGTCCGGTATGTCCGGTTAACACTCAAACACATTTCTAAACACACATAGTCAAGATCAGGACTATTACACACATATCAGATTACTTTTAAACGGAAGGCGCAATCTAAGGTGAGTTCACGGTCCCACACTTTACTAGTTTTGTTTTCGGGGGAGAAACATGCTTATACATTTTAATCACACATTTTCATGTTATACTATGGCTAACATTTTATTACTATACGGTTCATCTAAGTCCCTTAGAAACCACTAATACGGGGATGTAGCGGGGAAATGTGGATAGAGCTATTGGGCTTGACAAACCCCACTCGATGGCCGGAGGCCGAGCGGGTGCATATTGTCTCGATCACACAAGGCCTACCGGCGATGATGGTAGTCCGTAAATAAGGGTATCATACAGTAACATCATAGTCAGCAATGGTTTCACCCGTAGTAGTAATATACATAACGCCTAGCTAGCGTTCACACAAGCATAGTATTAACGGTAACAGTTTTAAAGGATTAACGAAACATTTATTGAAAAACCTGTGAACTCACCAGCATTATATGTTGACGTTTTTAGCATGTTTTCTCAGGTCGCTAAGGTAGCAGCAGTCGGGCTAGGCGCACGGAGTCGCACTCGCATCTAGGATCATATTTCATATTTGGTCGTCAAACTTTAAACTCATGTTTATTTTCACTTGGGATCTTGTAAACTTAAATTTGCTTCCGCTGTATTTCGAGATTATGTTTTTGGATTCATGCATGGTTTGGTTTACGTATTTTCCTCATATAGTTGTCGTTTATTGTGACCATTGACTTGGATCCTGGTGTGTCACGCGCCTCGTGGTAAAACCCCGCACGTGAAATTTGAGGGTATGACAACAAAATGTTAGTTCTTTAGTATCCCGATTTGTATAAATCTTGTGGACCATACAGATAATACACTTCTATAATGCTTTAATGATTTTATGAAAGACATGCTAGATAGTATTACATTTAAAACAAAATATACAAATCTTTATACAAAATCCCACTATGGCAAATAATTTTATATGCCATAACGAACAATCCATTGATCGATAGAATCATTCAAATACAGAAAGATTTAGACTGTTGAATTAATATCACTTTTAAAAACATCAAATAATCGAAACATTAAAATGAATACAACTCAATATATCGGATTTACATAAAACTGATCAAAATATCGGATTTACATAAATCCGATTCAATGAGTGAATAAATCGGTTTGAAAAAATATAGAAGCATTTTCAGAAATCGTTCTCAGTTGTATATAGAAGCATTTTAAAAAATCGTTTTTATTGTTAAGCTTGAAAGAATGTTAAATCGGTTTGATTTCTTCGTAATAATGTTAAGAATAAAAAATAAGTCAAAATAATAATAGGAATCAACATTAGAAGAGTATGATAGATGATTACCTTGAATCGGTTGTGGAGAATCAACAAATGATGCAAGATGAAGAAGGAAGATTGAAAAAATTATTAGGAAGAAAAGGAGAGTTATGTTGTGGTGAATGAAAAAAATAAAAATAAAAAATAAAATGGTTTTTATACATAGATTTTTCGGAGCTTCATATATGGAGTTGGATCCTACAGGCCTTCTCTAAGGCCTCCATTCAACCCGAGGTTACTCATTTATTATATAGATATATAGATGTTTAAGTATCTTAGATTGAAAGTTGAGTAGAACTATAAATAGTGGTCTACGTTATTTGTTATTATCTATCCATTTCCCTAGTAAATTTGTAAGTTTATTTGATTATACATTTTTTTTGAAAGACGAATTTCTTGCTCATTGTGAGACTTGAACTCAAGACCTCACACTTTTAGTCTAAGGGCATATTTGAATAATATTTAAGTCCAAAAGAACTTTTGGTTAAAATGACTTATTAACTTATATCTTTTCAAAAAATAGTTTTTTTTTTAAATGTTTGGATTAACTTATGTGGTGAGAAAAATCAATAAGTCAACAAGTTGTTTTGTAAGAAGTGTTTGCCTTAGCTTATTGGGTAAATATTTACCAATAAGTCTTAAGGAATTTTGATAAGTAACAAATCTTTACTTTTTCAAAACAATTTATCAAATGCTAAATAAAAAGCTAAAATAATAAGAAATTTTGATTTGCCAAACACAATATTTAAACTTAATTATAAATCATAAAGAGAAGGTGAAAAAAATAGAGAGCCAAACATGCAAGTCAACATACCCTCTCCTTCAACTTACCTTAGCTCCACAAATAACACATATGTTTGTCAAACAAATGACTTTTACTCCAAAATGTTACTTATGTAACTTTGACCATCCTATGACTGACTGCTCCCATATTATTGACACCCAACACAATGACACAAAACCCTTTGCTCCTCTGCTTTTATTATATCTTCCTCTTCCCCCGCCCCCCTCCCCTCTTTCATCCTTATATTATTATTTTCCACCACCGTTTCTTTCGGTGGATTATTATTATTCAAACCCATGTCAGGTTTGTATAATCACAACTTCTCTCCTGCAAGAGCACTCTCTCCACTCATCAGACCCAACCCAGATGCTGCTTCTGCTGACAGGTCCCCTTATTATTATTATTAGTTTTCTTGGTTCTTGTTTGCTTTTGATCTGTCTGACCCTTTGTTTTTTTATTGGGCTTTTTTGTTTTTGTTTGTTGCAGCCACTACTTGACTGAATTGTTGGAGGAGCATCAAAAGCTTCAGCCTTTTATGCAAGTTCTTCCCATATGTAGCAGATTGTTGAATCAAGGTTCAGTTTTTATGGATCTTTATTTGTTTCTTGATGTTGTGGTTTGATAAATGATGTTTTTTGGATTATTTGATTGTTTGATTTAGAATTGTAGATCCTTTTGTAACAATAATAGAGAGTTTGCTCTTCAATGAGAGCTGTGGAATTTTTTGTTATTATTATTGTTATTATTTTGAACTATTTTATTGGGTTTCAACTGTTGTGATTTTGTTGTTTCTTGTACTCTCTTTATTGAGAAAGAAGGGTGGAATAAGGTTGTTTAAGATATGCCAAATAACTAGCATTATGTTAAAAGTTAGGTCTTGAAGTGATGAATTGAATATGTTGGAAGTTGGAAGTGAAGTATTTTGATTTGATTGAGTGTATTGCGGCTCGTGGTGCTACGTTTGGTATATTGAAGTCGATATGGCGATCAAAAGCTGTGTTTGTTCACTGTGCTATGCTTGATAATTGTGTTTGGAAGTGATTATATTATATATAATATAAGAAGTTTATTATTATTATTTTTTTATTTTTTTATGGGTTTGATTGATGGAGGATTTATAAGTGAATTAGTATCTTTTCGATTGACCGTATTGTTTTTTGAGTTTATACATTTGTTTGAACATGTAACAAATCATGTTAGATTTCTTTATCAGATGCATGATTATGTTGCCAATTGAATATTTATACTCGTTTGATCATTCATTTACATTTTGATAAAATATGTGAAATTTGTGTTGTTTTTAGAGATCTTGAGGGTCTCGAGTATGTTGCCGAACCAAGGGTTCAATGAGCTGGACAGACTGCGACATAGAAGTCCAAGTCCCATGGCATCTTCTAATCTTATGTCAAATGTTCCTGGCACCAGGCTTGGTGGCTGGAATGGTCTTCCTCCGGAGGTACAACTGACACCCTCTCTCTCTCTCTCTCTATATATATATATATATATCACAGTTGTTAAAAGCGGTCGCCCAGGGCGCCTAGGCGACAGAATTCCTAGAAGCGACCCTGGGTCGCTTTTCCCACCTAGCTAAATTAAGCAATGATTTTTTAAAAAAAAAACTTTTATCCTTTACCAGTTTATAGCTGATTTTTTAAAACTATTAATATCCTTTACCATTTTATTGCCTAATCATATCTTCTATTTTTGGTTATGCATTCTAATCTATATAAACAACCTCTAACCCTATGCCCTATGTACAATCAAAGTCACAAACACAGCAGAGAAGTTTTATTATTTTTTACAGTTTGAACTTTTTTTTTGGTTTTCAAGCCTGAACATCTTGTTATTTTGATATTTTTGTGGTTTTTAATATTGGTGCTACTTTATTATGTTGATCTTTATTGCTTAAAGTTGTTATTTTTTAGTGTTTTTGGTGTTTTTGCCTTTTTTTTTTAATTTGCGCTTTTTTTTTCTCAGGCCCACGCTTTATTTGCGCTTCTCGCCTAGGCGAGAGGCAGTACCAAAGCGCCTTGAGTGCGCTTTACGCCTTTGACAACTATGATATATATATATATATATATATATATATATATATATATATATATATAGTGAATGTATCTTATATGTGACAAATTCTATGTAAATGAGTTAATCTTGATTGGTTATTTGAAAATGGCCTTAAAAGAATTAAAGCAGTGTAGGGTTGTGTAGAGCTATAGTATGGAGCTATCTTTTTCATTTTTCTTTTTTGTCTGTTTTATCTTATGATATATAAACTATAAAATGTAGTTTGACCAAGTTTCATAAGTAGGATAGTTTATGCATTTTATATCATAAATCTGTGCGTATATTTTAGTTAGGATGTATATCATGTTCAATTATTAACAAGGTAGAAAGTGTTATATAGAATCGATATATATTTTATAAATATCAAGCGTCTTGCTCGCAAGTTAAATGAGGCTAGTTTCTTTGTTTCTCACCTCGCGCTTCAACTTTTTGGACCCAAACACCTTGTGCCTATTGAAACTAAGGTTATAATGCATGAGATTCTTATAATTTGATTCAAATTATTATTATTTACCTGACATTTGTAACTATATTATTATTATTATTGAAGTGCTATTTCTCATTCTTAAATCTTAAGGCATCTAGAAGGATAGTAATCGGTTTCGGATGTGAATTTTGAAGTTCATGGTTTACTATATAATAATATAAGTTTGGGTTGATTGAAAAGAATATAGAGTGAATATGTTCATGGGGATGTTTTAGATATGCATCTGGAAGTAATCATGTGATTTTAATGGTTAGTCGAATGTTCGAATCAGATTATTAGTTGTAATAAAACAACTGCCGGATATGTATGGATATACTTGTTGTTTGAAGTAATATTAACCAGATAAACAGCTATTTGGTTGTTTGGCAACTTCTTATCATTAATAGTTAATGCATAAAAATAACTACAGATGTTTTGAAAAAATGAGGTACTTATTCTGAAATGAGAGTTAACGCTTCTCAGAGTAGGTTAAAGGAAGGGTAATTAGGTTTTATGTTTTGATAATCGGTTTTCTTGCATTTAATATGAAACTGATTATATATGAATAATGATTCGGAGCCTAAGAACCATAAAATACTCTATGTTGGGTGAGGCGTAGGTGTCTAGAACATAGCAAGTGCCTCTATGAGCATGCGAGGAGAGGCTTAGGTGCTTCAGACATAGGCGAGCGCCTGAATCTATGTGCTCGTGAGGACTTGGCTTTGTCTAGGCATTAACACTGATCCAAAATTAAACTATGTCAGCTCTGGTTTCCTTAGGGTCCCTCTTTTGACCCGCCTCTTTTGCTAAGCAATTAATGCGGTAAAATATCGGATATCGGTAAAGGACCGATATTTGAGATATAGGTTATCGCGGTGAGATATCCGGGATATCGGCAATTTTTATATCATGCAAAATCCATACATGTAGCAATTTAACACTAACAATTCAATATACTCTCCTACCATTTAACACATTAACCTTTTACAACCTGCAAAACACTAACAATTGTAGCAAGTGAGAACTTGTTAAGACTTAAAAGACTAATATTTAACACTAATTATTAACAATTAAGACTTAAAACAGTACTAACAACTATAAGAAGTAAGAAAAATAGAAGAACATTTAAAGAAAAACACCAATATCGGGAAAATCGGTGATATATCGGTCAAATATCAGTAAAATATCGGCCAATATCACCGATAATATCGGTACAAAATATCGGTACCAATATAGCGGTTGATGACCGATAACCGAGATATCGTGATATATCACCGATATATCGGCCGAGTTAACTACTTAGCTCTTTTGTTTAGTCATCTCTCTTTCCACATTTCTTTAAAGTATGGAATAGAAAACTAAATTTATCTTGTGGACTTTGATATAAAAAAAAATCAGATGAATTTTTGTTGATTTGTAACATTGTATTGGATTATTAATTTTCCATGACGATATTATAGTTTTATATTTTTATTTCGCTTTTTTTTCAAACGTGCACTTTTTTTTGTACGTTGTGCATTTGTTCCTAGGTGACAAGGCTAGCCCTTTGAGTCGTGTGTACGCCTTGACCCTTTTGACTACCTAGATGATTATAAGTCATATGTCTCTTAACTGCGCCTTGATCCATTAACCCAGTTCGATGATAAGCATGATATATGCTATCCACATTTTTGAAGATTATAGAAGCTAAAACCTGCAATGATCAAATAGTTGGTTTCAAAACACAAATCAGCAAACCCTTTGGTAACATTCTAAGCTTACTAAATGTTTTACATTTCATGACAGAGGTTAGGTGGACCACCCGGAACAATGGACTGGCAAGGAGCTCCACCAAGTCCAAGTGCATACACCGTGAAGAGAATCTTGCGGTTAGAGATACCAGTTGATACTTATCCAAATGTATGCGCTCTTCATTTTGTACATTATGTTCATTTCAGCTTCATCAATCTTATATATTGATCTTTTTGGATATTAGTTTAACTTTGTTGGAAGGCTTCTTGGACCTAGAGGCAATTCGCTAAAACGGGTCGAGGGTACAACAGGTTGTCGGGTGTTTATAAGAGGCAAAGGGTCGATCAAGGATCCTGAACAGGTATTTTTATACCAATGACATTGAGGTTTATTGCAAATATGAAATTGATAATTGGAGTGTGTTTCTTGAAATTAATGGTTTGTTTATGTATAATTTTTAAATTTGAAGGAAGAGAAGCTAAGGGGAAGACCAGGCTATGAACATTTAAATGAGCCACTCCACATATTGATTGAGGCAGAGTTACCGGCAAGCGTTGTTGATATCAGGCTGAGGCAGGCACAAGAAATAATCGAAGAACTGCTTAAACCTGTGGTATCGTTTTTTTTTTTTTTTGCGTCTTTTAAATAGGATTTTTGACTTGAGGGTTTTCTTTCTTTCTTTTTTTCTTTTTTTTTTTTTTGGTGACACAAGTCTTTGACTAAAAAACCAGATGCCTAAAGTCCTAAACTACCCAGGGCTTAATGCACAAAAGCGACCACCTCTATTTCTTTCTCCCACTATTAATTGTTCTTTATGCACTATGTACACGTGTATTATGTGGTTCTCACGTTGATATGTTTCCTGTTATGAAACGCATGTCTCTATAGACATCACATATATCTAGGGCTGGAATTTCTTACACACCACCGACTCGAAATGAATATTATTAAGTTTTGAGATGTCATGTCTAATTTCGTGTTTGAATTGACTTGTTTAATTTGTTAGGTAAGATAGGGCAACTCGCCAACCAAAAGTTTTAACTAGAGAATAAATGTGCATGTGTATTATAAGCTCAACCTATTTACTACATGTTTGACTCATTTAGATAAATTGGTTACATGATTTTTATTGTTCGCATTAGTGTTGATGTATTAGACATGAATAAATGTATGGATCGTGTTTGGGATCATTAAATCAACACACTTTTGGTTTTTATAAAATTGATGACATGTATACTGCTGCTTCTATTTTGTAAGCAGGATGAGTCCCAAGATTATATAAAAAGACAGCAGTTGCGCGAGCTGGCCATGCTGAACTCAAATTTCCGAGAAGATAGTCCTGGACCAAGTGGCAGTGTATCACCGTTCAACACCAGCAGTAGTGGAATGAAGCGAGCAAAAACCGGGAGGTAGAATCTATCTGCAGAACACTTTGAATATCATCAAAACCAGTGAGGTTGGCTTCAGAAACATATATGTGTACACATTCTACTCTGCCTTAAAGACTCGTAGCCGCCTTGCTGTATCTCATGGTTTTTGAAACGCAAATCGAAAGTATAGGATGGATGTTCGGGCAGGAAAGTCTCGTTTTTTGCTCTTTTTTTTAAGTTCTGAATGATGGATATAGTGATTAAGTACAAAGCGGGAAAGTTATGGTTTTTGGGTCGGTCTTATTTATATTATTCTTTACGTGATTATAAGGTGACGGACGGGCATGTGTGTTGTAAACTTTAATTCATTTGATTTGATTTATTCTTGTGTTAGTAAAACTATATCATTTGTAGTAAAACCTGGACATGATCTATGTTTTAGTACTTGAGTTTATGGTTTACATGCTGTTTATTAACTGAACTGAATCGAAGGTTTGTCTTCTACATTTTCTGACCCAGCCTGAGCGGGATCTTGGGTGCATAGACCCGGACCGGATTTGAATAGTATCTGAACCAGATGACTGAACTTATGAACCAGGGGAATACGTGTAACAATAAGGTGGTCAGCCATGGGTTGCTGGCTGATAACTGCGTAAATCTGGTCATGTCAATGGCCGGACACTAGCGACACTATGCAGCGTTGTTTTATTTTGCAGATAACCGTATTGTTTGCTCGAACAAGAAGTACTCAACCTGAAAACCAAGGATCTATAGTTCGGAACCAAGTGTGATGGATTCTTGCCTCAACAATAGTTTTGGGTTGAACTAAAATATAGCGAGTACGGATAGGAGGTCAATGCTCCTTAATTTATATATTACCACTGGGTTATCACCCGTGCTCCGTGGACCGTGGTGAGTTTAAAACGTAGACAAATAAGCAAATCGTTAATGTGACGATAGAAAAACCATGTTGAAAAGCATGGAAAAGTTGTGTTGTTTTTATCTGAAAACCAAGTTACTCGAACAAAATTTACACATGGGTGAGTTTAAACATAGATAAAAAAAAACGAGTCATAACGGTGTATTGAATGATAAGTGCCGGTGCTTTAAAGAACCAAATGGTTACTTTTTTTTTTTTTTTTATAATTGCAACACTAGTTGTATATTGGATACATATATATTATACAATTTACAATTATTATTAAATTGTTCACCACCATAAAACTTCCATTCAAAACATAAAAACTGCTTTTTTATTAAATCCTAGCCACAATAAATCTTCAGTTATCATCTAAAATTGATCTCAGCCGTCTAATTTGGCAGTTATATTTTTGGAATGACAGTTAATTATTTGTGAGAGCAGTTGACAAATTACCCCACCCTCCTCCTAAATCCTTTGTTGTGAGTGGAACGTGTGTAGAATGCAGTTGTTATAGAGTGTGTATTAAATTCTCCTTCCCCTCTTTTCCTCATCCTCAACCCCGCTCTGCCACCATTGCTGAAGAAATTGGATTAGAGATTCCACCGTCAAGTTGTCACCACACTCCTTCAGTTTTTTCTGAAAATCATCCGACCTCCACCATAATCACCTCCAATTAGGTAACCTATTCAGTCTTCTCGATTGTGTACCGACCACCAACACCACCACCGCTCCCTAACCACCAAACCCCACCACGGCAGCCCATTCGTTCATTGTTCTTGATAAAGTTATTGTGACCGGTGAAATTATGGTGTGTCTCAGCAGCAATCAACACAGAAAAAATGCAACGATGGGGTGAGCATAGGACATCAACAATGGGTGTTGGGGCAATGTTCATCAGGTATAGTTGCTTATCTTTTTTCCAATGATTTGATTGTTTCCGTTGTTAATTTAATAGACAATTTCTTCTGTTAATTATCGTCATAGTCAGTAAGTTTTGCTAATTCTTTTATAGAGCATTTATATAGAGTTCCACATCCATAATTAACTCCCCACTTTTGTACTTTTCGCATAAGAGCTGGGAACAGAGCACAAGGACGACGGAAATGAGTGTAACGCTGAGTAAGGGTTTATAGGATATAATATTTATATTTAGGATATTATATTCTTATTTATTTTCATGATTATCAAGTCCATCATTTAAGCCTAATTAGTTGGTCTTTCCTTTGTAAAGGACCTGTATGAGGTTTTATGTTTCTTCGATATTTTGTGACGAAAAGGATCAATAATTGATGAACTAGAAAATTGCTCTCATAGCTATCTAATTCTAGAGGGTTTCAAGGATGTGCAGTCAACATAGCCTTCTGCTTCCCACGCCTCTACATCTTCAAGTCCAGACTTTCATGTTCCAAGTCATATAGTTGAAAATGGCGTTGATTCAAGGAAGCGGCAGTAGTTGGAAAGAAGAAAACCTCTCCAACAACTTGGTACGCTTTTCTGATTTTAATTATCTTCATTTTCTGATATTAGGTGTAGGATTCATGGCTTGATGTACAATGATGTTAAGAAGGGTTAGAAAAAAAAAAAACTTTTGTTTCAATTGCAGTCACACTAAAAGAGGGTTTCATCAAATGATGTTTGCAGTTCATGATTATGATAGAATTCCAGTTGTGCACACCAGGTGTTCGATGAAATATTTCATGTTTTATTTACAAGATATTGTTTGTTTGCAGGTGCCTATTAACGTTACGTTTTGGTATATGGCTTTCAGTAAAGTAATTAATCCTTTCTTCACAAAAAGGACCAAGAGCAAGCTTGTGTTTGCCGGACTTTCAAAGACTGCTGAACTTCAAGTCAGTGTTATGCCATATTTCATCAGTTTTTTGTTTGAATTTTTTATGTAAGTGTGACGCTTGTGATGATTTTTGTCTGATTATGCTTGATTTGTTTGATTGGATCTTATATATATAGCACCTAAGCTGGTTTCGGTTCATCATGGTAGACTTAGCCGCAAAGGTGAACAAGAATTCACCTATGGTGACGCGGTTATAGAAGAGATCATCAAGCCTGAAACCATGTTACTGAGGTACTTAATTACTTATATCTTATGTTCATATCGTCTTTGTGTAAATTTGATCGAAGTTGATACTTTGACTCATAATAGATCCTGTTGGATGATGAATTATGGTCTTTTTATAGGAAATTTCATAAAGATTATACTACCCCTTTTACTAAATTTAATCAAAACTTGGTTTTTTATATGGAATCATTTAATTATGAATTATGATGTTCTTATAATGTGGGGAAGTTTTTTGGACATCATATGCACCATCTTGATCAGATTATGGATTGTACATGTGAGATTTTTATGATAAAAAGTGCAGACTTGCACATTGGTATAGGAGACGAGAGTGGTTGGGTATGAGGTGACATATGGAGTTAAGTTTGTGCCTGCGGCTATAGACGGCTACGCTGTGATCATCAAAAAATCAAGAAACGTTACAGCAACGCGGACGAGCTGGTCGCCTGCGGGAGCTTCAGATGTGGTGAACCAGACAAGTTTGCCTAAGAGAATAAAATTCTGTATCTTGGCATTTGCTTAGGCATGCATGTTTCTAGATCTGTAAGTTGTTCAACAATTACTTGTATATTCTTCAACAATAACTATAAATTTTTTTAATATTACATATTCTTATTTTTTTCACAATATACCCAGATCTTGCGCTGGAAAGGAGCAAACGGTTTTGAATTTTTGATGAGCATGCACCCAATCATGTTAATATTGTTGTAATACTCATGATAAAGGTATTTCTCTATAATATGTTTTTTTTTTTTTTTTTTTTTACAACCTTTTGGTTTTCTCTATAATATATTTATTTATTTTTTGACAACCTTTTGGCTGCGCCATTGGAGTTTAAAGGGGACGCACCATCGAGATCTTCAATAGTTTTGAGTCGATGGGTGCCGGAGCAGCCACCTCTCTCCCTTGTCCCTCCACCGCCACCGGTACAACTTTCGCTTGCCTTTATTTTCTCTGTCTTGCTCTGGACTCTTTTCCACAAAACTACCTTCGAAAGCCGACGAGACTCTTCAGTTGTCAAAGCGTCTTAGTTTACAGCGTTCACCGAGTCTCAAGATCTAAAGGTACGGATAGTTATGTTTGAATATATAAGTTATAATCTTGCAATATTGAGTATTTAGAATTTGATAATCAACTGTAGTAAAATGGGTTGCAAGAGATGATGGTTGAATGTGCTTTTGCTGCTTGAAATCGTATTAGCTAAATAATCACTTTTTGTAACATTACTATTTTCTGTCATTGTATCTTTTTATTACTGTTTCAGTGGCTTGCTTGAGATCAACTGCTCGAATGATATTAAAATTCATGGGATAATTGGACCTTGCACATCCCTGGACATGGTCATTTACTAAATCAGCAACACACAGTTAGCCATCTCTTGCAACCACAACTACAACCTCGATCCGTACACCAGTTAACCGAACTAAGTCAACGCTCTCTACCACCAGATCTTTTATCCCGTCAAAGGCCGGTACGGTTAAACGTACGTCGTCTGGTCACCTCAAGAAACAAAGTTAGTGACGTTGATGAACCGCACGGAAAAAGATAACCGCCCAAAACATCAGATAACCGACATAGCCATGGTATCGCGTAGTCACAGCCGGCTTTGAAACGCCGTTACCGTGAAAATGAGGAAGCGTTAAGTCACCGACGTCGCGTACTCACATCCGACCTTGAAACGACGTTATCGTGAAAAGGAAAAATCGTTTAGAAAGGAAAAAAACCACCGACATATAGAGGCAAAAAGCGGTACAGAAGAGATTCGAAACGGACAGATGTTGGATAAAATGGAATCCGCAAATCACTTAACATGTGGTCAGCACCGACGTTAGTTTTTAGTATATATATATATATATATATGTATATATATAAATGTTATAATTTAATATCCTTCTATTTATAACGATTTGGATTTTAATAACATAAACTATTTGAAATTGGTCATTGGTACCTCCAACTAAAAACTTGGTCATATATAACATGAACTACTAACTTATTGGAATCTAACACCTAACTGACTGACGGCGTTAGTGGGTTGGCTGATGTGGTACCAGTTGCTGACGTGACATGCTGATATGTCAATGCACGTGTGCATTTCATTAGAAAAAACAGATCTAATATTATAAACCCAAACCCATCTCCTTCATTGCAAACCCACCTTCATTACAAACCCAAACCCGTCTCCTTCATCAACCACATGCGACCACAGGCTCCTGCACCATCTCCTTCACAGCCACCACCCTTGCACCATCTCCCTCACCCACCACAGGCGACCACCGACCCACCCCGTCCACATTCATTACAAACCCAAACCCACCAACCCACCTCCGTCTACTTTCATCTCGATTTGGGATCTAGGGTTTCATGAATGATGAAAGGGTGGTGATTGACAGTGGTTAAAGGCAACAATTTAATCTGAACCTGCAACCATTGAACCCAACTCTGACCATTGTGTTTTTGATAGTTGCAATTGTAGAGAAAGAGAGATAGGGGGTAGATGGTGGTTGTAGAGAGAGGGGGTACAGTGGTGGTTGTAGAGAGAGAGGGGGTACGGTGGTAGTTCTTGAGGTTTGTTTATCTTCGTCAGATCTGTTACTGTTCGTGTTCCTCTAGAGAGAGACATTATTTTGGTGGTGGTTGTAGAGAGAGAGGTTGTAGAGAGAGAGGTACTGTAAATATTGGTTTGTAGAGAGAGAGAGAAACTGTGAAGGTTGGTTTGCAAAGAGAGAGGTTAGAAGGTGTTTGGGATTGAGTTTGGAGATGCAAAAGTGCTTTTGGTCAAAAGTGCTTATTGGCTTATGACTTTTTGAAAAGGAGTTTTAAAAAAAGTGTTTGAATTAGCTTTTGGGATGACAAACGTCAAAAAGTCAATAAATTATTGTTTTTTTAAGTGTTTCGCTTAACTTATTGTGAATATTGGTTGTATGGGAGGTAGATTTGTAATTTTTTTCCAAAAGTCAAAAGCCAAAAGCCAGGATTTCTAACTTTTCAAAAACAACTTTTCCACCCTTAAAAGCCAAAAGCCAAAACTCAAAACAGAAAGTGCCTTTGGGTTACACAAACAACTTATTGACTTATTGGCTTTTTGGAAAAGCCAATAAGTCAATAAGTTGTTTTGAAACTCAATCCCAAACACCCTCTTAATGGTGAATATTAGGTATGTTTTTATGAAGAAGAAGATGATGATGATGTGGATTTATGTTTTTTATTTAGGATTTTTGTTTCAATGGGTATATTAACACATTAGCGTGTAACTGGTTTAAATGAGGGCCCCACCATCATGCCAACTAACTAATTCGTGCCATATCAGCAACCCAACTAATGTCGTTAGTCAGTTGGGTGCTAGATTTCAATAAGTTAACAGTTCAGGTTATATATGACACCAATTTTTTAGTTGAGGGTGCCAATGACCAATTTCAAATAGTTTAGATTATTTAAATTCAATTCCCCTTTATTTATCTATTATTAAGTACAATTTATAACTATTTAGCACTTTTTTAAATTTCAATGGTTTAGTAAAAATAACTAATATACGCCTCTAACGACTGAGGTCATGCAAGTGACTAATGATTATATACCTCTCGAATTTTAAGTTATAAGTATTTACAAGAATTATTAAAAATATTACAATGAACAATGATATATTCTTATGCATGAAATCTCTGAATATTTTTATTCGATATTTTGAATTAGAGTATGCCATTATATGATGCTATTTTTTGTCGTTTGTTAATTTCCATAAAAATTTCATTTTTATAAGCAATGAAACAGAAATGTTTAATTATGGCTATTAAATAAAAGAATTGAGTTAATATGTCCTGTAGTTTGATTGTTGTAAGTTTCAAAAACCCGTTCCAGCGGACGGGTACACTGACACCATTTCTCATAATTTTTTCATCAACAATGAATAGATCGCATTTGTTTGCAAGTCAATATATAATACTTAGTCGGCATGTTAGACTATCCATTTCCGGCCGCGAGCGAGCATGCGCAAGCCACAAACTTCGATCTCAAGTAACCCGGTCACTTGACCCCGTTGTGGCTGGGGTGAGCACTGGCGCGACCAAAGCACCTCTCTTTCCTGTTAACGCACGCGACCACCGTCTTGGTTTGTTTCATGTAGTGTATTGTTGCTCATGACCAAGAGGATGAGGCTATCTACGCGAAAGAATAGGTAATGATTTTATTGATATGGTTTTAGATATATTATTTTTCTAAATGATCTTCATCCGGTGTATGTTTCGTTTAGGGTATTGTTAATAACGAGCAGCAGAGCGAGTTTAGCCAATCTAAGGTATTAGTATACAACGGTGACAACAATGTGCCTAACTCAACAGTTGTTGGCCATTCAAATGTTAAACAAACAAGATTGAGCTATAAGAAGAGGCTGAGAAATCATGTCAAAAAGCTGCAATGCGATTCCAAGAAGTAGATCATGTTTGTGTACAATTATGTTAACCAACGTTCTATGTTTATGTTTTGAATTTAAAACTACTTGCCATGTTGGTATGTTTTGTCGATTAAGACAACTTTCGTTTTGTAGGTTTTTGGTATTATATTTAAACTTTTGTAGTAATGTTGGTGTGGTTGGTATTAATATGTTGTCACACATTTTGGTTCATACCAAGATTTTATATAATTTTTTTAAACAAAACAAATAAATTGGTATATTTTTTTTTCAATGGCTGATTTCATAAATAATATATATTAACAAAACTTTTAAAATTGATATAATTTAAGATTATATAGGGATTAGTTATCGACGTTCGCTTAATCAAAATGATAACATCAACCCAAATATATTTTCACGCTTTCTAATCCTCATTCGAAAACCCGTCCCAACGGACGGGTATCTCACTAGTTATCAAGTGTTTTTGTTCTTTATATTTTTTTTTTGTCTAGAAAGGGGTGGCGGCGCAACTTGTTGCTCGCCTGCCCGCTATCTTGATATAATTTTTTGCGATTATGTGTTAATAAACAAATGTCTATTTCCATTAAAAAAAATTAAAACAATTTGATTTTTCACTCCTAATTCAAAATTAAAACAAAAGTCTATTTCCATTACAAATCTAACCTCAAACTTGATTTTCATTTCTCATTCAAAGTTTTCATATTTTGCAAATCTAACCCCTTTAATTTGAATTTTCACTTCTAACTCATGCTTTTCATCTTTTGCAATTTAATCCCAACACTTTCTTACTTTCGATTTCGGTCTACTTTTCATCTTTTGCAATTTTTTTCATTTTACGTTTTGTTCTAAATTTTGCAAGTTAACAAACCGCAACATGCATGTGGGGTTCAATGTTTTTTAAATGATGCTAGTTAGAATCAATGATTGTAAATATTGCGTAACATTAAGGTAAAATCAATCACGTTGATATTTATGTCTAATCGATACGTCACTGGCTCACTGGGCAACGTCCACGCACAAACCCTAGTTTATATATATTTTATTAGGGCTGACAATTCAGACACGAACACGATGACATGAACCTACACAATTATAAAATAATTTTATAAGATAAGATGGGATAATTTTGGGATATTGGAAAAATATTCATTAGGAAATCAGAAAAGAAAATCTGGGTAGGGCCAAGGCACGTGTCAGCCCACCCAAATATCATCCAATCCTAACGTGCTCCTGCGCTCCAGTCATTCAATTTTTTCTGCTGTCGTTTTGCTTGCCACTGGCAGCGTCTCGTCTGTCGTTTTGTTTTAGGGTTTTTTTATTAATAATTATTATATTCCCTTATAGGTTTATTTCCAACTCCACTTATTCACCGCCTTTTAACCTCTTCCGATCAATCAAACCCTCTCTGTACAGGTAATTTCAAAATCTCCTTTATTATTATTAATCATTGTTTTGTATTTTGCTGTAATGTTCATTTAGATGTATTTGTTGATCGTTTTAATACCTATTAACTTACACATTCTGATATCTTAGGGTTTTGCTTGCGGTTTTTAGTTAGTTATAGGATATGGTGACGTTAGGGTTTTGAATTGCTTTGGTTTGGTTTGGTTTGGTTTGCAATTGTAATTTGTTTGTTAAAGTTATTGGATAGTAATTCAAAATTTCAAATAGAGTTGTTGAGATAATGTTGAAGTTAGATGCGAGGATAAAGAGATTTAGACTGAGTGAAGGAATCTTGCCAATTGAAACAACTGTGGGTAGATTTACGAGACAAAACCACCTAGTGTGTTGTACGCCAATGCAATAGCCAACTCTTTTGAACTTCTTTGGTGCAAGTTGATTTTTGCATGACACGGACGCGTGCAAGGTTATGGTGGAAAATGTAGAAGAAATAGTACAATTTAGCTGTGGATAGAGCAGTCCATAACCGTGAGGCTTGGAATTTTAAGGTTACTAAATTTTCCTTAGGGTCGCTAAACTTTCTTTTGATAAAACTTGTGCACAATTCAAAGTTAGAGCAGAAAGTGTTGTGAGAGAGAGAGAGAGTTACTGCTGTGAAAGAGAAGTTTGATATGTTTGCTTCAAAAGAGTAAGCTGAGAGAATCTTGATGCTAATATCAAAAAGTGGTAAAGTGGGAAAGAAGTGAACTTTATCCCGCAATGGAGTCGCATCACTGACCAAGATTATAAAACCGTAGAGAAAGGTGACTTTGTGTGCAACATGACAAACTGCAACAGCTGCAACAAAGGAGTGAATGCATTTCTTCAGCAGAAATTGCAAAAGTATATATGCTGTTAAATAATATAGATAAAAATACAAATCAATAAATAAATTATAAATATATGTATCCACTTGTTGTATGTCCATAAATAGGTTGTATATTGTAACCTTTCAAAGCGGGAAATACACACATATTCTACTTAGTACTTGTAGTAGTTCTTTGAGAGAGTTTTCAGTCGATTATATACCTGAAAAGGTTTTCACTAATAATCTTAAGGTTCTGACTATTTGAATTAAGGAAGGATGTTGAAGAGTAATTCAGGTAGAGCTGTTGAGATAGTGTTGAAGTTAAGTCAAGTAGATGTCATTTAGCAATGGATCTTTGAAAATACTAGGTCATACAAGTTTGTTGAGTGAAAAAGTTAGCGAGTCTTATGGTGGTAGTTCCTAAACAACTTGAGAGTAGATATGGTAAGTCTGTTCTGGTTTTGTTCATTTATATTCGTTTTTTGATCTGCTATATACGCAGCCTTTTAGTATGTCAATAATAAGATATATGCATTTATCAAAATGTAGTCCCTTGTGTGTGTCCCGATCCTGATTGGCTGATACTCCAACAAAAGTATATGCTTGTTGAACTACGCAATGTGAACAGAATTTACTTATGACGGGCTTTTAATTTTCAGGTTGTGTTTGCTTTTCGTCAGGTTTTAATCCTTGCATAAGCTGTTATTAGAGGATATGGCTTCTGTTGCTCAGATCCATTCTCCTCATATCGCCCAAAAATGCAATCGTGTTCATCCTGTTCATGCTCGGCACATATCTAGCCTCCAGTTATCAAACTTTTCCGATAAAAAGCAGCCTTGTCAACCATCCTTGAACATTATGTTCTCATCTATGAAAGCCAAGCCTGTTAAACCTTATTTAGTAGACGGATTTCGCCCACTGTTGTGTAGTGGAGGTGGTAGTGGTGGTTCTGGTGTTGGTCATGGTAGTGGTGGTGGAGGAGGCAATGGTGGCAGTGGTAGTGGTAGTGACAGTGGTGGGTCTAATAGTTTACCTTTGATTGGGCTTTTGCTTAGTGGGTGGAGAGCGAGAGTTGCAGCTGATCCGCAGTTCCCGTTTAAGGTCTTGATGGAGCAAGTGGTTGGCGTGGGTGCAGCCGTCCTTGGGGACATGGCAACTCGCCCGAATTTCGGGCTGAACGAGCTTGATTTTGTGTTTTCAACACTTGTTGTAGGATCAATCTTGAATTTTACTCTTATGTATCTATTAGCACCCACTATGGCTTCTTCATCAGCAGCAGGCCTCCCTTTTATTTTTGCCAATTGCCCTACGGGCCACATGTTTGAGCCGGGTCCTTATAGCCTTGTGAACCGTATGGGAACACTCGTTTACAAAGGAGCCGTTTTTGCAGCGGTAGGTTTAGCAGCGGGATTAGTGGGAACAGCTCTATCAAATGGATTGATCAAGATGAGGAAGAAGATGGATCCTAACTTTGAGTCACCAAACAAACCACCGCCGACGCTTTTAAATGCTATGACTTGGGCACTTCATATGGGCGTGAGCAGTAATCTGAGGTACCAAGCACTGAACGGCATCGAATTCTTGCTGGAAAAGGGGCTGCCGCCTCTTTTATTCAAAACCTCCGTGATTGGTTTGAGGACGGCGAACAATGTTCTTGGAGGGATGTCGTTTGTGATGTTGGCAAGGATAACAGGATCACAGAGCTCCGGTGCAGAAAAGAAGACCGAGAAGGTAGATAGCCATCTTGATTAAGATCAGGATCGACTTAAGTGAAGCTCATTCAAGTGGTATGCTATGCATCTTTTTTCATATCTTATCTATAAAATAAAATAAATTTAGGTTCATGAAGCTGAATGATTTTTGACATCTTTGAGTTTGGGTATCAATCAGCTTACTTTTTGGTGGTTTTAAATGATAAAAGACTGTTTGCATAGGCATTCCATTAGCAACTAGAGACCCAGTCTAGAGTTTACCAGTATGAATGAATGCTGCTGGGCACGCATTATGATATTTGTTAGTTGTAGAATGTTTCATGGTCTTGTAGAGTGTAAAGACATTTTCTGTACAAGTTTCCAAGGTATTTTTAATGGTTGATGAGTCATGAGTGGCAAAAGGTAAGTAGGGTTGTTCACGCCTTCACGGCCCAGATCGGCTGATTTTGAACTGCTAACTGTGAGTTCGTTTGAGAACAGACGAACCAAAACGGATTAGAATGAGTATTGACTATATGTCTAGGGTTAAACTATTGTTAGATTACTTGTGCAAAAGTTCGAAAATTATGTTCTTGAATATAATGGTATTCCGATGCACAATGTAAGTATGAAAGTTGATCTTACGATAATCATCTTAAGTTCACCAAAATTTTCTTATTAGAAGCCGGTAGAATCATCTACCAGCCTTAGATTAAGTCGAATTATTTGTCTACCAAGTACAAGGTCAGATAGTTCAACAGACTAAAATCGGTGTTGTGCTGGTTCCAAGTACTAATGGCGGAGCTTGAACTTTTAGATGGTGCGGGCAGAAAGTCACGAGATCCAATGATTTTTTAAATCGTTGGGGCCGGAATCAATAAAGACAACTTTCGGATGAAAACGGGGAAATTTACACTACTGAGCAAAAAATCGGTGGGGACCGGGGCGCCTCCTCCTAGCCCTACTTAAGCTTCGCCCTTGGTTCTAACTACAAGCGAACACAACCAAAAAAAACTTTTATTGCTCTCTCAAGTTGTATCTTCTTCAAGAATCAAAGAAGGTTCATATATACAAAATAAAACTGGCCCATGATTATAACACTTGCGACAGCAAAACTAAGTACGTACCCCTAATGAAAATCCAGTCGAATTTCACCTCTGAAGAAGACGTAATTAGCCTTGGTTTATTCAAGTCTTTCCACTTTTGCTAGTAGCTTTGTACATTAACGGCCAACGCTTCCGTTTTTTGGGTATTCGCTACCACTGAAGGTTGCATCCGACAGTCTCGGATAATGTGCACAAAAAACTTGTTAAATAACCAAAACCGTAACCGGTTAATAATCTGAACAAAAAGCCTGGTGATGAAATTGATTTTGATTCATGAAGAGCCACTAGTGGTATGGTGGTTATGACTTATGAGCCTTGAGTTGAAGATAATGTTGGTTCAATTGCTTAAAACTTCATAACTTAGAGGTGGTGATTTATCACTACACATATCTATTTGTTTCTTTGGTTATCTTCATATGTTTAAATATTTACGCACATGTGTATATAAATGTAGTTTTAAGTATCTATTTTGTTGCCCACAAATCGGAATAGTGATTTTTTTTGAACGGCCAACGGTACACACCCATAACGAAGCCCCGCACCCTACAGGTCCGGTCCCCGGGCCCCCCTAAGGTCCAGCCCCTCATTTCAGAATAACCCTACTTTGAGTGGGATTCGAACCTGTGACCTCCCAGGGCAGGAACCCTACAAAGTGGGTAAACCTTCCCACCTCCATTGTAACCACTAGGCTACAACATCATTGGCTCGGAATAGTGATTACTATCTGTTTTTTCTTACTTATGTGTAGGCTGACAAAAAAAAAATATATGTTATTGTAGCTGCTTAATAGGACCACACTCTATAGCATCAAAGTGTAGGGTGGTCAATGGCATCCATATAAAGTCTAGTGATGGCGTCACGGCAATGGGTTGGGTTCAAGCTGGGTATTGATAATCCTATACGCATACACATACTTGCTTGTAAAACCATGTTCTATATTTGGCTCAATACCTGTCGTGTATGTATAAAGCAATTACCCATTGGGTATCAAGTATACCCTTTAGTTTCATAAAAAAAGCAGTTGGCATATTCTAATACTTTTCTCTATATATAAGTTTATATTATTAATAACTAAATACTATAAAAATGCTTAATTGCTATATATATAAAATCACTTTAAGAGTTTAAAATATGTTCAAGATGATATAAATTTTAAGAAGTAATTTTGATTTTGCAACATACAAATATAAATAATGGATTTAGTTCAAATGAGAATTTTTTTCCAAATTGAGAACTGTGAGAACCATTTTGGGCCACACATTTCTCTGGCATTTTTTTTTTTTTTTTTTTTTTTTTTTTTTTTTTTTTTTTTTGCAAAAATCGCGCTTTATATGCAAGAATTTTTTTTTTTTTTGTATTTTTTTTCAGTATACACATGTGTATAATTGCATTATACACATATGTATAGCTGAAAAATGCTATATACACATATGTATAATTGCTATATACACATGTATAAATAAAAAAAAATTCAAAAAAAATAAATTTTTTTTTCTTGCATAAAAATATGCGATTAAAGCAAAAAAAAAAAAAATTTCTTTTTTTTTTGCCTTTATATGAAATGTGTGGTCCAGAATGGTTCTCTCAGTTCTCAAATAGGGGTTGATTCTCTTAGAATCCCTACCCTATAAATAATACTATCAAGATATATACGAAAGTTATAAATTGAAAACCCCCTTTAGTAGACTTCAATTCCCTAAACCCCAATGCAATATTTGGTGCTAACACCATTGTCAATGTGGCAAGAGCTTTTTCATCATTTACAACTTTTTCTTAGTCCTCGTCAGTATACTATATTCCCCAGCAGGCTTTAGTGTCACAAAATTTTTCTTATTATTTAAGACATATGTAAATTGACAACGACCTCTCTAAAATGATTTCCATAACTAGTCGTCTTTCATTTTGACGTATCGGGATGAACCTAAAGTTCCATTTAGTGAAATCATCTCCATTCATCAATCTAGGAACCCGATTACTAGTCGCAACAATAGCATCCAACTCTTGGTGGATGGTAGCAGTGTTCAAAGCCTAAAGTTCAAAAAACACAAACAGTCCGAGAACCAAATTTAACGCGTGAACTAGAAACCTTGAACTCGAGAAACAACAAAAGTCCTAAGAACCTTGGAAGTTCCGAAAACTAACAAATAATTTGTGAATTCGAAAACACCTTCTAGCCCATAATTAATTTGAACTTAAGTCCCGTAAACCACTTAGGGTATGTTTGGCAAGGAGCTTTTAAGGGCTTTTAGGAGCTTCAAGCTTTTAAGAAAAAACTCCTACTTAATAAAAAACCTTGTTTGATTGAAGGGGCTGGAAGCTTTTGAGTTAGAGAAAAAGCTCTACAGTGAAAAGCTACTAGTATTAGCTTTTAAGAAAAAGCTCTACTAGCTACAAGCTTTTAAGTAGTAAATGACACATATACCCATTCTATTTTAAAAATAAAATAAAAACTTTCTTTACAAGTTTTTAATTATGTCCATTTTGATCATTTTATACATTTTATTAAAAGCTCTAGCTACTCTGCCAAACACCAAAATATATTTAAAAAGCTTTCAGCTACCAGCCTCCAGCTAGTTTTGCCAAACATACCCTTAGTGAACCGGTAAACCTCCTTGAACATAAACTAATCCCTCAAACCAATTAATATCATGAAAACTCTCGATCTTGAAAATTCAATTTGTTGGAGATGCGTTTTAAATCCTGAAAATCTATGAGAGATTTAAACTTTATTAAGTTTATATTAATTAAATAAACTTAATTAGTATTTACTTTTGGATTTTCATATATCAACGTTATGTAGAGATCTTAGACAACCAAGTCTAATCGAACCGCAACGTAACAAATCCTCCCTAAATCCCATATAAGCATCTAACTCTAATTAGCAATCATGTTGGATGTTGTAGGGTGCTTGCCTCCTTGTCTTGCTTGTCACCTCTAAACTACTCGAGTGGTACCACGATTGTATTGTAAGTTTGATTAAACGCCTCATTTGACATCCATGCAGCTTTGGAGCATTATGTTCAAGTGTTCGACATCCAACATTGCACATATATTCACCGATTAAACTTATGTTCAGTTGCATGACTAAAACATATATGCTTATGTTGTGTGAATATAGGGTGTTCATTATTCTAATCAGTTTTTCCTCGGAACCGAATTTGTATCTGGAATTGAATCCGAATCCACGAATTTTGATTCGAACCGGACTACTTATTCGAATAACATACTTATTTTTTATCTTATACATTTGACATAATAATATCTTTTGATTCGAACCGGACTACTTATTCGAACTCAAATGACTTTTGAAGTGGGCTACTAACTGGGCTCAAATCAACCTTATAAAGTCCAAATCCTTATCCAGTATCCTATTCCTAACCTACTAGAAAATTCGTTTTAAAAGCTGTGTGAAACATTATTTGAAGTCGAACCCACCCTAGCAGCCACCAACAAATCGTCTCCGATCTGCTTCAATTCACCAGACATTTTTCTTTTGTTTTACTTCAGTTCACCTTAGCCTCTCTCTATTTGCCCTGGTTCGTTTATTCTGAAATCGAAATGCATTATTATTATTATTATTATTATTATTATTATTATTATTATTATTATTATTTAACATCTTTGGAATCAACAAATCTTATTGTTTGTTTCTTTGTATTTTTTTAACCAGATTCCTTGACGAGGATGAGGTTTATTAGGATCCGTCAAGCAAACCTCCAATGGCGTATTGTTGAACGTCACTCACAACAACTATATCTCACTCGTCGTGTTTTTGAGCTTCAGAAAGGTTAGTATTATATTAAGTTTGCTTCTTTTGTGCTTCTTGATTTATGAATGTTTATTATGCTCGTTAATCAAGTACCAACACCACGACCATTGAAGAATGTTTAACTGTGATAGTCCAATGCTTATACTAGCTACATCCTCCGCCTTCCTGCTACCTGTTTGAGTCATACTCAGACACCACACTAAATCCTAATCTATCACTCTCGCTCCCACTATAAACCTCTGTCTAAAAAATGAGTAGTACAGCGACAAATCAACCCCTACCTTCGCCAATTTGGGCCTTCTTGCAGATTAGCAAAGTCGGTGCTCTCACATATTTCACTGTTTCGCTACAGTTCCCGTTTCCATGTTGCCTAAACTTACATCTTTCGGTTGCTGGGGTTAGTTTTAGGTTTGTCAAGACGGGAATCGATGGTGTTGGGGTTTACTTTTTATGCTTGGGGAACAGTGGTGTTGGGTGAGGAAGCCGGTTGTGTTCATAGTGGTGACACTGACGGTCGTAGGTGAACCGTGGTGTTGGTTGGGGATGACGGTGGTGTTTGTTGTAATGACGGCAATAGGTGGCCGATTGTGTTGGAAGGGGAGGACGATGGGCGGTAGCATTGGATGGGAAAAACTATGGAGGATGCTAACCATGGTAGGTAGACGGCGGTGGGTGGTGTGTGGTGGTATGGGAGGAATTAGCATAATCTAGATAATGATGAGCAAGTCTCGATCAATGTTATTTATTTTTGAACTAGTTTTTACCTCGGGAGCGTCCCAGGTTGAAATATTTAATATGACATAATAAAATATATTATTATTATTATTATTATTATTATTATTTTTTTAACAAATCTCTGCCATAAGTTATCATATTCTATAAAAAAACGAATCTCTGCGCCGGGGTATAAATCTAGTGCCATTACAAATGAATTCGGAAGTTTGTAATCGATCATTCTAAAAAGAACTAACATGAAATAGAAAAAAAAAAGTTAATTATTGAAATATCGAACACATTAGTCTAAGGGTTATGTGATGCGTTAAAAAATTCATGGGTATATGATCCGGTATATAGTTCGGGTATTTGGGTATGTTGTTTCGGGTAATCGGGTCGGATATCACTTAATCCTAGACCCGACCTAAACCCACAAATTTTTTTAAACTAATCCCAGACCCGACTCAAAACCACAATTTTTTTAAACTAATCCCAAACCTGACACAATACCTGTAGGGTTACAAAAAATAGTCATTTTTTTCTCCATTTTTTATATAGCACTATGGTACTCGTTGGAAAGATGATAAAACACTCGTTAATTTGGTGTAATTTTTTTCTTTAAAAAATCTCGTATATAAAAGATATTAACGTTTAAAAGTTATGGGAGGAAACATGAGAGAAAAAATAATAAAGTTTTAATATTTAGGTTTAGTAGATTAGGTATTTAATAGATTAGGTTAAATATTATAATAGATTAGGTTAAATCATATTTATTCCTTTTTTTAATTGGTTTACACTTGCCACATTACATCCTATTCCTATGTGGCATCTTTCAAAAGAGAGATTGCATAAGAGTATGATATGTAGGATTAATCCCTTTGTAATATATATATATATATATATATAGGCCAATGTTTAAAATCAGGATATAATCAGCTAAAATTAGAGGAAAGTTTTAAACCATGGACAACTTTTACATGTTCAGAAGGCCAGTATGAATGGAATGTTCTTAGTTTTGGACTTAAGAATGCTCCTTCAATATTTCAAAGATTTATGGATAGTATATTCTTAAAATATGATTTTTGTTTAGTATATATTGATGATATTTTAGTTGCAAATAATATAGTACAGGAACATGAGAGGCATTTACAACAGGTTTTTAAAGAAATAAAGAAGAATGGTATAGTAGTTTCTAAAAGGAAAATGGAATTATTTAAAAGAAAAATATCCTTTTTGGGTTTAGAAATTGGAAATGGGAAAATAGAATTACAACCACATATTTCTACAAAAATTTTAAATTTTTCTGAAAAATTTTGAAAATTTAAAACAAATACAGGCCTTTTTAGAATTGGTAAATTATGCTAGAAAATTTATTCCAAATTTATCAAAATTAGTAGGACCTCTTTACAGTAAAACAACTAAAAATGGTCAAAGGTATTTTAATCAGGAAAATGTTAAATTAGTACAACAAATAAAAACAGCTGTAAAAAAATATTAAGCAATTAGAGTTACCGTTAGTGACAGATTATATAATTATTGAGACAGATGGATGTAAAGAAGGATGGGGAGCGGTCCTTCTATGTAAACCAAATAAATACAGTTCGAAGGAAGAAGAGAAAATTTGTGCTTATGCAAGCGGTAATTTCAAAATAAAACAAATTGGAATACAATAGATTTTGAAATACAGGCCTTAATTAGTGTTTTAGAAAAATTTAAACTTTTTCTTGATAAAGAATTTATAATAAGAACTGATTGTGAAGCAATAGTAAAGTTTGTAAAAAATGATCAAAGTAAAAAAGTAAATAGGACTCGATGGGTAAATTTACAAAATATTATTTAAGGGAATGGATATATTATAAATTTTGAACACATTAAAGGAAAGAATAATGGGATAGCAGATATGTTGTCTCATAATATAAACAAATGGCTTATTACAGATGGACAGGAAAAGGAGCAAAGGTAAAGCAATCCTTGTACAGCCTACACATTGTAAGAGATCTTCAATGACCTCTGATTCAGAAACAGAAAAACTAATGGGACAGACCATTAGAACAGAAGAAGAAAAAATTCAACAGGCATACAAGCAGTCAGCTGAAAAAATAAACAGTCAAAGAAGGCTTCCAGCCTCTATTACAGGTGTAGAAATGACTCAATATTACAATCCGAGTGTTAAAGATATGTCTCAATATTATCAAACTCCACCAAAAAATACACAAAGTACACAGCGTACACCAAGGCCGTCTTCTTCAACACAAAGTACACAGAACTATTGCATTCGATTTGGGACATATGATCTCCAAATATGCAATGATGCTTACAAAAAATTTCGTTCTGTTATTGGAATGAAATTGACAGAAAAACAACAGTACTTACTGGGCAACCTTTGGCATATTCAAACCATGCCACAAGCTTCAAATTTTAAAGTCCAAGTTTTAAATGCATTAAGTTTCTATTTTGCTGAACAAACGGTTACAACACCTGAGAAACATAATAAACCCAGATTTACACATTATATTATTTTTAGAGAGACAAAAATTGGAATTTTTAATAAATGAGAAACAGTTGCTAAATATATTCAATGTCCCAATTCTATTTACAAAGGTTATGAAAATTTTCAACAAGCAATGGAAGCAGCAAGAGAATACTTTGGGTTAAAAAATTTCCATATTGAACCTGAAGAAGTCCAAACGTTTGCTGATATAGCAAATAAAAAACCTGATCAAATAATTAAAGCACAACAGGAAGTGATTGCTGACTTACAATCACAACTTATACAGCAAGGAAAAAATACACAGAGTATAAAAATATAAAATTGAAAATGAAATATATAAACAACAAATTGCAGTACTCGAAGAAAAGAATACACAGTTATTACAAAGGTTATAGAAAAAGAAAGAAAAAATAGAAATAAACAGGTCTTTTGAGTCCTTCAAAATTAGGATTCTTGATACTCCTTAGAGAAATTCCTTGGAACCTGTTACAGAAAGATTCCCAGAATTTGAACATCTTGTTTCATTAAAAATATGTGAAGAATTTTCTTTAATTCTTTACAAACTCCAGCATCAAATTCTAGATATGGCTTTTGCTATGGATAAACAAAACAAATGTTATGAAGTTGTAGAAAGAACAGATGAAGAAGGAAAGGGTACAGGAATATTGGTTCTACAGATTTTTCATCCTACAACAATCACAGAAGAATAAATAATTCAATTCTACCATCATGGTATGATTGATTATTTAGAAGTCAAATATAACAGAAAGACAGAAGATCTTCTCAATAAACTTGGAGAAAAGATTCTATTAACAGCAAGAAATATTGCAGCAAGAACTGTTGCACCAAGGATTCGTTGCAAAATCATTGCATCATTCCCATTTGCAGATTCATACACCTATAGACCAGCCAGAAAAAGAGTTTTTATAGAAGATGATCATACATACCCTTGTCCTTGGTTACGTATGAGCATGGTAAACCCAAACATAGATTTTGCAGAAATATTCTGGCTAAATCAAAATGCTCAACAACCGTTGTATGATTTAAAAAATTTCTTTAAAAAACATCAAGAAACTCCTACAATTCCAGATAATGTGCCATGGAGACAGTACAAGTTAATAGGTGAAGGACACTATATTAAAGTATATGTAAAGGACAATTGGCGTGTTCTTTTACCTTTTTCAGGTGAAGGAGAAACCCTACAGATAAAACATTTCATAAACCTTGCAGAAGATGAGGACCTAGAAGACTGTTCAAGTCCACAGTCAATAGACAGTACACACAGGGATTTCTAGAAGCAAACGTAAGCAGTGGCGTTACACAAACATGGAAGACAGTTGTACAACAAGACACTAAGCATCTCTACAAGATACAAAGAATCTAAATAAATGTTAAAGTCAAGAAGAGGCCAATGTTTGTACTAATAATGGCCAACATCCACTGGATTATTTTGAACTTTGTAAAAGTAGTTTTGTCATTTATTTTCTTTAGTTGTTAACCATACATGTATGGTAGAGCTATAGTGTTTTGTTCTTTGTAGTTTGCCTATAAAAGGCAACCATTTCTTTCATTGTAAGTACACCAAGAAAAACCAATGAAAGCAATAGAATTTCAACTTTCATGACACACTAAAATCCCTCCGACACTCCTTAACTAAACCTCCTTATTCTTCAGTTTGTCCAAGATCTTTATATTATATTCCAACAACTATAAAAAAAAAAAAAAAAAAAAAACTACTAATCCACCGCTGTGCATACTCTCTACCATCTATCCGCTGTGCAAATCTCATTGTAAGTATTATGATTACTTTGCTTCTTTATAATTTTTTAGTATTAATTCTACTTTATATATGTATTTATTTAAAAAGAATTAAGTTTTGCTTCGTTTTAAACATAAAAATCCACCACCCCCTCTGATATTATATATATATATATATATATATATATATATATATATAAATATATATAGGGGATGGTTATAATAAAAACCCTCCAAAATGAGAAAACCATGTAAACTCATTTGTGGCCATTGATTAAACTTGATGGAGGGTCTAGATTTAATCTCCATATTAAAATCCAATAAAGTACATTAAAGGAGGAGAGAGGCATTAATAAGGGTATTGTAGTAAATGACCATCAAACTCTGTTGGTTACTGCATGCTTGCAGAAACCGTCACATCAATTCCTCTCTCTATCAATAAGATCTCCCTCTCTCTTATTGCATATACAAACCTCCAAATTTCAAAAATCCCCCTAACCCCTGTTCTCTCTAACAGTCCATCGAGAGTGGTTGTTCATCAACAAACAAGATTATTTGAAGAAACCAAAAAAACAATTACTGATCAACCATCAACGAAAGGATGGCATCGTTCATGGGGAGCCTATCGTCGTTTGCTCGACGGTTAGGTTCGAAGAAAACTTCAAAAAGGTATGTGTTTAATGTTTTTGATTACCATTGTTATTCACTGTAAAAAAGTTTTGATGGTTCTCGAGTCTGGTGGACTAAATTACTGGTATCGAAGTTTTTGAATTTGGAATAGTTGATATGCCCTGAAATGGGGGTTCTGGAAATTGTTTATAAGAGTATGAATAATTATAGGGTGGGGTATCTTGTGAATGAGGGCCTTGTGAATGTGACATACTCATGTTGAAAAATGGACATATGGCCTGAATACCTTGATACTTTGTTTGAAACAAGAAGAAAAGGAAAGTGATCATTTTGTCTGATGATTCAAAATCAAAAAGACGTGGTAAACGAACTACAAAAAAAACCACTGACCCCAAAGAAGTAAAGCGTCAATTAGGTAAGTATTACATATGTTATGGATATTAATGATTGAGGATATTTTCATTTATATGTTGCTGTGCTTCTATTTGTGTTTGTACTAATCCTGTATTAATGATGATATGTTGTTTAGAATGTAATTATGTTTTCTTAACTGTTCTGTTATTAGAGTATGATTCGGACACACCGCTTGTCAATTTAAAAAGACGGTGTAAAAAAGTCGTCAAACATTGTCCGAATGATGATCCAGGGCCGTCTAGGGGGAAAACTACAGATGACGAGGAGGGTGGAGAAACATCAGTTGAAGCGTCTGATGATAGTGATGCGGAGTTTTCCGGGACTGGAAAAAGTGACGATGATGAATCAAGCGTGAAGCCACATAAGGGTAAGGGTCAGTATTGAAAATAGATTTTAAATCCATGTTAAGTATATTACTATGCCTTAATTTCCTAATTGTTGTGTTTTGTGTCAAGCAGAGAAGCCGTCGTTCTTCTGTAACCGTCGCCTTCGACAGGCAGCGAAAAATAAAGGTATGTGATAAGATATGTTTTCGATTCTTTGCCCGTTACGTATGTAAATCAGTTTTATGTGATGGCGTTCAGCCATATCTCCTGATTTCTTATGTTTTGTAGAAGCAAACAAGAATATAGCATCTGGAGAAGTTCAAACAAAAACAAAGAAAGGTGGATCAGTTCACATAAATTGATATTTACATTGTTATAGTGACTAAACAGTTAACACCTAAAATGGTTACATGTGTAACAGGTGAAGAAGTCATGCATGTCTATGATGTGTCCTCGAGCTCACCAGTTAGGATGACCAGATCAAAAGCACGAGCGTTACAGATTTCACCTGAAAAACCAAGGGCCAAAAATGCCAAACCAAAGAAGGCAAACAAACGTAAGAGGGCAGAGAAGTCGTCGAACGATAGCATGGAGCCTCGTAAGCAGCGTAAAAGGTCGAAGTTGAACGAGTGGCTGGGAATACGTACTAGGTCATCACCAACACAGTTTACAAGGTGCATAAACATACTAAGCGACGAACAACGACTGGCGGTGAAGGAAATGGGTTTTGGCCGACTGCTGAGTATAAAAATGGATGGGATACCAGCAAAGTTAGGGCATTATGTTGTGGATAACTTCGACCCAGATAGTTTGGAGTTGACCTTGCCGTCTGCAACTCTTAGCATTGACGCTGAAGTCGTACACAAGATACTCGGTATTCCAATTGGAGGGGTGTCTTTCAATGCGCTAGAGAGTAGGGACGAACATGATGAAGGGATAGCTAAATGGAAAAAGAGGTACCCGCCGAGCAGATTTATATCTCCAAAACAAATGGTTGATATGATTGAGAAAGAGTCCAATGGTGAGGATGACTTCAATTTCCGAATGGATTTTATAATGTGCTTCTATACTATCATGGTTGATTGCCACAAACAAGGCAGTTTGAAGGACAACATATAGACTATCTGACGGATGACTTGGATTTTGCTGGACTTGACTGGTGTGAGTTAGTAGTGGAGGTGCTTAGGAGTTGTAAAGTTGGTTGGAGGCGAGACAGTTTGGATCCACCTTTTACAGGGCCGCTAACCTTTTTGACAGTAAGTTAATTTTTTACGTATGTTACATATTCACTTAGGTACTACTGACCGTATTTGTTTTCTTGATACTAATCATGTATACGACATCTATTTTGCAGCTTTTGTACGTGGATAGTTTTAAATGCAAAGGTGTTGATGTTGATTCTTCGGTGGTTCCTATGAGTTTCTGGACATTCCAAAGGTTAAGAGACAGGGAAAGGATTGAGATAAAAGAAGGGGGTTTCGGAAGGGGTACTTTGAAACCGTTAACTTCGTACGAGGGTGTGAAGCTTGGAATAGATGAGCCAAGCATCGAGGTTTGTAAAATATTATGTATTACAACAAAACAGTTCATGTATTCCCCGTATTACATATTTATGGCATGCTAACAAAAAATTACCAAACAGGAAAGGGTAGCAAGTGTGGGGGATCTCGTCGATGTTTTGATTAGAACGAGAAAGAGGGTTGAATCGGCCATCTGCAAGTTAGATGACGACTATCCAGGTAGAAAAGAAGTTGTTGCTGTCAAGGCTAGGTATGGTGAGTTCATTAAAGACATGGGGAAGGCGAGTGAGGTCGAAGCTGTTGCGCGTGTAAATGCTGATGGAGAAATCTCCTCTGTTATAGCTGCCATAGGTAAATGTACCACCATCTGTTATACCCAATTTTGTTAAATATAAATCCATTGAACGTCTATATCGAAAAATTAGCAGATAAGGCTGAACAAAGCAACAAAGGAAAAGCAGTCGAGGATGATGTGTTGAGTTTGGGTGATTCGCCGCTAAACAAGTCCCCAATCACACGATCAAAAAAGAAAAGCGTTGGTGGCACGTTGGATGAGGCAGGGGCATTGGAAAGTCCGATTCTAAGCCAATACAGGAAGAATCTGCATGACAGTGCAAAGCAGAAAAATGATGGTTCCAAAACAGGTGCTACATGTGTTACACACATTAGGAACATTATGTTTAACTGTTTATGTATTTAACACTATGCACATTCAATTCATTAGGAAGCATTGTGTGTGACTGTTTATATATTTAACATACGTAACAGGAGATGAAGATCTGGCCAGGAATTTAACCAACAAATTTTCTGAGGTTAGTGAAGACGGGCAAAATGAACAGGATGTAGCAGGACAATCAGGGGGACTAGAAAAAGAAGGTAAGTAAAATATAGCTAGGGTAGGTTCGGTTACATACGCATAGGTCAGCGGGTGGGGAGAATTTGTTAAGATTGTAATGTTATGATCTGTTACAGATGTCGATGCCAGCAGACAAATTGCTGAAAATGTGTTAGGTGATGTGGTTCCCACTTGCAATGAAGAGGAATTGGTGAGCACACAACCCTTGGGTGCAACACAAGAGGCCGAATTAGGTAAATAATGAATTCTTTTTTATACACGTGTAAAATCGTAATAAACCACAAACTGAAAATTAACTAGCTGTTAAATGTTAATTAACTTTAAGCACGGGATAATATTGTTGTTTCAGAACTGGATGCACCAAACAATGAGATTGAACAGGAGGTTGTGACCACACAAACACAGGCAGCAACACAAAGTGAACCAATAGGTATGCCGGTTGACTGTTATAAAATTGCTAATGTATACAACTGTCTTATGATTGTTATCTGGTGACGTATGTTACACAGTCTCCTCAGGCGGCTGATGTGTTGCAAAACACATCTATTTCCTATGTATTGTGTAGTCAATTTTGAGTCTTTTTATTAGTGTTTTATTAGTTTTAGGCTTGTACTTGTTTATTTTATTTATTTTAGCGTTTCATTAGATTTTTATTATTTTTGAGTCATTTTTAGTATTTATTTACTTAGTTCATATTTTGTAGGTGTTCATGAACATTGGAGCGTAGACGAGGAACTTTGGTCGAGCCAAGAACACCTGAGTTGAGAGCACGAAGTTGTAATACTATATATAAATAATATTATATTAATAATAATAATGAAATAATAATAGAAAAAAAAGAATTGAAAAGCTTGCTCGTGGCCAAGCGGTTTGATTGGAAAAATCAAGGGCAAAGCCCATGTAGTTTTTATTAGTGGAAACATATTATAAAAGGGAAGAGCATATCTCGAAAAAGGGGGCCGCAAATCGCAATTGAAGGAATACATATTATTAATATCGAGCAGCCATATTATTATCAAAAACATTCCAGCGGCAGAATATTATTATCGAGAAGAATTCACACAGCCGCTACAAGACAGAATAGGAGGGGGACATTATCATATCACAACGGAGCAGTCGCAAAAGAGATTTATTTTGAAGAGGAAGGCGGGGTTCAAGTATTGAAGGCTCGGGTTTAATCACTGCAAGTTATAGGTTTTATATTTATTTACTTCGTGTCTATGAATGTTGGTACCATGACTTTGCTATATTTTGAACCTATATTTTTATCTTGTTCCACTACTATTATGTTTGGCTAAAACATTAGTGGCCACCTAGGTTTGACATGACGACTTTTTGATTTTGGTTTATGTTTCGGTTTTGGATTTTATAGTTGGATTTATGTTTTAGTAAGAAACTTGTTTATGATTCTATGATGTGTGTGCGTACTTTTTACTAATTTATGATCTTTTAATGTTCCACGAGTGTTTTAGTGAATGTCTTTCATGTTTGGACACTTGTTAGAATTACTTGCTTTGTGCTTGTAGTTTACTTTATGGTTTTAGGCCTAAATTCCATAGGAACATTGATTGTGAGTTTAGAGGTAATTAGTATTCTTCCTACTCTTGAGACCGAGAGGTGATAGGTAGTCAGGTTTGTCTTTGGTGCTAGAGGTTTAGGCTAGAAACGCTGAGAGATCAGGTTTTCCTAGGTTCTCTAGTATTATTTGCTTATCTGTGTCATAGATTGACTTTACAGGTTACTCCTTGCACTTTAGGGTGTATTGTGATTGGAGAGTGAGAAATCTAAACCAGTCTAGCGAGTACTTTAGCATAGTTAGTGAGACCGAGAGGTGATCTAACCAATCAGTGAGATTAGTAGCCTTTAGGATTCCTTTTCGGCCAGTCTTGGTAAATGATCTGGGAGCCACTAGGATACTAGGGGTGAATATTATAAGATCCTGATTGCCAACATAATTTCCAAAGCCGGGGCAGTTCCAATTTCATTAGTGGGATTCGATACCTAGGTGGTTGCCTTTCCCATCTCTGATTTCCCTCCTTATTAATCCTCCACTATCTGTTAGTTTGAGTTTATTTTTAATTTATTTACTTTAGTAATTAATTAATATAAAAAAAATCACAAAAATCCAATTTGCTAGGCTAGGAGTCGATAGAGGTCTAGTACCGAGAGTCGCCACATTGTGTCCACGGATCGATATTCCGGACTTACTTGCTCTGCTACACTGCGACCGGTGCACTTGCCGTTAGTGTGTGGTTTAGCGGGTTTATCCATTTTTAAAACTTGACCCGAATTTATTTAATACACATTTTCACACATCAAGTTTTTGGCGCCGTTGCCGGGGACACAGTGCGCTTTCGAGGACGACCCGAGTCGGGGATCTAGTCATTTTGTAGATAATTTTATTCTTCTTTATTTTATTATTTATTTCTTTTTAGTTAAAATTTTTATCTATTATATCTTTTCTATCTGGTGCCGTGATTTGTTTGTTTTGTGTCTGTTTGCAGTGAGATTTTTAGGATGCCAGATGCTAATGGAAGAAAGACTGTAGCAGACTACATAAGAGAGCGCGACCAGGCTGGTAACAATGAAGAAGGCATCTACGCACAAATGCAAAATCACTATATGCCTGTTTGGAGGGAGCCCGATAGTTTTCTTGCCCCTTCAGTACCAAGGATCTTTGTAAATTGGTATGAAGGGGAAAATCCATACTTACAGCCATTTGATATCACTCCAGAACCGGAGACGATAATGGACGAAGAAGTCCCACCTCCGGTCCAACAAGAGCCCATTGAAGATGATTTGAGTGATAGTGAGGTTGAAGAAGATGTCGGGTTGATTGAAGAAGTTAGTGAGAAGGAGAACAAGATGGAAGATGAAGAAGAAGAATATATGCATATACCATCTTGGGAGGACGAGTTTGGTGATGAGTTGGTTAATTTACCAACTTTTGAAGAAGATGAATTTGACCCTGTTGGCGATCTGTTATTTTTAGAAACTTTACTTGCAGGGAAGCCAACAACGGAGATCAATACACCAAACGAGGAAAAAGTGGAAGAGGTGGTAACAAAGAAGAAGACCAAACCACCTCGTCACAGTCAGGATTGCCGGCCCGTGCTGCCACCATCACGGGAGAAGGTTCACAGTCACAAGGACCAACATCAAATGCCACATACAAGGTTTGGTCCAGGTAAGTGTAAGAATAGGTGCTCTGACCCGTTTGAATTTTTCAAACGTTATTCTAGATTCACCATTCGTTTTTTGACGAACAATGGTGAACGATCTGAATTAAACGGGTTGGATAAAGGGTGGATAAAAGAGAAGCCACCTGATTGAACTTGGGTTAAAACCCAAGTGTAGAGTTTTATATCATCATCTGCCAGGTATGTTTTTATTTTAGTTTATTTTCATTCTTCTTTATTTTTATATATTTAATTTTTTAGTTTATTGAGTCGTGTGGGATTGCCTTGACCTTTTCACTGTTGGCTCTCCCCTGCCCGTACTCAATCTCCATTCGGGTGGGGTCGATTTTAAAATTATTTTTTGTAAACAGGCATCTCACTTGTCATTGAGTCATTGTACTTTCATTTTCTTTTTAGTTTATTTTTGCAGGATTCTGACTATGGCCGCGAAGGAAATGCTATACGGCTGTAGATGATGGACGGACGGGACACTTTCTGCAAACTATCGCCACATTTTCCAGGGGAGTTCGTTCCATTTATTTTGTTATTATATATATATTTTTTTTCGTATTTTTGCATTTTTTATTTTTAGTCTGCGTTGTATCCTGGAGCACATTGAGGACACTGTGTCTTTCTAAGTGTGGGGATGGGAGACTTCGTCTTTATTCTGCTTAGTTGTAGGTTGAGTCAAAAAAAAAAAAAAAAAAAAAACAAAAAACAAAAAAAAAATTAAGAAAGTAAAAAATAAAAAAGTTGGTTTTGTGTTAGTCCCGATCCCTTTTGTGCGTAGTAAACGAGCCTTTTCAATTTAATACTTCGGTTAAAAGCGGGGTCGATTGTCGGGTTTACGGGTCTTAGCATATGTTTCTTTAAGTTGCGGGATAGTAGGCTTGACTGAGTTGTTTTTCTGAAATAAAATGTTTGGGTGCCTGGGATAGTGGATCAAGCTGGATGGTTAACTGATTTTGCACTTGCTAACATCGGTAACCCTTATTTCCACATGACTGTGAGTTTTGAGCCTTTAAATATTATATATAAATATTCACTATTTCGTTTCATGTGTGATATACCGACTTTGTTGCATTATTTTAGAACTTGTGCGTTTTGATGCATTTTGAGACCTTAAGCTTGGACTTGACACAAATATGATAGAGGCATTAGGATTACCCAATTTTGTTTAGCCTTTTCGTTTGTTTTTGTTATTTGACCCGTTTCACCATTTACCTTTAGAAACCACTTTGAGCCTAAACCTTTCGTTTGTCACCCATTTTATTTTATATTGATTACCGGATTGTGTATATTTATGTAATGTAAAAAAAATCAGCATAAAGAGTAGCTGACACACAAAAAAAAAAAAAAAAAAAAAAAAAAAAAAACTGAAAAAAAAGAAGAAAAATATATGAAAAAGTGAGAGAAAAGAGAGAAAAAAAAAAGAATAAAGGTTGTGGGTCAAGAAGACCAAAGAGTTAGAGTTTATTTGTTTGTGGTTTATCCGGTTTATTTCTTATTTTTCTTTTTAGCCAATTTTTCCCAACAAAATACCCTACCTTTAACCCTTACCTACCCTTTCAAAGTCCTCTTGATTTGTGTTAGTGTTAGCAATTAGGTGGAAATTTGATTGACGTACAAGCTTATGATAATTTTGCTTCATAGTTCGGTTTTGAGAGATTCACTCCAAATAAATATATAACCGAGAGATGAGTGATATTGTGAGGGGTGCTTACAGGTGCATAGTCGGTTGCTTGAAGGTAAGTGAAGCTTGACTAGGTAGGCCTTGTTTTTAAAATTATATCACCTTGACTAGTCAGCCTTTTGAACGATGTAAGTCTTGTGAAACCGCTATGCTTGTTGATTTCGTAGCCTGCTTTTGACCCTGTTTGATGCTATCGTTTTTGTTGAGTGCTTTGTTGAAAATGTTGTTTAGGATTTTGTATAATTCTTTTTCGGGACGCAAAAGTTTTAAGTGTGGGGATGTTTGATGTGTTGCAAAACACATCTATTTCCTATGTATTGTGTAGTCAATTTTGAGTCTTTTTATTAGTGTTTTATTAGTTTTAGGCTTGTACTTGTTTATATTATTTATTTTAGCGTTTCATTAGATTTTTATTATTTTTGAGTCATTTTTAGTATTTATTTACTTAGTTCATATTTTGTAGGTGTTCATGAACATTGGAGCGTAGACGAGGAACTTTGGTCGAGCCAAGAACACCTGAGTTGAGAGAACGAAGTTGTAATACTATATATAAATAATATTATATTAATAATAATAATGAAATAATAATAGAAAAAAAAGAATTGAAAAGCTTGCTCGTGGCCAAGCGGTTTGATTGGAAAAATCAAGGGCAAAGCCCATGTAGTTTTTATTAGTGGAAACATATTATAAAAGGGAAGAGCATATCTCGAAAAAGGGGGCCGCAAATCGCAATTGAAGGAATACATATTATTAATATCGAGCAGCCATATTATTATCAAAAACATTCCAGCGGCAGAATATTATTATCTAGAAGAATTCACACAGCCGCTACAAGACAGAATAGGAGGGGGACATTATCATATCACAACGGAGCAGTCGCAAAAGAGATTTATTTTGAAGAGGAAGGTGGGGTTCAAGTATTGAAGGCTCGGGTTTAATCACTGCAAGTTATAGGTTTTATATTTATTTACTTCGTGTCTATGAATGTTGGTACCATGACTTTGCTATATTTTGAACCTATATTTTTATCTTGTTCCACTACTATTATGTTTGGCTAAAACATTAGTGGCCACCTAGGTTTGACATGACGACTTTTTGATTTTGGTTTATGTTTCGGTTTTGGATTTTATAGTTGGATTTATGTTTTAGTAAGAAACTTGTTTATGATTCTATGATGTGTGTGCGTACTTTTTACTAATTTATGATCTTTTAATGTTCCACGAGTGTTTTAGTGAATGTCTTTCATGTTTGGACACTTGTTAGAATTACTTGCTTTGTGCTTGTAGTTTACTTTATGGTTTTAGGCCTAAATTCCATAGGAACATTGATTGTGAGTTTAGAGGTAATTAGTATTCTTCCTACTCTTGAGACCGAGAGGTGATAGGTAGTCAGGTTTGTCTTTGGTGCTAGAGGTTTAGGCTAGAAACGCTGAGAGATCAGGTTTTCCTAGGTTCTCTAGTATTATTTGCTTATCTGTGTCATAGATTGACTTTACAGGTTACTCCTTGCACTTTAGGGTGTATTGTGATTGGAGAGTGAGAAATCTAAACCAGTCTAGCGAGTACTTTAGCATAGTTAGTGAGACTGAGAGGTGATCTAACCAATCAGTGAGATTAGTAGCCTTTAGGATTCCTTTTCGGCCAGTCTTGGTAAATGATCTGGGAGCCACTAGGATACTAGGGGTGAATATTATAAGATCCTGATTGCCAACATAATTTCCAAAGCCGGGGCAGTTCCAATTTCATTAGTGGGATTCGATACCTAGGTGGTTGCCTTTCCCATCTCTGATTTCCCTCCTTATTAATCCTCCACTATCTGTTAGTTTGAGTTTATTTTTAATTTATTTACTTTAGTAATTAATTAATATAAAAAAAATCACAAAAATCCAATTTGCTAGGCTAGGAGTCGATAGAGGTCTAGTACCGAGAGTCGCCACATTGTGTCCACGGATCGATATTCCGGACTTACTTGCTCTGCTACACTGCGACCGGTGCACTTGCCGTTAGTGTGTGGTTTAGCGGGTTTATCCATTTTTAAAACTTGACCCGAATTTATTTAATACACATTTTCACACATCAGCGGCACTCCATCACATGAAGCTACTGGTGAAGACAACAAAGATGACTCAAGTGTGAAGGTGGGAGACACAAAAACAGATGAACAACTGCAAGAGGAGAAAACAGGTATTGTTATAAAAACCATATATATCCACAACTAAAGGCTGGTATAACGCATCGCCAAACATATTAATCATGTGTTTTAAACGTTGTATTTCAGGCGATGAGAAAATTTCAACAAGCGAAGCAGATGTGCACACAACCAGTAACAAAGAGTCAGGTATGATATTGTAATATTTATAAGTACATGGATAGCTGATTTGGATGTGTGATAAGTGGGCTCGTGCGAAAATGTCCTACAGAAGTACAACCGGACAGGGCAGAAACGAGTGATAGGGGCAAGCAGGTTGCTGAGCCGGGGGAAGATACACAAGCAGGTATGCAAATAAAACCAAATTGAAATACGTTTATAATCCACAAAAAGGTCCACATATTATTTGGGGTAACACATTTGCAGGAATCTCCTGGATTATTCCATGTATGTCGACACCGGATAGCAACGATGCGCCAACTTTTAGCTTTGGCTTAACACAGGCAGAACCAGCAGATCAGGGGGAGTCAGGTGTGAATTCACTTCTTAAAAATAAAAAAATATAGAAATGTTATATAAATGCTCTGTGTTTTTAACAGTTTTTAATGCTTATCTTACAGGATCTGTCACAATGTCTCAGACAATGGAACCTGGTTTGAAGGACCAACCAGGTGAATCAGGTATCAACTCTATATCTTAACAATGTTGAACTGCTGGATCGGATCAGTCAGCTAATGAAAGTTGTGACGTACGTTACAGATGGTGGCGGTGTGGCTCCAAATGAAAAGACAGTTTGCCTGGACGTTGTCGCATCAATGGTGTATCCGTTGGTGCAACCTGTGAGTTCATATGACGCACAGACTCAGGTTTACAATGAGTATGCCCCTAGTGGAAATCTGCAAGAAGATGACGACAACATGACCTTGGCGATGCGTCAAGAAATGATCGCCAAGATGGATGCAACCAAGAGAAACCCCCTACGTGAAAGGAATGTGACATACGTTCATAAGTCACCTTTTCACATAAGGGGGGTAAATTTGGGAGAGGGGGTCACGAAGGATGATGATGCTGTGTGGAACTTTGTTTACAGGGACGAGGATCCGTTGAATATGTTGTGTGGTTCTGAGGAAAGAAGGAGGGTAGCCATAAGTAATCGGTAAGTAACATGAACAATGCATGTGGTAATAAGTTCTTGAACTGCTGTAACATGTGTAACTGGTGGCATTTTGGTTTCTGTTTTTTTCAGCATAGAGCATGGAGAACAGGTGGAAAATGTAGACATACCAGATGATGAAATAGATAACGCACTTGCCAAGTAAGACCATGACCAATGTTTAAACTTATAAGACTGCTTCAAAAAATTTATCTTGGTTAACATGTGTACAGTGAGGTGTTGTTCAAAAGTTTATGTGACGTGGAAGCCACACGTAGCATGATCAAAACTTTGAAGCCGGGGAAGCAGGTGATGGATGTGATCATTGACTGTTGGGTGGATGTCTTAAACTACGAGGAGAGGTTAAAATCGGACGGGGCCCCTCTTCGTTTGTTTGTAAGCACAACCGCAGTGGTAAGTTATTTAAAAAGACATCGGTTTACGCATGTTATGAAAACTGGTATTGATTTTTTTTTTCTAACAAAAAAAATAGGTTCCATGAATGCTTAATGATACCAAGTGTGATCCGATCCGACGAGCTTCGCGGTTTTCAAACGCGATGTCTGCCGCAGTGCCGGCCTATGAGACCAACCGTGACTTCAAACGATATGATATCGTCTTTTTCCCGATCCTTGAAAGGGCCCACTACTACTTATTGGTCTTTGAGCTAAAGAATATCGCCATAATGCTGATTGATAATGACAAAAAACGAGGGAGGCGAACATGCAAGGATCATGCTGACTTTCACAAAAAGGATACTGTGCACAAATATGTAAGTTGTTTTAATCACTTTTGAAAAACGTAAAACATTGGTCATTTAAAGCAAATGTTTCTTTCGCTGATGTATTATTTTTGGGTTTCATGATCCATGATTATTGCAGAAGCACATGTTTGTGGAGTTCCTTAAAAGCATCAACCATCCGAAGGCGGGAAAGATCGGAGGGGCGGAGATACATAGGTTGGATGTAGAGTGGGGAACGACTGGTAATGCCACAGATTGTGGGGTCTTCCTAATGAGACACATGGAGAGATTCATGGGGCTTCATGTACCGTTTGAATGCAATTTCAGTAAGCATTGGCGCACTATAGAAGGCGAGATCAACAAGCTACGTTCGAAGTACACAGCGCATATTTTGCGTTCACCGGTTAACACAAAGAAGGGTGAGGTGGAAGCTAGGGCACATTTGAAGTAAGGAGGAACGTTCGTGAAGGGGGGGGGGGTTGTTTAACTGTGTATGACAATTATGTAGTGTTTAAAACTGTTTTTTGGGTGATAATACACCTAACATACTGCTGGGTTCTGTAACATAACTTAACTAGTATGGTCACTTGTTGAACACCTAACTGTGTTGATTATAATATTATTCTGTTACGTATGTAAAAGTGTTGTTAGCAAATCTGTTACATACATAACAGGTGCCTACATGGTTAGGTGGTACGGTATTCTGAGTGTTATGGATATTGAGTTATAGGTTAAATGATTAAGAGAGGGTTAATATGTTATTTGACTACTTAACAAATCTGTTACATACATAACAGGTGCCTACATGGTTAGGGTGTGACGAGACATACCATACTAGTCTTAGAAAGGTAAGATGTTTTTTTATGAAAGAAATGGTAATTGATATGGAATGCAACAAGTATTAAAAGTACATAATTATAATGGCTCTGTAATCCAAAGTCATGCACATACTGTACACTGACAAAAAATATATTTACACAAAGAACTTCTTACACATTTAGCAATATTTCTAAGAGTTATAGGAAACATCAGGGAATTTTGACATACAAAAACTAAATAACCAGAAGTACCAACCGATCAAATACCAAATATGGTGTTTGGTGAAATCAACTTGTTACACATGTAACATGAGGGTTTCTTATGTCTAGGATTAATATTCACCCCCAATCACCTTGGCTACACAACAAGGACTGTTCAATACCCCTGGTTTGTGGGGCACAACTAACTTGTTACACATGTAGCAGAAGGTTTTTAACAGAAAACCCTAAAAGACAAACAGGTTGCAAAATGGGTACAGGACAAGTGTTAAAGCATAGGGGGCTCAAATGTGTTATTTTACTATTTAACAAATCTGTTACGTACATAACAGATAGCTACCTGGTTAGAGTGTCACATACCATGTTAGTCTTAAAAAGGAAAGATGATTTTTGATGATAGTAATGGTAATACATATGGAATCCAACAAGTATTAAAAGTACATAATTATAACGGCTCTATAATCCAGAGTGATGCACCTACTGTACACTGACAAAACTATGTTGGCACATCTAACTTCTTAAACATGTAGCAATATTTCTAGCAGTCATAATAAACTTCAGGGAATTTTGAGGGAGAAGAACTAAATAACCAGACGTACAAAACCATCAAATGCCAAACTGATTGAAATTAACCTGTTACACATGTAACATGAGGGTTTATTATGTCCCGGATTAATATTCACCCCCAATCACATTGGAAACACCACAAGGGATGTTCAATATCCCTGATTGGTGTGGCACAACTAAGTTGTTACACATGTAGCACAATGTTTTTAACAAAAAACCCTAAAAGACAAACAGGTTTAAAAATGGGTACATGACAATTGTTAAAGCATAGGGGTTAATATGTTATTTTACTACTTAACAAATCTGTTACATACATAACAGATAGCTACATAGTCAGACTGTGACATACCACACTAGTCTTAAGCAAACACATGATAATAAAAAACTACATAGACAGTCCTTAATAAGGTTAAGACTTAGACAATAACACATAACAAAGGTACGACTACCCAGCAAAAACAGGTTAATCAACAAAAGGATAACCATCGTAAGTTGCAGCCATTATGGCGAGAATGATCCATACTGCGCTTCCAAGCTCAGCTCCGACATTTCACTGTCCTCGTCTTCCCAAGGGTTATAACTTGCCCACCTGGCGAGGGTATTTGGTGAATTTGGACACAATGGACAACCGCAATACTCGTGATCATACTCAACACCTGGACATGCAACAGCCGATATTGATACAGGCTCTTTGGTTACCGAGTACGCAGTGCCAACTGACACCCCTCCATCAACTTCCATTTGTGCATCGCCCGACGTCGCCGGTGTACTATTACCATCTTCCATCATTAGAGTTTCGACACTTTTTTTCGGTAGTTTGCTCTCGTTGGGATCATTAACATCCTTCCAAGCATGAATGGCTTGGTGTTCAGTACGCTCCAGTAACGCCCAAAAATCAGTTACTTTTGAAGTGACCTCCTCTTCGCTTTCTTTTGGTAAGTTAGGAACACTATTATTATGGGATGGAACAATGATTTCTATTTTACCAAAATGAGGTATATAAACTAAGTTCAAGGATGGGTGGTTGGGTGGTTGGTGATAATTTAATTTGTGTTTAATGCTATAGTGGTAGATTTTGCTTTATGTCAAATCAACATGTCATAAATATTTTTGGGTGCTAGGGAGTGCATCATGATTTTATATTTTATTCTCTTCATTTATTACTTTGTGAAGTACATATTTTATTAGATTTTGGTAGTTCCCTAGGTCTTCCGTACCAAAACTACAACACATACCCATGCTTTTTTCTGTCCATGGGCCCACAGAAATAATGATATGTAATATAGGGGATCTAATATAATAATCACA